>JADRCH010000008.1:14823278-15201382 GCA_019843965.1 Rhynchomys soricoides
ACTTCTGGAAGAGCAGTCACTGCTGAGCCATCTCTCCAGCCCTGAGACAAAATTATTTTAATAGTGCAATGTTTTTTCCAGAATCAGTATCAAATAGCAATAAGTTATTTCATAATTATCAGAATTGTCTGGGCGTGGAGACTCATGCCTATACGTCTATTCCTTGGAGGTAGAGGCAGGAAGATCAGAAGTTAAAGGCCTGTTTCAACTAGAGTGAGTTTGAGACCAGCCTGGTCTCCATGAGACTCCAAGTCATCTCTCCTCAAAAAATTACCAGAGAAGCTGGAGAGATGGCTCAGCTGTTAAGAGCACTACTGTTCTTCCAGAGGTCCTGAGTTCAATTCCCAGCAACCACATGGTGGTTCACGACCATCTGTAATAGTGTCTGATAACCTTTTCTGGTGTGTCTGAAGACAGCAACAGTGTACTCATACATAAAATAAATACATCTTTAAAAAAAAATTATTTAAAAAAAAAATTACCAGAATTACACAGACTTGATGCCTTGGCTCAGTAGGGCTGAAGCCAGTACAGCCTCCCGAGCTTCCTTAGGTTTCGTTCGAAGAAGCCTACTCTGTTGTCCCTCACCATTAGCTCTCAGGTGATGAACTCGCCTTTAGAAAACGTTTCTGTGTCCTTCTCTGGGGGCTGAAAGTGACTTCATCACAGTGTCTGTCATTAGCTGTGTCTGGATTCCATTCTGATGCACCCGTTTCAACTTTGTTCTTTTGTTGTTGTTGTTTTGTTTCTTTCTTTTCTTTAAGACAGGGTTTGTTTTTTTTTTTTTGAAGTTCTCACTGGCCTGGAACTCCTATTGTAGACCAGGCTGGCCTTGAACTCAGATATTTTCCTGCCTCCTGAGCGCTGGGATTAAAGGCGTGCACCACTACGCCTGGCTTGTTTGAAATTAAAAACAATTATTTTTTAATTTTTTAAACTATTTATTTTATATTATGTCTGAAATTTTGCTTGTATGTATGTATGTATGTATGTATGTATGTATGTGCATCTCCTGATTGGCCATGGAGGTCAGAGAGGATATTGGATCCCATGGGACTAAAGTTATAGACAGTTGGAACCTGCTATGTGGATGCTGGGAACTGAACTCAGATGCTCTGGAGGCACTTTTAACCTTTGAGCCATCTCTCCAGCCCCTAAAACCCTGTCTGTCTGTCTGTCTACATATCTATTTATTCATCATCCCTATCTCTGTCTCTCTCTCTTTCTCTGTGTTTGTCTTTGTGTCTGTGTTATTATACTATGTGCACGAAGGGGGCATGGATCCCCTGGAGGAAGAGTTACAGGCAGGTAAAGTGACAGGGTAGCTCAGTGGGTAAGGGCGCTTGCTGCTAAGCCTGACAACCTGAGTTTGCTCTCCAGTACCCAGATGGTAGAAGGAGAGAACTGATTCCTGAAAGTTCTCTGACTTTCTCGTGGTCCTGTGGCACGTGCGTACACACACATGATGTTATTTAAAAAGTGAAAATCTAAGGGAGGTGCTGGATGAAGCCTTTAGCTGTATTTTGAGTCTGGTAAGAGAAACCCCACTTCCTATTTTAGGGCAAGTGCTGACTACTTTGTAGCTTAGGTCTGCTGAAGGACAGGATCAACTGGGAACCTTTCAACACCTGGGTGCAGATGGGTTCTCCAGCCTGTGGTTAGCCTCTTTCTAGGCCTCCAGGTGGCCTTTCTCCATGTAAGACAGTGTTTTATCTTTGCAAAGCCGGATCAGTTCACCCTCACTGGCAGTTGGTATGGTGTGTCCCTGCCTGGTGATTCAGGAAGCTATTTTTGTACTGAGAAAACTGAGCTGCAAATGAGCACATTCAGTGTTGGAAAACCTTCCAGTGTTTAACCTACCTGTCTCACTTTCAAGTATAAGTTTAGGAAAAAACTCACATTGCCAGGAAAATAGGCATCAGATTTGCTCTAATGATGTCACCCCCCACCCTGCACCTCACAGCATCAGTGTGGTTAGTTGTCTTTGTTTTGTGTTTATGGAGCCTGCTGTTATTATTACAGTTTATTTATTTATTGTGCATGGCGGTGGACACGTGCACGTAGAGGGAAGGGGACTACTTTCAAGAGTTTCCTGCGTTCCCCTCAGGGGCTCAGGGATTGAGCTGTGGTTGCCTTGTTTTGAGGCAAAGAGCCTTTACCTGCTGAGCTGCCTGGCTGCCTGGCACCTAGTCAAGTTCTAAAAAAAGTAAATATTTCCACTTATCTGGAGAAATCTCTTCAAAGGCTCTTTGTTTTCTTCTATCTTATTCATTTGTCTGCTTGGGATAGTCATATATATATATATATATATATATATATATTCATTTATTCATTCATTTATTTTTTTTTGAGACAGGGTTTCTCTGTATAAGCCCTGGCTGTCCTAGAACTCAGGCTGTAAACAGGCTGGCCTTGAACTCGGAGATCATGTGCCCCCACCCTCCTGGCTTTGAGATAGTTTTACTCTGTAGCCTTGGAACTTGAGGGAATCTTCATGTGCTGACTAGTTTTATGTCAGCTTGACACAAGCTAGAGTCATTTTGGAAGACAGACTCTGGTTTGTGAAAATGCTTCCATAGGATTGCCCCATAGGCAAGTCTGTAATTCATTTTCCTGGGTGCTATAGGAAAGCAGGCTGAGCAAGCCATGGAAATGAGCTAGCTAGTGAGTAGCACTCCTTCATGGCCTCTGCATCAGCTCCTGCCCTGACTTCCCTGGATGATGGACTACAATCTCTCAGATGAAATCAGCCTGTTCAAACCAAGTTGATTTTGGTCATGGTATTTCATCACAGCAATAGAAACCTAAAACACCTCCTGACTTAGCATCCTTAGGACCAGGACAACAGGCATATATTGGCCTTCTGAACCAAGAAACAAATGCTTTTTTGTAGAGTCCTAAGCACACCTGTAAAGCTACAGCCCCAGCGCCTTGAAGGCTGACACGGGAGGGAGGGTCCTGATTCCAGAGCCTTGGGCTGTTTGTATGTAGTGTGATGACATGTCAGAATACAGATCAATCAGAACGACTTGAATTGGACTCCTCATGGCTCCAAAACTCATGGGTAGTAAGTCTGTCTGTCTTTCCTCCTCCTTTTCCCCCATTGAACATTTAAGAGATGTATTAGTTACCTTTCTGTCGCTGTGATAAGCGCCATGATCAAGGCGACTCACAGAAGGAAGGGTTTATTTGAGCTTACACTCCATAGGTTAGGATGGCAGAGGGAAAGCCTGGCAGCAGGAGCAGGAAGCTGAGGGCTCAGGCCTTTTACTGTGATCACAAAGCACAGTGCTGGGAGATGTCAGAGCCTGTGTCCAGCGTCATACATTCTGTTTGGGTAGATGAGAAAGTGCGCCCTGGCTACTGCTCCATCACCACCTGGGTACCAAGTATCCAAACACCTGAGTCAGTTGGGAGATTCTCCCCCAAAGCATCATAAGAGGAAGTTTTTGCACCCTGTGCCCATCCTGTCGGCCTCTTGGTGGCTGGAGAGACTTGTTGGGTAGGTTGGTTAGTAGCTGGTGAGAGGAGGCAGAACCCTGGTGTACAACCAAGAATCACAGGGCTTATTGTTAGTCAGAGGCCTCTTGAAGCAGGGGCAGCCCCCAAGGAGGGAAGCTGGACTGGCCCCCGTGCCTCTTTCCTGCAGCTTGCCTGAATTCAACTAAAGGATTTTATTCTGCTAGAGGAATGTTTCTTTGGAATTGAGATTTTACCCTGCTGACAAACTTATCAGTAAACTACGCCAGGGAGTGGAGATCTTGAAGTAATCAACAGCTTTGAGCTTTGAAGTGATCAGGAAGATTTAGATGTGCTAGTCCCTTCCGGTCCTTGTTGGGCACCAGGTTGGTGCAGCACAGGGTGTCTGTGATGTCATCTGATGAACCGCAGGACAGTCAGCTGTGTGCATGCTTAGCTGCTTTTTAGAAGGAAGAGTGGGGGCAACAAGATGGGACGACTACAGGCTTTGTGGGGTGTGTGTGTGTGCATGTGTGTGCATGTGTGTGAGAGTGTGTTTGCATGTGTGTGAGTATGTGTGAGTGAGTGTGTGTATGTGTGTATGTGTATGTATGTGTGCATGTGTGTATGTGTATGTGTGTGTGTGCGTGTGTGAGAGTGTGTTTGTGTGCATGTATGTGAGTATGTGTGAGTGAGTGTGTGTGTGTGTGTGTGTGTGTGTATATGTGTGTTTAGGTTCACTTTGTAGTTGAACTTCCTGAGTCTTCTGTCTCCACCTTCCCAGTGCTGGGATTTCAGGCCTGCATTACCATACCTGGTTTCATAGAGTCCTGGGGATCTAGCCCAGGGCTGGCTAGGTAGACACTGCTTCTGAGCTACCTGTACCCCAGTCCTTGAGTGCGATCTTCAGAAATCACCCACAGTAGAGTATCTCTCCTGTCCATGCTGATAGTGGGGAGTTTATGGGTAGGAAAAAGGGGTCCTCAGGGGCTTCGCTTCCGGCAAAATACATCTCATTGGAGATTTTGATTCACACGTTACCAACAGAGTTTGAACATGGGGTTGCTTTTTCCATGTGCTGTGATTTCCACAGAGAGCTCTAGCACCCAGGGAACCATGGCTAGTACCTTGTTCCGCTTCCTTCATTCTCAGATTAGTGAGCTGTGTGTTAACCTCTATGGTAAAATGGCGTAAGTTCTGTTGTTCTGCCTTTAGGAGCCAGTGGCATTTCATGTGGCTTAAAGTGGCCTCCTCACCTGCAGAGTCGTGACTGTCTTTTTGTGCAGTGTTGGCTTTTGTTCTTTTTAATACTTTACTGTTCTGCTCTAGTTTATGTGTCTTGGCTAATTTCCCAGCTGTGCTGGGCTTTATGAGAAGGGGTAGAGCATTGCTTCCTGGTTGCATACTTTTCTAAGATGCCTACCAAGGTTAGCACTCTGGGTTTGAAGGAATTAGACCATCCTTGTATCTTCAGGTTCTTGGAAGTTGGTTTGTTCTTCAGATTATGAAGAAAATTAAGTTTAAAAAATGTTTTGTATTTAGCAAGTGTGTGTGCACGCCTGTGCACGGGCACATCTGCCTTTCATGGCACAGATGTAGAGGTTAGAGAACACTTATAGAAATTGGTTCTCTATCCAGCATGGATGTTCAGTGCCTTTACCTGCTGAACTATCTGAATGGCTGAATATGATGCAGCAGTAGTCCAGGCTAGCCTCAACCTCTTTATTTATTTTAAAGATAGGGACGCACTAGGTATGGTGGCATATTTCAGTACTCGGATGGCAGAGGCAGAAGAATCATTCTGATTTGAGACCAACCTGGTCCAGGCCCCTACATAGTAAGATGGTACCTTTATTTTTTCCTTTGAGAGGGCATGAGATCCTTTGGAACTAGAGTTACAGAAGGTTATGAGCTACCATGTAGGTGCTGAGAACTGAACCTGAGTTCTCTACAAGATCAGCCAGTGTTCTTATCCACTGAGCCATCTCTCTAGCCCTCAAGTTTTAAAAAAAAAAATTATGTGTACTTTTCAGGGCTGAGAATGTCAGTGTTCTGAACTGTTCTGAACTCATAGTGACCCTCTGCCTCGCACTTCTGTAGTTTCAGTAATGTACATGTAGAGACAGGATCTCTACAGGGCTGAGGCCAGCCTGGTCTACATAACAGAGCAACTCTGTTGGGAGAAAATAAATAAATAAAAATAACAGTTAGTAGAGAAAAGTAAAAATATCCAAAGCCATAAGAAGAGAGTGTGTTTTCATTTTTTCTTGGTCATTCTAACGGAATGTATAAAGGGTCTGCTCCTAGTTAATGATTTGCTTAAAAATGTTTGTCCAAGGTTTGAGAATGAACAGAACACTTGATGTTCTGTTAGTAGCTTTGCTGTTGATATTTTTAGATTTCTCAAGGATAGAGTGGCCAGTGTGGTTCTGGATTGGATAGCCCTTCCGGAAACAACAGGGTTCTACAGACTTCTGCACTTAGGAATCAAGGCTTCTGGGAAGTAAGAAGGGAGGCATTTGATAACCTCGATTCATTTGTATCCAAGAAATCAGCTTTCTGAACTAGAGAGATAGCTCAGCAGTTAAGAGCACTGCCTGTTCTTTCAGAGAACCAGGTTCAATTCCCACCACTCAACGCCATGGCTAATGATGGCCCGTCACTCGCAGTGCATGGCAGTGCTCACTTGTACACGCAGGCCAGGCACCCACATCCAAACCATAGACCATCAAGCTCAGTGCCAACACTACTGCTTGGAGCCCCTTTGGTACCATTGAGGAGACCGGCTTAAGAGCTCTGTACTGTTGGAGCCCGTCATTCCATTTTGAGTCTGCCTTGACATGGTATGTGACATGGTGGCTAGGCTGGGCCTGATAGCCTGATTTCTTTGGGGTCTCTTCTCGGGTGCCCTTACATGTAGATTCTGGAGATGGTGTTCTGCCTTTGAGGCCTGCAGCGTACGATGGACACTGAACACTCTGATGTCCTGCTGGGGTTCCCAGAGGAGGTAGCTGTGTCTCTGCTACTGTCTGTCTGTCTTTCCGTTTTCCACATGCCCACCCTTCAGTTCTGCCACTGTCCTCCTGTGGGTTCCCTTCCATCTGGATAGAAGCCATCACTCCTTGACCTTGTAGCACCGCCATTGGCTGTGAGCTCTGACCATGCTTGGTGCTGGCTTTGTCCTGTGGCTTCGCCTTAGTCCCTGAGGAGCAGAACTCTGTTCTTGATCTTCTGTTTTCAGCCATCTGTCCCTTACTATTTCTCTGAAGCACCGCTCTCTCCTCTTCAGTGTGGGTCCTGGTGACTTGGTATTCCTGTTCTTATTTGGCTCACATGGGGTTTTCTAGATGCAGCCACAAAGAGCAGTAGTGTGGCAGAGGGCATGTGTAGGGGTAGGGAACAGACAGATGCTTGGTGTCAGAAGTACCCTGTCCTCCCAGGCCTGCCCCCATCTCCCCAACCGCCTGTGCAGGGTCCTTTCCTTGCCCTGGTTGGTACTAGAATCTAGTTTGCCTGCTTCTTTCCTGGGCAGGGCTTCTGTGAGACATTCTGGTGGCTCACTGCCTTTGCTGTGAGTGCCAGCCGCCGTGCAGAGGAGGCTCTGGCACTGTGTAGGCTTTGTGGATTGACAGGTATGGCCTCAGCCAACCAGTGCAGCTGCAGGGTTGAAGCACACTCACCCATCCCTAACTCACACACTATTATTAGACACTGTTCTACTGCTGTGAGGAGCCATCCTGACCAAGGCAACTCTCATAGAAGAAAGCATTTAATTGGGGGCTTGCTTACAGTTTCAAAGGTAAGTCCATTATCATCATGGCAGGGAGCATGGCGGCAAGCGAGCAGACATGGTGCTGGAGAAGGAGCTGAGAGTTCTACATTCTGATCCTCCGGCAGTGAGAGAGAGAGAGAGAGAGAGAGAGAGACAGAGAGGGAGACTGGCCCTGGCATGGACTTCTGAAACCTCAAAGCCCACCCCCAGTGACACACTTCCTTCACCAAGGCCACACCTGTATTAATCCTGGAGCAGGGGGTGGGCGGGGTCTTCCAATTTAAACCACAGCTGCGCAGCGTCCTGAGGGTTTCCTCTCCTCATCACTACACGCTCAGCCCAAGTCTCTCCTTAGCCAGTGTCCTCCCTCCATCTTGTTCCCCTCCCTTATTTTGATTTTTATTTGTAGAGTGCATATCCATATAAAGTGGGGAGCAGTGGCCCCTCCCCAGCCGTGCAACTCTGTCGTGCAAACTCAGGTGTGTCTGTACTTACCCCGTATATATAACTTATATGTAATTTGATTTTTAATATTTTATATTTAATATACATATCTAATCTGTTCTAAATATTTAGTTACTACTTAATATTAGATAAATAATACTAATGTACTAAGTAAATATAGATATTAAATAGAAAATATATTTAAACTATAAATATTAAATAATATGTATTTATTTAATTTGGAGATACAATGTCTTATATATCCCAGACTGGTCTCCACTCACTATGTAGCTCTGGCTGACCTTAATTCCTCCTGATCCTCCTGCCTCCACCTCCCAAGTGCTGTCATTAAAGATATGTAGCCCTACCCCTGGCTGGACACAAAGCCTAGGACTTCCTGAATGCTAGGCAAGCACTCTATGGATGAAGGCCCAACCCCTGCTCTACGATTTTGAAATAACTCCACACATGTCAGTAAGTATATCTAGATGCCAGTGCTCTAGAATACTGCCACATCCGTAACACTTAACAGCAGCCTGTGTCATCCATACTCAACGAATGCTGACATTTCTAGCCACCCTTAGGTGTGTGTGTGAGCGCAGGCCCCGGGTAACATTGGCTGTCTTTCTCAATTGCACCTCACCTTCCTTCCCCCAGACAGAGTCTTTCTGAACCGAGAGCTTGCTGATTCAGCCAGCCTGGCTGACCAGCAATTCCCAGGGTTTCTCCTGCCTCTGATCCTTGCCCTGGAATTATAGGTGCTGTTGGGCTCTGCAGTTTTGTAAAATGTGGGTGTGGGCGAGCAGACTCAGGTTCCCATGCTTCTGTGGCCAGCCCTCTGTTCTCTCCCTACTGAGCCAGCGCCCCAGGTCTTCTCTGTAGTTTTAAACTGTGCTTGTTGGGGTCCATGTCAGCGAGAGCACTTGTATCTCTGAGAGTCCTGGTTGCCTTCATGAAATCAGCAGTTCATTTTCTGACTCTGTCAAACTTCTCAGGGGCTGAATCTGCATCCCTAGGATGTGGCCCGGGGTTCCTTTGCTCTCTCTGTTTCCTCTTGCTTGGCTACAATGTCTGGCTATGGGTCCTAGCTCTGTACTACTTGATTTGGTCAGATCCTTTCACTCACTCCTCTGGTATCACTAGGGGCAGGATAGCGCCACCTGCTGACTGGTGGTGCTGTGTTGTGTGCGCAGGCCTGGCAGGCTGCTGGATCCTTTTGTTTAAGTGGCTTTCACACAGTGACTCCATCTGGAGTCATTGACTGGCTCATCTCTCCTAATTGTGCGCAAGCATACCTGATGTGTTTGTTGTTGCAATCGTCACTCTTTGTCTGAACTCTTGTTCTGAAAAGTTCTGGAAAGAAGCCTGTCCACACTGACCCCTGAGTCCTGTTGATGTGCTCCAGCACTTTTGGATAGGTGTTCTGACTCAGACGTGTCGCTGGGCTCCACCCTCCGCTGCCATATTTCTAGGATCACACGGTAGACCCTGCATCCTTCAGAAACTAGGGTATTTTGAACTCCTGGTCCTCTGAGTGTTGGGTTTTCAGGTGTTCTCTCCCACGTCCACAATTGGTTTTGGCTCTACTTTTGTTTTTGTTTTTTTTTTGTTTTTAATTCTGGTGATTGAACTCAGGGCCTTGAACATGCTCGGCAGGTACTCTATCACTGGGCCACACTCCCAGGCTATCTTTTAAATTAATGAATTCTTTTTAGTGTATGCCCCCCAAGTATGCACACATGTGTGAGCGTGCACATTCTCAAATATTCATATTTGAATATTGTCATGGTGTGTGTCTTGGAAGTTGACTGTCTCTGCTCCCTTGGTCTACGGGTTAGACTCATGTTGTTGGACCTTGTGTGTGAGAGCCTTCATCTCCCGAGCCGGTTCACTAGCACATCTTTTTATTTCTGCACAGGGTCTTAGTAAATTGCTCAGGCTGGTCTTGAACTGACTGTGCCGTCCAATCTGGCCTTGAATGTGTGGTCTTCTGGCCTCTGGCTCTGCTGTACTTGTGCTTACAGGCCTAAGCCCAGTTTTGTTTTGTTTTGTTTTGTTTTTAAATACATTCTGAATTCATAGTGTCACTACAATTCAAATTCAGGATTGTGCTGTGATGTGAGTGTCCTCCATGGTGCTGAGGTAAGTTCTAGCATAGCCCCTGTGGAAGGTAACCAGGTTGTCCCTCTGCTCTGGCCTATGGAGGGGAGAGCTGTTACTTTCTTCCCTGGGGCTTCTGTTGGATCTTGTTTGCTTCACTTCAAGATTTATCTTAAAATTTAAGAAAAATGTTGTATATTGTGTCTGTGGGTTTATGTGTGTGCAGACACATGTGTGCCATGGCATGTGTGGTGGTCAGACCAGCTCGAGGGAGTTGCTTCTGTCATTGTACTGTGGGAGATCAAATTCAGGCCATCATGCTTGGTGACAAGCATTTTCATCCATCTTGGTGGCAAATTTGTCTTTTTCTCTTGAGTCTTTTTGAGTTCTTTATTCTTTGTAAGAGCTTTGGGGTATTATTTGTGTGCTATGAAATCACCACTGTTACGAGGTTTCCAGAAGGCTCGTAGGACCCATGCAGCCTTGCTGTATAGTATAGGATTTACACTTCCACATTCCTGAAAATGCCACGCTGCAGTTCTTCAGTTGCAGGCATTTCAGAGGACACCATCTCCTTGCATTTTTGATTTGCATCACCCATGGGACTATAAGAACAAGAACACTGAGCATCTTTTATGTGCTCATCAGGCATTTGTACACAAGAGCACACAGTTGCGTTTTCTTCTTTCTTTCCTTCTTTTTCTTTTCTTTTCTTTTTTTTTTTTTTAGAGACAGGCTTTTTGTGTAGCCCTGGCTGTCCTGGAACTCACTCTGAAGCCCAGACTGGCCTAGGACTCAGAGCTCCGCCTGCCTCTGCCTCCCGAGTACTGGGATTCTTGTGCCACCATGGCTCTTCTGTGTGCACGTGTATGTGCATTTTCACTGTGCTCTCTAGCCTGATTGAGAAGTGGCTCACTGGGCCATGGTGGCACATGCCTTTAATCCTAGCACTTTGGAGACAGAGGAAGGCAGAGCCCTGTGAGTTCGAGGCTAACTACAGAGTGAGTTCCAGAACAGTCAGGGTCACACAGAGAAACCCTGTCTTGAAAAACCAAAAAAGGGGGTTGGGGGGCGGGTGATGGCTCAGTGATTAAGAGCACTGACTGCTCTTCCAGAGGTCCTGAGTTCAATTCCCAGCAACCACATGGTGGCTCACAGCCGTCTGTAATGGGATCGGATGCCCTTTTCTGGTGTGTCTGAGGATAGCTACAGTGTACTCATCATATATATATATAAAATAAAATTTAAAAACAAGAAACAAACAAACAAAAAAAACAACTTGTGGGCTCAAGCAGTTTTCCTACCTCAACTTCCCAACAGCTGAGACTACGGGTGTGCATTAGTATACCTAAAAGTAATTAATTAATTAATTAGTGTGCATGTTTGTGTGTGCATGTGCACATGTATATAGAGACCGGGGTTACTCTCTTCCTCACTTCCCCAACTCCCCCTTTGATATGTATGTGATGCCTGTGTGTATGCTGTATGTGTATATACATGCACTTGGAGGCCAGGGGAGAACTTCAGGTGTCTGGGTCCTGCTGTATTACTCTTCATCTTGTTCTCTTGAGACAGAATCTCTCACTGTCTTAGTTAGGGGTTTACTGCTGTGAACAGACACCATGACCAATGCATGTCTTATAAAGGACAACACTTAATTGGGGCTGGCTTACAGGTTCAAAGGTTCTGTCCATTATCATCGAGTTGAGAGCATGGCAACATCCAGGCAGGTGTGATACAGGCAGAACCGAGAGTTCTGCATCTTCATCTGAAGGCTGCTAGCAGAAGACTGACTTCCAGGTAGCTAGGATGAGGGTCTTAAAGCCCATGCCCACAGTGACACGCCTACTCCAACAGGGCCACGCATTCTAATAGTGCCCCTCCTTGGGCCGAGCATATACAAACCGTCACACTCACTGAAGCTGTAGTTAAGCTGACAGCCTTCAAGCCCTAGTGATCTGGGTCTGCTCGCCTGCAGTGCTGGGGTTATGGGCGTGTGCTGTCATGTCCAGCTGTTTGCATGGATGCTAGGGATTTAAAGTCAGGTCCTCATGCTGGCATAGCAACTACTTGCTTGGGTAGCCATTTTCCTGGCTCCACTACTGCCTGGACCAGGACAGGGTCTTACTGAACTTGGAGCTTATCGATTTGGCTAGACTGGCCAGCCAGTGAGCCCCAGGGGTCCCAAGCTCCTGGTCTTGCTTTCCCAGTACTGGGATTGCAGACGCACTGCTGTACCTTGCTTTGTATGCGGGTGCTGGGAGCTAGCCTTATGCTTACCTGGCAAGCATTTACCAACTGAGTCATCTTTCTACTTGTTGGTAGACAAGGCCTCACTATTTGTGTGTTTTGCTTTCCCCTTTAAAATTAGCATTTATTTGTATATTTTAGATTGAACTCGTTCATACACGATTTGCAAATACTTTCATCAATTCTTTGCCTTGTCTTTTGATTTTATTAATGTTGTATTTTGAAGCAAGTAGGTTTTTGGTTTTGTCCCCCTCCTCCCTTCTTTGAGTTGGGATTTTTTTCTGTAGCCTAGGCTGACCTTAAACTCATTGTATAGCCCAGGCTGGCCTTGGCTTTAGGTAGTGCTTTTACAATAGCCTCTGAAGTGCTATCAGTCTACACATCCGGCTTATCAAAGTTTTACGTTTTGATGAGATTTAACTTACCCTTGACAATGTATTTATGTCTGCTTTCTAAACAGCTGTGTCCATTGTAGCATGCATATGTATGTTCCCTTTCTGCCTTTTGGAAGAGTGATAGCAAGGGTCGTCTACCTCAGTTATTTTCCACTAAGGCACTGCCACTGCCTGGAAAGATCATCTCAGTAGAATATGCTAGAACAGTCTCTAAAACTTCCAACTCCCGAGTTTCCCACCAGGGCAGCTCAGTTGTCATCTTAGAACTAGGGTGTTCTTTCTAAGGTTAAGAACACTGCATTGCTGGCAGATCCCTCCAGGTTGCCTTTCTACCCTGTGGCTGGAGCATTTGCTGTGGCTGCCTCTGCTTCCTTGGTCAGAGGTATCCATGGCTTTTGAGCTCTGAACTGTGTGAGCAAGCTGCTGCTTTGTAGATGGTGACAGGGTCAGTGCCCAGTATGCTCTTGCCAAGTGTGAAGCCTGTGGGTAACACATTCTCCTTTGACCTTTGCAGGTGAAGGACTTAACTCAATACCTGGACCCAAGTGGGCTTGGCGTAATCAGCTTTGAAGACTTCCACCAAGGGATTGTGGCCATCAGAAATGGAGGTAGGTCAGTGGCTCCTCCCTGTGCCCTGCCACCTCTCCTTTCTCCTCAGTGTTCTGTAACTATCCATTCTTTCCCAGCCACTATATAGCCCTGGCTGGTTTGAACTCACAGAGATTCACCTGCCTTTGCTTCTCAAGTGCGGGGGGTAAATGTGTGCACCATAATACCTGGCTCAGCCCATTACTTCTTGGATTCCCAAAGCATCTGGGTTCACTGTTCTCCTCTTCCCTGTTCTGGAAACCCTGCCCTCCATGATTGAAAGGCTTTCTCAACTGCTTGCTTGCAATGTGGAAAGCTATTTCCCTTCCCCAACATTTCATGAAGAAAAATTAAACCTGAAAAAAGATATATACGGTTATTATGTGTATTCCTCGCCCAGTCTGTATGAGAACAGCTCGCTGTGTGTGCTGTGTGCTCCGTCCACCTCTCAGTGGAATGCAGGCAGCTCCTTACACTCACGCACTTCCCACTAAGGCCCTGCGTGCAGCCTGACCCTCATCTAGAGTTGGGCATTTGTTCAGAGGCTTTTTCCTTTTTAAAGCAAAATGTAGCTATTGTGAAATGTGCAAATCTTGTGTGTGGCAGTTTGAGTTGTGGCAGACTCCTGAGCTTGATTCTCAAATCTCCCAATGAGACAGTCCCTCCCACCTTTGTATCAACCCTGGGCTGTTTTCTGTCACTGTACATTATCCTCCGTTTTCATGTGAGTGTGTCCTGTGTATATCTGACTTCTTTCCCTCAGCACTCCTCTTGGATCCACCATGTGGTTTGCATGTGGCTGTGACTGTTTTCAGACTATGGAATGGCGACCTATTGTGATGTTCATCTCACTTTGGGGATGTCTGGGTAGAGTTTTGAAGAAGTCATTGTACAAGCTTATGTGGATACATGTGTGCCTAGGCTCCGGTGGCTGTCTGTATGCTGGGCGTAAATTTAGCATCTTCACAGTGGACATGCCGTTGAAGAGTCACCAGTTAGTCCATGTACTGTCCCTTTTAATCAGATTTGCTACTATGGAGCTGGGGTTGGCAGTAATGGAATGTTAACTGTAGGCTGTTTCTTCCCCACACACATCAAGTCTTGCCTGGGAGTCACCAGGTGAGATGGGCTTTGAGGATGCCCATGGACTTCAGCTCTCAGCATGTCTTACCTCTCACACCATAGATTATTACTGACAGTGTCACTTAGGACTGAGTTTCTAGGATACTGAGTCCTCTAGTGGTTCTAGAGAAGTTGAAGTGTTTTGTCACGTGTGTCACTGTTTGGCAGTCTCTCACCCATAAGTCTGTTGTGGACACCAGCCTCTGGGGATAATATTGTGAGCCAGCATCAAAGTGAGATCAGTGCATGGCGACAAGAAGACAGGCGGATGAGGCAGAAGATAGGGGCTGAGACTGCCGAGCAGGCCGACCTTTTCTAGGGAGGAACAGGAAGAAGAAATGAAAGCATGATGACGGGGGCAGAGAGCCAGCCTGTGTGATGGGGACTCGACCAGGAAGGAGGACCGTAGTAATGGCCCAGTGACTTTCCCAGTGCAGAGAGGTAGGCAAGTGAGTGAGCAGAGCTGAGCAAGGGCCTTGGTAGGGGATGGGGTGAGTTTCCTGAGGGAGGAGATAGAGAACAGCCAGGAGAAATGCGCAGTCCCCGACTGAGCATTGGCAGGCTGAGCCCTTTGGCTGACTATTAGCCTGACCTGTAATTGATAGATTGCAAGTAGTTAGGGTTTTTTTTTTTAAAAAGATGTTTATCTGTTGTGTGTATTTGTGTGGTATATGAGTGTGGGTATGTGCCTGTGATTTCAGGGACCCATAGAAGCTGGAAGAGCACCTCAGACCCCTGGCATCCCTTCATCATTCTCTACCCATCAGTGATTTAAAAGATATCTTGATGTTTAAGTATATTTTAAAATCTTGGCATTAAACCTGGGATGGTAGCAAGTACATGTATTTGAGTATTTGGGAGGCTGAGGCAGGAGGATTGCCATGAGCTTGAGGCTACCATGATTTATAAAGTGAGTTCTTCATGATGGGTTACAGGGTGTGACTCTGTCTCAAAGACCTGCTCCACCTCCATACCCTGAAACTCATGGGAAGTATTTGGAGATGCGGTGGAACACGAGCCAGCAGGCTTACAGGCAAGCATGGCTAGACTGCCTCTCACCAGCAGCCTTTCATGGATCATCAGGCACATGTGATCCATTCACATAGAGCATAAAACAGCTGTCACTCTGAATGCTTTGTTCAGAATGGGCAATTCTTCGTCAGGACTGCCCATCTTGTTATAGATATCATAGATAATGTCCCATTTTCCTTTGGAACCCCAGAGGTGTAGGACACTGGGCTGACTATCTGCTCTGTGCATGACAGGCACTGAAGTTGACTCTGCACCATCTAAGCAATATTCCTGGGGCCTGGCCACAGGTAGGGAGGTTTGTTTTTATTCTCTGGCCCCAAGGTGCTCTTAGTACCCTTTGGGATGAACCAGGGAGAGTTCGTTGGTTTACTCAGACTTGGGTAGTTGACAGCACAGACCTCATCAGGCTGGGAAGAATCGCAGCAGGAGCTGTGGGTAGGTAGGAAGAGTCTATAGAGACGTCTGTGTGAGATAATTTTTCCATGGCTGCTAGGTAGTGTATTCTGCTGTCCCCAGCTAATATAAAATGGTGAGCTCTCTGTTGTGGGCTGTCCTTGCATCTTGACTTGGAAGGTCCCTGCCCTCATTTTCTGGACTTCTGTTCTGTGCTTCTCAGGGTCAGAGTCTGTCTGTCTGTAGGAGAGTTTGCTAGCTGGTGACCATGGCTGTCTTCTGAGTGGCCTGTATCTTGGTTTAATGACTGAAGGAGCAGGTGGATGTTTTTCCTCTCCAATGACAGCAAACAGATTGTCTGAGATGTCTTGTCATCCCAGTTCTACTCCCATTTGCCAGATGGGACTCAGTCATGAACTTACTGTCCCCCGCCTTCGAGGGCTGGTGCTGTAGCCTCTATAGTGCCCCTTGTCCTTTCCACAGGGGAGGGTCTTCTTGGCCTCTGCCTGAGAAGGGGATACACTGGTCTCAGTGAAGCTGCCAACTCCTGTCTCTTTACA
Source organism: Rhynchomys soricoides (assembly GCA_019843965.1). NCBI lineage: Eukaryota > Metazoa > Chordata > Mammalia > Rodentia > Muridae > Rhynchomys > Rhynchomys soricoides. The sequence goes on from JADRCH010000008.1 coordinate 14,839,394, forward strand.
GCCCACTCTCTTCTCCTGCCTTCCTCTGGGAGGAGCCATCCTGGCCGGTTGCACCCAAGCCCTGTCCACCCTGCTGCTGCTGCTGCTGCTGCTGCTGCTGTTCCTGTCCGTTTTCCTGGGGTTCTGTTTTGTTATGGGTTTGCTTTCCCTTTTTTTTGTTTGGCTTTTTGTTGTTTTTGGAGATGGCGAATTCACCTGCCTCTACTTCCCTAGTGCTAGAATTGGATGTGTGCACCACCAGGCCCCGCCCTAGGTTGGTTGGTTTTGAGACCAGTATGTGTAGCCCGACTGACTAGGTAGCTAAGAAAGGCCCTGCACTTTCAGTCTTTCTGTGTCTCTCTGCCAAGTGCTAGAGTTACAGGTGAGCATTACCACTCACTGCAGCTAGGCTGCTTTGTTTGAGACAGGGACTTCCTATGCAGCCTTGGCTAGCATGGTTATTTACTGTGGAGTCCATGGTGGCTATGAATATACAGCAATTTACTTCAGCCTCTAAGAGGTGGGTGACAGGTTTGGCACCTGGGTCCATACCTGTTCTTGTAGAGGTGTGGCAGTTAGATCTAGTACAATTGTAGGAAGTAATACAGTCTCTGAAGTAGTGGATGGATGTTTAATCCCAGCAGGCAGAACTGGTTTATTTTATTTCAAAATAGGGTTTCTCTGTTTAGCCCTGGCTGTCCTGGAACTTGCTCTGTAGACCAGGCTGGCCGTGAACTCAGAGATCTCCCTGCCTCTGTGCCCCACACCTCTAAGCTGGGATTACAGGTGTGTACCACCATGCCTGGCCTGGGATTCATTTTTAATTTCATCATTTTTGTATCTGTTTTCATTAATATTCTCACCTTGATTTAATCAGGAATATAAATCTCCTAGCTGGTTGTTAGAAGTACTTCGGATGATGCAGAGTCTCAGCCTGATACCATATTGGGGGGACATTGCTTTGAGTTCAGCTTGTACAGAGCAGACCCCGGACCTGGAGGATGGGCCTTCTTGGTGGGGTCCTTACTGGAGCTGAGCTGTAGGAAGCTGCAGAGATAAGGTTAAATAAGATCCACTTGTTAGAAGCATTTGGAGACTAGAACAGATTCCTTTGCCTTTGGTGCTGGCTTTCTAGTGGGAAACAGACAGATGATAAGGTGGGAGACTGGGAGCTGTGGGGGTGGCACCAGGCAGGGGGTGTCTTGGGGGGGCTGGCTGTGTGTGGTATGTTTGGGGCTGTAGGGAAGCTGGAGTCAGAAGGTAGAGGAATGAGCAAGGGAGAGAACATCTGTTCAGTGGTATAGTGGGAGCACTTGGCCTTTTCTGTGACAGCCTAGGCTATGAAGAGTGCTCAGTGGGACAGTCCCCTGCCTCAGCCATTTTGCCAGGACACTGAGGGAACTGCCCAGTGTATCTGATTAGGGCAGTGGCTGTGCTTTTCTGCTCCTGTACTTTTTGGGGTTCAATTTACATGCAATTAGGAAGACACAGTGAGAGAGACTAGAATGAGAGGTAGAGTCAGAGATGGTTTTGAATCATTTCATAGCATTTAGAAGAGAGAATTCGTGCGTTTCCAGTGAAGTTCTCTTCAGGTCTTACTGTAATGTACTGGTGTAGCTATGGACAGCCTGTATTGCCTGTTCAGCCTCACTCTACATGGGGGAGCAGCATAGTAAATCACACAATATATTGACCCAGTTTGCAGGGAAGTGCAAGACACCTGCTGTCACAGCCACAAGCACTGTTCCAGGAATAGAATGAGACAGGGAACTGTTACAAATAGGCCAGGGCTCTGGTTCTTGTGCCCCTACCTCTGGAAGGACAAGATAAATGCACATTAAAAATTCCACTTAACAGCTAGCTCTGGTGATGCACACACCTTCAATCCTAACACTAGTAGGCACAGACAGGTGGATCTCTGTGAGTTCAAGGCCAGCCTGGTCTATATAACAATTTCTAAGGCAGCCAGGACTACACAGTGACACCATGTCTCAAAACAAAATTCCACATACTCATAGGTAGGAAGATCTCAAGTTTAAGGCAACTTAGTGAGAGTCTGTCTCAAAGTAAAAAGAGGGGCCAGGAAGATGGCTCAGCGGTTAAGCACTGCCTACTCTTCTAGTAGACCTGAGTTCAGTTCCCAGCACCCATATGGCAGTTTATGACCATCCGTAACTCCAGACCCAGAGGATCTACCATCCTCTTCTGGCCTCTGTGGATGCCAGGCACCCAAATGATGCATGCCAACATACATGCAGGCAAACACAAAAAATAAAAATAAGTAATTAAAATATATATATAGAGGGGGCTGAAGAGATGGCTCTAGTTCGGATCTCTGTATCCATGGCAGGCAGTTTATGACTGCCTTGAGCTCAAGCCCAAGGGCCCCAGTGCCTCTCCCAGACCCCAGGGTGAAATTACAATTATGTGGGTGAATGCACCTACATTCCCCTTCCTCTTTACAGAAGCTTAAGATTGGTGTAGATTTATGTTTTATCTCATTAAGGACATATTATTTATTACTAAGCAAAAATAATACCTTGAAGGAAAAAAGTGTGTCATCTTGGATGTTTACAAGTGACATTATCTTATCAGCAGGGGGTCCCGCCCTGACTTCATAGTATAGACCACTCTGGTCCAGAATTACAGAGACCTGCCTGTCTTTGCCTCCGCTGGGCTGCGATTAAAGGCATGCGCTGCTACTGCCTTGCCTAAACATTTCACCTCAATTCCAAATCATTGTTAACTCTTTAATTTAGAAAACAACACATTTGAACTGTAGAGACATTCTGAATTTACTTAAAATCTTTAAAAATCTCCTACTTTTTAGTAATGCCGAACAATAAAAATATCTTTAGATCGTCTGCTGTTGGGTAAAAGTAAAACATTCAAATAAAAATCAAGCAAAGAAACAAGACAGTTCTACACTTTGGGCCAGTGTGTCATCTCATGCTGAGGCAGTGAACCCTTGTCTATTAGACCTTGGAAGTCAGGTGTTGCTGCACTGCACTGGCGGACTCTTAGCAGAAAGAGCCGACGTCGCACAGCCAGAGTGCCCTGAGTTCCAGCTGCCATCACTGTCTCTCCCCTCTCTCTCTCTCTCTCTCTCTCTCTCTCTCTCTCTCTCTCTCTCTCTTTAATCGAGAAGAGCCTTTTTCCTTCCTCTTTTTATTGCTTGGAGTTTAACATTCCATCACTCAGATCCCTCCTTACCCAGGTCTGAACTTCCTTCGAGAAGGCACAGAAAGCAATGACCGTTAGTGAATGTATGCTAACTGGTCATGATGACACCAGCTGACGTAAACCCATCCCAGACCAAAGCGTCTTCTGCTGTACTGCTTTCCATTTTTTAACATGGAAAATATTTTTCCCTTTGATTTCTGAATCTCTCCTGAAGGACTTCAATTTGCCAGTTGTAAACTGAATGTCTTACCAGTTCAGATGCCTGGATCCTTTTAGGTCCGTGTAACTCCTGGGAAATGTTCCATTTGAACTTCTGTGTGGTTGTAGGCACCTCAAGCCACGTGTCTATGATGGCCAGCTTTGCCCCCAGCTCAGTCCTGAAGGTTGCCCATCTGCTGACCCTTCACCCATGGAAACTGTGAGAGATAACATATGTTTACAGTCGGTTTTTTTTTTTTTTTAAAGATTTATTTATTTATTTTATGTATGAGTCCACTGTCCCTGTCTTCAGACACACCAGAAGAGGGCATCAGATCCCATTCCAGATGGTTGTGAGCCACCATGTGGTTTCTGGGAATTGAACTCAGGACCTCTGGAAGAGCAGTCAGTGCTCTTAACCACTGAGCCATTTCTCCAGCCCCCACAGAGACCTTTTAATATTTCAAAGCCTCGGGCATTAGCCGGACAGGCTCTCAACCAGCTTATCTAAGTTACCTCAAACATCCAGCCCCATCCAGCTACGTGGCTAGCTATACCTTTTACACCTGTGATCAAGTCTATCTCCACTTATGTCTCCTGGCGAAAGACTTTCTCCTTCCCAGTGTTCCTTTCTGCCTCCTAGGAAGTCCCATCTCCCACTTCCTGCCTAGCTAATTGGCCATCAGAGTTTTTTATTAAAGCCAATTAAAGAATATCTTAGGTAAGGAGGGACAAAGACAGAATTTCACACAGAGCACCCCAACATCACAAGTATACCCATCCACAGATACACATAATTTTTTTAATACAAAAAGTAATAAAAAGAAGAGGCAAAACTAATTTTTAAATTTTTCTTTTGTTTTCAAGACAGGGTTTCTCTGTGTAGCCCTGGCTGTCTTGGAACTCACTCTGTAGACCAGGCTGGCCTCAAACCCAAAGATCAGCCTGCCTCTGCCTCCCAAGTGCTGGGATTAAAGGCTTGTGCCACCACACTTGGCAGACAGTAATATTTTTAAAAAGACTGTAAACGTGCCAGCCACATTCACATGCCCCTCTGTGGATGCCATATGGGTTGGTGCTCTTGGATCGCACACCCTGGGCTTCAGACACATTCATGGAGCTACCATACTTGGTGTTTTAAAATTTTTAAGTTCCTAATTTCAGTTTTGGAGGTTGAAACAAACTTGTTAACATGGCAGTGGGAAAGCCTGCTAGAAATATCCCAGCCTTTCTGCCTGGCTGGGATAGCAGGTCCTTCCCTCCTGATTTGGAAGGTTCTGTCTGTGGCAACAGCCAGCTGTGTTAGCAGCAGTGACATATGTGGCTTTGCTGAAGCTCTCCTGGACCAGATAATGCAGGGACCACAGCTTGTGGTAGCAGAGGCGAGGTGTGCATGAAGCTAAGCCAGAGGCTCCTTCACTTTTCCCTGGTCCTGCCACCCACGTGCTCAGCCATGCAGAAGACCCACGATTCTTATTAAACTATAAAAATGGTGTGTGTGTGTGTGTGTGTGTGTGTGTGTGTTGTATGTCTGTCTGTGACACATACAGACCTGGTGTCTATGAAGGCCAGAAGAGGGCATCAGATCCCCTTGTACTAGAGTTACAGATATAATGTAGCTGCTGGGAATTGAACAGAGTTTCTTTAGAAGTACAGCTAGTGGGTCTTAACTGCTGAGCCATCTCTCTAGCACCAAAACCCACAATTTTGTTTGAGGTGGGGTCTTTTTATGTGCCCCCAAATCCAGAATTTTTTTTTTAAAGGCAGGATTTTTTTACCTCTCCCTGGCTGTCCTGGAACTCACTCTGTAGAGCAGGATCACAGAAATCCACCTACGTCTGACTCCTGAGTCCTAGGATTATAGGCATGTACTACCATGTCCAACTCCAACAATTCTTAAAAGCCACAGAAGAGAGCAGTGTATAGTTACTGTGTACATTGTGGCTAGAATCTCAGGTGAGGGACAAAGGTCCTTTCCATCTCCTATGGAGCGGGCAGCAGGCCCAGTGTCAAGGGTTTCTTGAGAGCAGCCGTAGCTGTTCTGATTAAGATGATAACGGCTATTGTGCTCGGGGCAGTGATTGACAACATGAGCATCCTTCGGTACTGCCCTCACATCTGCACTGTGTCTGCTGCTTTGTGAACGGGTCTGTGGGCACTCACTGTTGCTTCTCCAGTGTGTCCTGCCCTCAGTTACCCAGGTCTGTTAGTGGCCAACTCTCAGAGCGTGTTGAGGTTTTATGATTGTACTTTTCTTCCTTGGTGTAGATCGAAGCTCGGACCTTCTCTGGTCTTTTGTGGCCCATTTAGAGGAAGCCAGTGCTGGCCACTCCTAAGCATTTCTTCCAGGAGGGTCTAGGGAAGGTTGCTGTTGTATAAACTTAGGTATGGTTCATACCTGTGACCTGAGTTCTTGAGGATGGACACACGAGGCTACGGACTGATTTACAGCCTTGTTTTTTGGGAGACTTTGCCTCAAAAAGAAAAGGAAAAAAATGAGACTATGATTTGTTTTGGTTTGTTTTGTTTTTTCGAGACAGGGTTTCTCTGAGTAGCCCTGGCTGTCCTGGAACTCACTCTGTAGACCAGGCTGGCCTCAAACTCAGAAATCCCTCTGCCTCTGCCTCCCGAGTACTGGGATTAAAGGTGTGCGCCACCACTGCCCGGCGGAACTATGATTTTTTTAATTACTATTTTTAATTTTTGTGTGTGTGTGTGTGTGTGTTTATGTGTGTGGGTGGGTGTGTAAAAGCCAGAGGACAACCTCAGGGGTCAGTTCTTACTTTCTACCTTGTTTGAGACAGGGTTCTGTTTTGTTCTGCTGCTGTGTGCACCAGGTAAGTTGGCCCACACGCCTTGTAGGATTCTCCTTTCTCCATCCTGCATCCTATCATTGGAGAGCTGGGGTTACAGATACCTTGCCCAGTTTTATGTAGATTCTGGAAATTATATTAACTCAGATCCCCATGCTGCACAGCGAGCACCTGTATCCGCTGTGCTCTCTCCCCAGCCAGAGTGAACTTTTTGAACAAGTGCTGATGTAAGACTGACTGTGTTGAAGGTATTGACTGAGTAACCAAGCTATAAGTCAGTGCACTCCATGTAAGAAATTACTTACTAGCAGGAAATTGCCATCCTAAGTCCTCTATCCCCCTTGCCTTGTGCGGTGCCTCTGAGCGTCTTGGAGACCATGTTCTGGAGTTGAAGCAGTTAGAAAAATGTCTCTGACATTGAGGGAGGAAGTTGGTGCTTCTTTAAAATTTAATTTCTTAGGTGCTGGAGAGATGTCTAGTTGCTCTTGCCCAGGGTCTGAATTCGGTTCCCAGCACCTACATGGAAGCTTATAGCTGTCTGTAACTCCAGTTCCAGAGGATCTGATGCCCTCCTGGCTTCTAAAGGCACCAGGATACATATGGTGTTTACATCCATACATGTAGGCAAACATCCATGCAATTAAAATCTTAAAAATGAATAAATCTTTTAAACTTTTACCTTATTAAAAAATGAAAATAAAATTAAAAAAAAAGGGCTGGAGAGATGGCTCAGCAGTTAAGAGCACTGACTGCTCTTCCAGAGGTCCTGAGTTCAGTTCCCAGCAACCACATGGTGGCTCACAACCATCTGTAATGGGGTCCGATGCCCTCTTCTGGTGTCTGAAGACAGCTACAATGTACTCATATAAATAAAATAAATAAATCTTTCTTTTAGAAAAAAAAAAAGGCTTTCTGGAGCACACCCTTCATCAAAGCACTCTGGAGGCTGAGGCAAACAGATCTCTGTGAGTTTAAAGCCAGCCTAGTCTATATAGTAACTTCTAGGCCAGCCTGGGATCTATAGTAAGACTCTGCCCTGGAGACAAACAAACAACAAAACAATAACAACAGCTCATGATGGCTGGAGAGGAGACTCAGCAGTTAAAAGCACTTGCTGTTCCTCCAGAGGATCCAAGTTCAGTTCCCAGCTCCCATTTCAAGTGGCTCACAACTGCCTATAACTCTTATCTTTGGGGAAATCTAATCACCTTTTCTGGCCTCTGTGTGCACACAAACACATACATGGCATACACATAAATAATAGGAATGGGTCAGGGTATGGAGTCCTACACATTCAATTCCAGCAATCAGGAGGCAGAGGTAGGTGGATGAATCTCTGAGTTCCAGGCAAACCTGGTCTACACAGTGAGTTCCAGGGCAGCCTGGGCTACATAGTGAGACCCTGTAGAATAAAGAACAATTCAAAACCCTTAAAGCAAATCCCATATTCTAAAATATATTCACTTTCCTATTTATTGGGGATCAGCATGTATACGTATGTGTGGACATATGTGTCAGGGCATGCGTGTGGAAGTCAGAAAACAACATTTGGGACTTGGTTTTATACTTTGACGGTGTCCGTTCCAGGAATTAAACTCGGCGTGTCAGATGTAGTGGCAAGCACTTTTGTCCACTGAACTTCCTTGCTGTTCCAAACCCACATTTTCTTATGCACAATAGTTAACCAGAGGAACATAAATAAAGCTGTTGAGTGTCACACTTAGGCACTGCATTGCTCAGTGTTTCACCAGACAACATGTTGGTAGTGTTGGGTCCGGTTTGTATGGAGTCCCTTCTCAAGGCTGTATGTTTGTGTATGTTTGTTGCAGAATTTGGTATCTTGCACTTTTCCTTACAGTGTTATTTGATTCTTTAAAGAACAAAAAATACTAGCTTCTTAGCACCCTGGCAAGCACTGCTGTCTACCTGGGTGACATGGTTCTTGTTTGTCACCCTCTGCTTTCTCTTCCCTCCCGGGGTCTTCCGCTTGAGGGACACTCACTCCCCCTCTGTAGCAGTGACTCCCCTCCACATCATGGCATCTCAGCCCTAGAAGCAGCCCTCCTTAGGAGTCCTAACTGCACACTTGTACCTTTACCTTGGACCTTCTGGACAGCACTGGGTGGCCTGCTGAGGCCGGGTCTTCTCTCCACAGATCCTGATGGCCAGCTGTACAGTGTGGAGCCTGTCCAAGAAGAAGAGCCCCCTGCCTGTGCTGATGAGTTTGACGACTTTGTCACCTACGAGGCAAGTGCTCTCCTGACGTGAGCCCCTCTTCCCCCTCCTTTGTGCCGCAGCTCCTGCTCCCTGAGCTGCCACAGCTGCCTGCACAGAGCACTGAGCTCTGTGCACATGGGGGGTGGGCTTGGGGGCATCTGGACTGTGGCAGAAATCATGGCCTGTTTGGGCTCAAGCTCTAGTGTTTAAAAGTCAGGCCTTGGGCCTGCCGTGGAATAAAGGTTTGTGGGTAGTTAGGCTCTGTGGTGTCCTTGCTGTGTCACCTTCTACCAGGCATTGGCAGAGCCGAAGAAGTTGAAAGGTTTCCCTTGGTGAACTTACCAGTTCTCTGTATTTGGGATATTGGCTAACCTGCCTCCTGCTCTGTATCCCCACTATCTCTTTCCGGGGAGACCAGGGTTCTGTGATGTGTCCTGTAACTGTAGGTCCCTTGTCTCCTGGGGACAAAGTCACAGCTAAGGAAAGCAGCCTACTTACTGTAACCGCCTAGCAGACGGGAGAGAGCCGAGTCTGGGGCCATGTGACTGATTTATAGGGCTTTCTTTACAAAACATGGGGAGGTGGTGTCTTGGTGCTCAGGATGACTACTTAGAGACAGGATCCTTGGGCCCTTGGGCCCAGGGGTTCCCGGCTGGCCTGGCAATGCAGTGAGGCCAATCTTGAAAACATGGAATTACACCTGAGCCCTTGGTTTGCTGGTAGAAATGACAGATGCCAGCCTTTCAAATGTGCTATAGGCTGGTGAGATCTAAGGCTCCTTGTAGCAAGTTCTCAGAACCTTGTCTCCTTGGTCACACAAGGGGCCAGACCCTGTAATGTCCAAGTAGCTTCCTTTGAGGGCTAATGAGGATTTTTTTAGTCGTAATCCTAATTTCTCTTTTACAGGCTTATTTTTAATTATGTACGTCTGTGTGTCCACATGTGCATGTGTGTGGGTGCCGTGGAGGCCGGAGGCTTCTGTTCCCCTGGAGCTGGGGTTACAGGCAGTTGTGAGCCACGCCATGTGGGTGCTGAGAATCAAGACTGGGTTGTGTGGAAGAGCAGCAAGCACCCTTAACCACTGAGCCATCTCTCTCCCACTCTGATTTCTTTCTATTTTAGATGCAAGAAACATTTCTAAGTTTTTGTTTGCTTGCAAAAAATTAAAAGATTTCATTATCTTTAGAAGGTTTGACTTTTAAGCACATGGATCAAATCATGCAGAGGACATCCGTGTGATACCAGATGATGCCTTGCCTTGCCTTGCCTTACCTTACCATTCCCATTAGTGTGGTGGGGCACAGCTGATACTGCACTGCTGACCAACATTTACAGTGTACACATGGAGCCGTGTCTCTGGGGCAGCATAGTTTCCCACTCAGGAAGTCCCCTGTGCTCTGCCATGCCCAGAGGCCCCTGGCTGCCCCTGATTTTTCAGAGTTGTCTTTCTGCTTTTTCTGAGCTCCACTCTCAGGATGCTGCCCTTCAGACCTGCTCTTCTTAGTGGTGCTCATGGTTCTTCCGTGACTTGCTTTTCACGTTTGCTGGTGCAGTTTTTAGAACTAGATATGCTATGAACTTTCAGAGTGATTGTTCTTTAAAACAAAACAACTAGATGCCGTGGTACAGGCTGCCTTCCTAGTGCTTGGGAGGTGGAAACAGGAGGATCAGAAACTCAGGTAATCTTTGGTGACCTCCTGAGAGCTATAGACCAGCCTGGACTATATAATATAATATCTTTAACAAAAAAACGTCACCAGACGTGGTGGCTCTTTTACCCAGCATTCGGGAGGCAAGAGTCAATCTCTGTGATTTTGAAGGCAGTGAGTTCCAGGATAGCTAGAGCTACATAGTGAGACCCTGTCTCGACAGACAGACAAAAGGAATAAAAGATATTGGTTTGTTTGTTTTCTGACACAGGGTCTTTCTACATAGCCCTCACTGTCTTAGAACTTGCTATGTGTACCTGAGTGGCCTTGAACTCAGAGATCCCTCCTACCTCTACTATCCAAGCACTGAGATCCTGGCTTCCAACTTTTTTTTTTTTTCTGAGACAGGGTTTCTCTGTATAGTCCTGGCTGTCCTGGAATCCAGATATGTAAATTAGACTGGTCTCAGATTCAGAAATCTGCCTGCCTCTGCCTCTCAAGTGCTGGGACCAATGGTATGCGCCACTACTGCCTGGCTCCAGCATTTTTTAAAGTAGAGAATCTAAGTGTCAAATCCAGATGCCACATTTGGGTCTTCCCTGGTAGAGAGGATCAGCATTTCACTGTTTTGCTGAACAAAGTTCCTGTTAAGCCTGTGATCCGGGTAGGCGGTGTGTTTGGTGGCACGCTGGCAGGAGCTCGCCAGTCATTACTTGGACTCCCTGTTCGTGCCTCCCGTTGCTGGCCTGGCTCCTACCACTTTCCCAGGGACCTCCTTGGGTTTTTGGCTTTGAAACAGAATGTTGCTGACAGTCCCAAGGGAGGTGGGGAAGAGTTGGGAGCTAAGGTTTATAGGAGTGATCTTGAGAAGAAAGCTGAGCAGGCAGGGGGAGGAAAGGCCACATCGGGTAGAACCCACTTATCAAGACTGCTGGGAGGACAGTGGGGAAGTCACCCAGAGAACGGGCTGGACCAGAATGATAAGGGTGTCCCAGAATTGTCCTGCCTGTGCTTTCTGTGTGCCTCCCTCCGCTCCCCTACTGGGAGCTGGAGAAGAGACCACTTTAAGGAGTTGATTGAGAATGCGTCTTTGTACGAACTGTTATCAGGAAGGTTAACGTGTGCAACAAAGTTGCCGGCGTTCGGGCCCTGCCTGTTTGCTAAGGCCAGCAAGAATTCTTTCCGGACTTTGCCTCTCCCCACCTGGCCAGCAGCAGCAGGCTTAATAGAGCGTGTCTGGGAGCAGGTTAAACTTTCTCTGAGGTGGTGATGTGCCTTCAGACGGGCACATGGATTTTATAGGAACACCAGCGTGGCTAACAAACAGGAAAGTGACAGTCAGTGAGGAGACGCCAGTGACTTGGTGAGCAGGGACGCATGATGAGGAGATCGGCTCCAGCAGCACACCGTTCCCAAAGCCTGCCCTCAGAATCAGGCCTGTGAAAGTGCCTGGCCATCACCTGAGGGTAAGAAGAGATCTGAGACTGCGCTGTGCTCCAATTCTGTTTCTGTGAAGAGAAAGGCTCGTGGAGGGAGGAACCATAGCCTAGCCTCTGGGAACTGTGTTAGCCATACTTAGCAGCCTGAACAAGGATCCATCTGTCTCTTGTGATATGGATGATCTGGTGACTAGTGAGTGTAATGACATATTGGCAAGGTTTTTAAGGCACCTTGACTTTAATGTGAATTCATCTTTACTATAGTGATAATTTAAAGTTGATAATACAGAGTTGTTAGCTTCTGGGCAAAGCTAGGTCCTAACTGGCTGGTGGGTGTAGCTCAGCGGTGATGCTGTGTTTGCATTGTGCGTTATGAACTGCAATAGTGGGTTTTTTGTTTTATTTTGTTTTGTTTGTGGTTTTTGTTTTTGTTTTTGCCTGTTTTAAAGGGTCTTGGGAAAACAGATTTGCTATTAAGCTCATTTGCACCTGTACAGGGCCCCTTGTACAGTAACAGCTGGCAGAAGACCTGAGTCTCGGAACCTGGCACAGGGCAGGATCTGAGCTGGGCACGTGTCCTCACAGTGCCTCAGTCTCTGTCTCTTTGTGGCTGGTTTATCTCTGGTAGACTGTTAGTGAGCAATCTGGGGCTTCATGTTTGTGGCCTGCATCCCACAGAGGAGCCTGGGTACTTTTTTGCAGTGCTTGGTGATGGGATCTCCTGACCTTTGCTACTTGGAAGTAAATAAAAGTACGCATGCAACCATGTTCCCCTCTTTGTGACTGGGGTTCTTCAGTTACTCCACAGCGGTGCAGAAGGGACTACTGCTTTAGAAATGAGTTGAGAGTATGTTGTACAGCCTCCCTCCAGGATGTGTGGGGCAGATGGAGATTTGGACTTTTGCCCCTTTGCCCTTTTGTTGGTAGAGTAACTCTGTCCTGAGAACTGCCTAAACTCCCACGAAGGTGCCATCCTGGGTCTGCTTTCAGGGACACCGCCCTCAACATCACAAGAATGCCAAGAAATGAGTAGGCTCTAGCTCTTAGGCTGCACTGCCTCCCCAGAAGGAAAGGTGCTAACTGCACTGAGAACTTGTTACACCTGTTATTACAAGTGTCTGAGCTATGCTGGAAACCCAAGGTGTACATGGCTGGGGGGAGCAGTGAGGACCTGGCATAAGTACTAGCAGGTTGGCTTTTTAAAAAGTTACTTCATTTGCCAGGCAGTGGTGGTGAGCCTTTAATCCTAACTCTCGGGAGACAAAGACAGAGGATCTCTGAGTTTGAGGCCAGCCAGGTCTACAGAGCTAGTTCAGGACAGCCAGGACGACACAGAGAAACCATGTCTGGAATCACCACCCTCAAAAAGTTAGTACATCAATGGTAGGGCGGGGTACACATTCTACAGCCCAGTTGTGGAGGTCATGGCTTTTGAGAGTCCTTTCTCTTCACCTACCATTTGGGTCCTGGGGAATCAAACGCCAGTAAGCAGTCTTGATTGATGGGAAGTGCTTTTATGGGATGAACCATCTGGTTTTTGTTTTGTTTTGAGACAGTGTCTTATTCTGTAGTCTGGTCTGGCCCTAGAACTCGGAGACCTGCCTGTCTGGCTCGCCAGTGTGCACTACCATGCTCAGGTGTCTCAGCCATCTTGTTGGCCTTGGGTTTTAAAGTTGTTGTTATTTTTTTGTTTTTGGAGACAGGGTTTCTCTGTGTAGCCCTTGCTATCCTAGAACTCACTCTGTAGACCAGGTTGGCCTGGAACTCAGAGATCCTCCTGCCTCTGCCTCCTGGGTGATGGGATTAAAGGCCTTTTGACATTTTTATTTTTTTAGTTGAAAATTCATACAATATGTTGTGATTCTGGCTTCTCCTTCCATCTCTCTTCCCAGATTCTCTCCACCCCCCTACCCATCCAACTTCATGCCTTCTTTTTCTCTCTTTCTTGTTTTAGAAAAAAGAAATTAAAAAATAAAATTATGAAAACGCCCAAGAAACACACACACACATATATAGACAAAAACAAAACCCATAAGACACAAAATTAGAAACCATAATATACAAGCAAAAGACCAGGAAGATAAAAAATATACAAACAAAAACTATATGAGACAGAAAAAAAAATGTAAAAAACCCCACTGTGGGTTGACTTTTTAAAAACCTGCCTCAATCTGGGGGTGGCCATGCACACCTCTAATCCCAGCATAGAGGAAGCAAGCAGATCTCTATGAGTTGGAGGCCAGCCTGGTCTACAGAGTGAGTTCCAGGACAGCCAGAGCTACATAGAAAAACCCTGTCTCAAAAAAACAAAACAAACAAAGCAGCTGCCTCAAGCTGGAGCAGTGGCTCAGTGGTTAGGAGCACTTGTTGCTGTTGCAGAGGATCTGGGTTCAATTCCCAGCACTCATATGGGGGATTATAACTATCCACAAACCCAGCTCTGGGAGAACCAACAAGCTTACATGTTGTGTACATGCATACATAAAGGCAAAACATGTATACACATAAAACAAAACTGTGAGTCTAAAATTTTTAAAAGCTACCTCAAGGTTCACATTCTATTATAAGCCAAAACCTACTCTGAGGTCTTTGGAAGGTCCTGCCAGGTTAATGCTGGGGCCTGTCCAGCTCACTGGGTTTTGCATCCTCCTGTACTGTAAGGTTCACAGCTTGGTGCTGGGCAGGGTCTCTTATGGGGCCATGCTTGTGGACCAGGGGCAGCATTCTACAACATTCTTGTATAAGTTTTTGCCTACTACTAAAGAACCACGTCTAGTCTTGTTTGTTTGTTTGTTTTTTTAGTGCCTGGGTAAGTGACTAGGGGCCTCCCCTCATGGACCATCAGGAACCTATACTAGGTCTTGTGTCCAGTTTGTCCACCATCTCCTGTCAATGCCAGGCCATTAACAGATGCTGGTGCCTGCCTGCTCTTCTAGACTCTGAACTGGCTTCTGCAGGATGGAGTTCTGGCCTGCCTCATACTGGAGAGAGCAGCTTAGGTGCATAGGCAAAACAGAACTGGACCGTAGAGGTCACTTTCTTGTAAACACAGAGTCTTACTGTGTCACCCTGGCAGCATGGAACTAATTTTGTAGCCCAGGCTGAACTTGAACTCAGAGAGACTGCCTGTCTCTGTTTCCCGAGTGCTGAGACTAAATGTGTGTGCCACCGTTGACTGGCTGCTTCCTACACATTATTTACTACTGATAGATTTGTATCCTTCTGAGTCATATGTGCTCTGCGGTCTTGTTTCTTCCTTGCTCTGAGAAGCAATGATGATGATAACCCATATATCCAAAGGGATCCTCATGAGTATTTATAGCTCCCTTTGTGGTTGAAGATTTGAGTCACGTGTCTGAGGTCACATGCTGTTAGTGGTGGTAAGGTTAGAGCTAGCTTCTCGTCAGCCTAGAGGTCCAGGTCTTCCAGGAGGTTTGCAGGCTCAGATGGACGCTGTTGGCCTCACACTGCTCGGAACACTAGACCTTGGGGACAAAGGGCATCTTCTTCCTGCTAGAACTGCAAGTTTTCTGCAATCCTGTGTACAGTTGTGCACTGGCTAGTTTTGTGTGTCAACTTGACACAAGCTGGAGTTATCACAGAGAAAGGAGTTTCAGTTGAGAAAATGCCGCCATGAGATCCAGCTGTAAGGTATTTTCTCAATTAGTGATCAAGGGTGGGAGGGCCCCTTGTGGGTGGTACCATCTGTGGGCTGGTAGTCTTGGGTTCTATAAGAAAGCAGGCTGAGCAAGCCAAGCAAGCAAGCCAGTAAGAAACATTCCTCCATGGCCTCTGTATCAGATCCTGCTTCCTGACCTGCATGAGTTCCAGTCCTGACTTCCTTTGGTGATGAACAGCAGCATGGAAGTGTAAGCTGAATAAACCCTTTCCTCCCCACCTTGCATCTTGGTCCTGATGTTTGTGCAGGAATAGAAACCCTGACTAAGACAAGTTGATAACCGCAGAATCTTCTGAATATGAAATGACAGACTTATCCTAACTTGCAACTTCACTGTAATTAAAATTGAAATTCTAAGTAGAAACCGCCATCTTTCATCCTTCTTTACTTTTAAGCTCATTCGTATTATTTAAATTCTGACTGCCTGGCATAAGGGGCCCTGTGCTGGGTTCTGTGTCTGAAAGGGGAAAACAGAGATATGTTTGGGAAAACAGACATTAAACTATAAGAGTTGTCTAGATGACTCATTAATAAGCATTAGAAGTTAGACCTTGACTTCACATTTAAAGCAGTAACCTGGCTGGACATGGTGGTGCATGCCTTTAATCCCCATGTTCATGAAGCAGAGGCAAGTGGGTTTCTGGGTTCTAGGAAAGCCAGGTCTATAGAGCAAGTTCTGGGACAGCCAGAGATAAACAGAGAAACCCTATCTCAAAACAAAACAAACAAAAAACAGCAGTAGTCTAAACATGCAAAGTAGCTGTTGTTGGTGATATCTTAATTTGATCTTTATTGGAGTTTGTTTGTTTTTATATTTGGGTTTTTGAGGGTTTCTCTGTGTAGCTAGCCCTGGCTGTCCTGGAACTCTAGACGAGGCTAGATTATGAAGATCTGGCTGCCTTTGCCTCCTAAGCGCTGGGATTAAAGGCATGCACCACCACCTTCCAGCACATTTTCATGTTACTAATTTTATATGTGTTTATGGTAGGGGCATGCCACAATGTGTGTGTGTAGGTAGGGGAACAATTTGTGGGAATCAGTTTTCCTTCTACCATGTGTGTCTTGGGGATTGAACTCAGATTATCAGGCTTGGTAGCTGGTGCCTTTCCTCACTGAGCCATCCATCCTGCCAGATGGCAAAGTATTAATTTTAAATGGCATAATCTTACATTGTTGTGTGTTAATTCCTTGACTATAAGTAACATGCTGGAAGCCACAAAACAAGTGGTTCTGCTGGGAACATTTGTGACTCTCGGATGCTTTGTGTCTTTAAATGTGTGATTATTCATCTGATTGCAGAATGACTACACTTAGGGTTTTTGAGACAAGATTTTTCCATTAAGCCCAGACTGGCCTTGAACTCATGGTCTTCCTGCCCTGTCTTTTGTGTGCAAGTAGTACAGACTGGCTCCACCATGCCCACCTATATGTATAGGTTTGTCTTTTTTTTTTTTTCATTTTAAAAATAAGAGGCTGAGGGTGCAGCTAAATGGCAGAACACATAGGGCATCTGAGAGGCCCTGGGTTTAGTCTGCACACACACACAGAGCTCTGATTTATAAGCTGTTGTTGATGTTTATGGGTGTGGTTATTTTTGCTGGTGCTGTATCCTCTCTGCAATGTGGCCTCCATAGTTGCTCAGGCTAACTCAGTTCTCTCTCCTAGGCCAACGAGGTGACGGACAGTGCATATATGGGGTCAGAGAGCACCTACAGCGAGTGTGAGACCTTCACAGATGAGGACACCAGCACTCTGGTACACCCAGAGCTGCATCCTGAAGGGGACGCGGACAGTGCTGGTGGCTCGGGAGTGCCCTCCGAGTGTCTGGACACCATGGAGGAGCCTGACCATGGTGCGCTGCTGCTGCTTCCAGGCAGGTCTGTACTCACGCTCTGTGTGTAGATGTGTGTGCATGTCCCTATGGAGTCCCCATATGCAGCATTCTGCTGTCTCTGTGGAGCTACACCTGTGTGGTTTCCATCCACCTGACATCCACTTATGAGATACATACTTCTGCTGGGACTCTCTTGGATTTAATATCTTAATGACTGGCTGTAGAGACAGAAATTATAAGAGATAAACCATAACTTAATCTTCTGACATTTGTATGTGCAGTTCTTTTTTTAAAGTAGGGTCTTGAGCCAGGCAGTGGTGGTGTACGCCTTTAATCCCAGTACTCGGTAGGCAGAAGCAGGTGGATTTCTGAGTTCGAGGCCAGCCTGGTCTACAGAGTGAGTTCCAGGACAGCCAGGGCTACACAGAGAAACCCTGTCTCGAAAAACCAAAAAAAAAAAAAAAGAAAAGAAAAGAAAAGAAAAGAAAAAAGGGTCTTGAATATCCTAGGCTGGCCTTGAACTTGCTGTGTGTTCAAGGATGATATTGTGTTTCTGATCTCTTTTGAGGGATGGAATTATAGATGTGCACCACCAGGACCAGTTTTATGCAGTACCAGGGATCAAATTCAAGTCTTTGTGTATACTACACAAGCACTTAAAAACTTTTTTATTATTTTAAATTGTGTGTGTGTGTGTGTGTGCTCACATGTGTGTGCATGTGCATGAATGCACACCAGTATGTGCATGTGAGTACAGGTGCATGCAAAGGGCAGAAACATAGGATCCCCTGGAACCAGAATTGTACACATTGTAAGCTGCCATGTGAACCCTCTAGAATTGCAGTCAGTATTCTGAGCCATCTCTCCAGCCCCAGAAGCTAATACTCATATTCAGAAGCACTCTTAACAACTAAGCTCGGTCCTCAACACATTAGCACAATTTAAATATGATTACTGTTAATACTATTATTTTTAGTTTTTTTGAGACAGGCTTTCTCTGTGTAGCCCTAGCTGTCCTGGAACTCGCTCTGTAGCTAGATCAGGCTGGCCTTGAACTCAGAGATTTGCCTGCATCTCTCTCCCAAGTGCTGGGATTAAATGTGTACATCACCACACGACAAAGTTATTTTTTTATACAGGGTCTCACTATGTGTCTCTGGCTGTCATGAAGCTCATTATGCAGACTGACTTTGGACTCACAGAGATCTGCTTGCCTCTACCTCCCAAATACACTGCCATGCCTGCTCCACAGCATAATCTTCAGGTCAGAGCTGGAGGACATAATAGTCACATATCTTTGTGGCACTCTGCATCAACCACGTATGGACATAATAAATAATAAATAAAAATATCATTTAAAACTTAAAAATTGACAAGTATGGTGGTATACATGTTTAATTCCAGCACTCAGGGTATACAGGCAGGTAGATCTTTGTGAGTTTGAGGCCAGCCTGGGTTATATCTTGAGTTGCAGGCCAGCCAAGAGCTACATTGTGAGACCCTGTCTCAAAACAACAGTAGTAACAATAAACACTGTAAAAAGTTAACTGCTTAATGTGCACAAGGCCTAGGTTCCAGCCCCAGCACTACCAAAAAAAAAAAAAAAAAAAAGTTACTGGAAGACTTAATTGTTTATCGGTGAATTTTTATATATATATATTTTTGTTTGTTTGTTTGTTTTGTTTTCAAGACAAGATTTCTCGGTGTAGCCCTGGCTGTCCTGGGACTCACTCTCTAGACTAGGCCAGCCTCGAACTCATAGAGATCTACCTGCTTTTGTCTCCTAAGTGCTGGGATTAAGGCTTGCACCACCATCACGCAGTGCAAGTTGTTCTGTTTCTTTAGACCTTAGTTGATCCAAGAAGGAAATGCACAGTAAGGACAGCTGTGACAGCACATAATTCTACTGTCGTACTGATGTGGTGTCCAGCTGCTCAGACTGGCCATGAGTGTGAGTTTCATGGGTGTCAAACTGAAAGCCACAACCCTGTTGGAGCACTGTGGTCTACTCTAGAAGGCATAGGCCCTTCTGACTCTACTGACAGCTCTTAGCATGGCCTGTCACCTTACGGTCTCCCTTATCCCAGATGAGCAGCCCCTTTGAAGTGATGTTTCATACCTGTTATTAAATGGCATAGGTAGCAGCTCACTTCTTGGAAATGGATCTCACCTGTTTCTGCTTCTGTTCTGTTTTAGCAGTGTGGCTTCTGCGGTGATGGGGCTCAGGCTTGTGGCTTGCTGAATAGCGTGCATCCCATCAGGTGCCTGTGGCTGTGACTCAGAATCGATTCTGTCTATCTTTTGTAGATCCCGCCCCCACAACCAAGCTGTCGTCATGGTGATTGGCAGTGAGGAACATTTTGAAGATTATGGTGAGGGCAGTGAGGCAGAGCTGTCCCCAGAGACCCTCTGTAACGGGGAGCTGGACTGTGAAGACCCTGCTTTTCTCACCCCCAGGTGACACCTTGCACTGTTCATGATCTAGTCCCTCTCCGTACCTAGTAATGGGGAAACTTCTCTGTTGAGTCCTGTGCTGGTCAGGAGGCTTGCTTTGTCTGATGCTGTGCTGCTAAAACCACACAGAGACGTTCTGAGCCTGTCCCAGAGAGAAGGCTAGCTGAGACCCTCTTGTCTGTCACGGATCACTCTATGGCCTGTGGCTGGCTTTGAGGGACACTGGAGAATCATAAACCAGGCTCTGCCATGTAAAGTTCTAGCTTTAAGTAAACCAAGCTGTGGGATCTATTAGGTAAGATGAAGATGCTCACTTTCTTTTAACTTGTGCCTCAGGACATTGACTCTTGTCTGAAGACCCAGGTAGTCCCTCCTGAGCATTCCATCTGAGGAAAACACTGCCTCTCAGTGGGGCCTGGGCCTGGCTGGACAGCTTCTCCATATTGCCAACATCTCCTATTTGCTTTCATGTTCCTGAATTGTGTTCCATTTGTGTCTACCTCAGCTCAGTTACCATGGCAGCACAGACATGTGGAACCAGTGCTAGGAGGGCTTTCTGTAAGTTACACCTAGGCCCTCCTGCTCATTTGCCACCTCAAAAGTGCACTGGCTGTGAATCAGGCTCTCTGAGTGCATCCTGGGTGCTCAGTCCTTGTGCAGGGAGTCCTAGGGAATCTGAGTTGGAAGTAGTGCACTTACTCCAGAATTTGGCATTTCTGTATCCACGTGGCAGTCTCTCCTGTTTGGGAAGTTTGCCCCATCTCCTGCCTGGTGTTTTCAATCTCAATTGTAATGTCCATGCCACATCTCATACATTCCTTCCTATCGTTCTTTACATTGAACTTCCAGATGAGCTTCCCATAGCCTCTGGGTCCTACCCTAGGGATGAGGTTGCCCACCTGACTTCAGTGCCCGGAAGAGATTCATCATGATAGTGCATGATAGCTTGTTGAGTAGGAATCATGGGAATTCAGCCAGCATCCCCAGAAGGTTGACAGAATCAAAGTTAGCACAGTTCTCAAAAGCACGAGTCTGCATTTGTTTGTTTGAGACAGTAATATCTCCGAAACAACAACAAAAACTCAGCAAATAAACTCCCCTGGCGATAAACTGATGTCACATTCAGGTGACGTCCACAGGGAAGAAGACTGTGGATACATTTACCTTCCTGTTAAGTGGAGTTTTATGTTATAGCTCTCACTGCCTGGTTTTGTGCACTGCCCTGCAGGGGGTATGTGTCCAGCTGGTGGGTGTCCAGGCTCCTCAGAGTGATGTGAGGACAGGCTCATGATAGTCCCAAGAGCGCAGCCATCACCCCAGACAGTTCATTCTCTTCTTCTGACTTGCGCTTTTCACACCTCTTCCCTTGTGCCTGGCAAAGATAACCTAACTGGGAGTCCTCTCTCCTGACTTGGCCTCTGTCTTTCTAGCTCCCACCCTCTTGCCTCAGAACTGTGCAGCGTCCTCACTGACGAGGCCTTTGAGTTTTACTGTAGCCAGTGCCACAAACAGATCAACCGCCTGGAAGATCTGTCTGCCCGCCTGACTGATCTTGAGATGAATAGGTAACACGTAGGACCTAGCACTATCCTGTGCTGATGGGAGACTCCCACTGCAGTGCTTCCCATTCCTGGGTGTAGCTCAAGGTGCTCCCACTCTGGTCACCTCTTCTAGCAAGACACTCCGACAGTGGGACTCTTCCTTTGGCCCAGCTATCCCTGCATGCCTTGATCTAGCTTGCCGCCTCTGTCCCTTCTCGTTTATGCATGTGGCAACCTTGTTGGATTCTATCCCTGTAGAAGGAAACAGTCTTAACATGTGAAAGAGGATACTCTAGCACTTTATAAAAATGAGTCATGGGAACCAGAGTTAGGGAATTTAAAGATGGGTTTTTTGAAATCAAATTTGTGGCTGGGCGGTGGTGGTACACACTTTTAATCCAGCAGAAGCAGGTAGATCTCTGAGTTTGAGGTCAGCCTGGTCTACAGAGTGAGTTCCAGGACAACCAGAGCTACACAGAGAAACCCTGTCTTGAAAAAAACAGAACAAAATTCATAAGTAGTTCATTTTCTGGAATGCTAGTTTAGCCATGATCACCTGTGCTCTGGGGGCATCGTGTTCTGTAGGGTGGATGGACATTGAAATTCAAAATTGCTATTTTGCTCTTAGACCTCATGCCTGCTGCTCCTCTGCCTGGTTTCCTGTACATTTCTCGTCTCTGTCCTTTGCCCCACTGTCTCTGTGAGCAGTCCCAGCAGAACCAGCCAAGTTCCCTGTGCTGGCTCCTTGCAACTTCACAAACTCATAGGAAACATCCTTGTTCACCTCAACATTTGCCAGACGTCCTTGGCTCAGTGTGAAGAGGGTCATGTCCTTGGCTAGGGGACTTTTAGGAGAAGGGTCTGG
Organism: Rhynchomys soricoides; assembly: GCA_019843965.1. NCBI lineage: Eukaryota > Metazoa > Chordata > Mammalia > Rodentia > Muridae > Rhynchomys > Rhynchomys soricoides. The sequence continues at coordinate 14,861,245 of JADRCH010000008.1, forward strand.
AGAAGAGAAGGGCTGTGTATGAAGCTACAATAGCATCTCCTGCTACGCACAGGTGACAAGTGACCACACAGGCTCCTGTTGGGCAGAAAGGCAGAGATCCTGGGAGTGGAGCATGCTTAGAGGTCTTTTAGAGACTGCCCCTTGTCTGCCCCACCACTGCAGAGCTTTAGCCAGGCTGGATCTACACCTCTGTCCTGTTCCAGCTCCCCTCATGGTACCCATGACGTGTTAGCTCTTTTCCTGTGTTTTGCGCAGCATCACAAAGCTAAAGGCCTTTAGTCAATACCCAGTGAAGTAGCATCTTGGCCAGTTAGAAAAGATCAGAGGGAACCTGGTGGGGTCCTGGTCACAAAGCCAGTAGTATTCTTTGAGGACATGTTTTGGCAAGACTTGAAAATAAAAATCTGGTCTCTGGTGATTCCAGAAACCCTTCCAGTTCCCAGTGTAGAGCACACAGACTTTCCCCTGCCATGTGTTCAGTGCTAGGAAGGAGCCAGCTGTGTTCTTCCTGCTGGTGAACCATCCTACTATTGATGAGTGGGTTTGAGTTGCAGATATGTTGTGAAAAAAGATTCATGTGTTGTCTTAGTCACTGAAGATTTTTCCAGTGCTGAAAACCTGCCTGGAAGATGGTAATGGATCATACCAGTTAGGCCTCGTGGGGCGGGGGTCAGACTCTTATGTGGCTCAGCATGACTAGTGGGACCTCTCACAGGTAAAGGCTCTGTCAGCATAGAGAGACGCTAATGTTAGTTAGAACACAGCCAATCTTAGTACCCGAATACTAGTGAAAGAGCTGACTTATGTCTCCTGGCCTTCATGGATTGCCTCCAGATAAGCGTCTTGAACTCACCATGTAGCTGGAATATCAGTCAGAATGATTCACTTTATAGAAACCAAGCAGCCTGAGTTACTCGGAGGTATGTTTTGAACATTGTGGACTGTTGCAGGATTTGCTGGGCCAGAGGCTGATGGTTACACAGAGCGATCTGTTGTAATTGTTCAAGGAGCGTCCGTGATTGTAAGATAAATGCAGATTTGCACAGTGCTAGTCAGGAGTCCAGTCAGGAGAGGGAGCCAAACAGTAGCTGCTCAGGGACCGAGCTGTGAGGGTAGGTGCACAAGTTGCCTACCAGTGCAGTGACAAGAATTCTGAGGAGCAGGAATAGCAAACAGCGCCCAAGGGGCCCAGATACCACTACCCACCCTTCAGCAGTCTGCAGCCCCATAGAAATGGCACAGCTGAGCCATCTGTAGGCACCCTGCTGTCAGCATCGTCTCTCCAGTGCCCTCTATTGGCAGAATGGAGCATCACAAATGAAAATGGATTCCTGCTGTGTACGTCCCAGAGCCACCACAAAGGGTGACTCTGAACCCGCTGAAGTGATAAAGGATGACTTGTGCAGCATGCAGCTCTCCAGGTAGATTACCTGCCTGGCCCTTGAAAGAGGAAGAGGAGGCTGTGAGCTGAAACAGGCGGCTCTTGTGCCTGAACACACGCCCACAGCTTCAGAAGGGAGGCCTTGTTCTGATTGCTTCAGAGTCAGAAGTAGCATGTTCAGCCTGTTCTTGCTGCTGTAGGTGGCCCATGTTATTGCTCTGGGACGGCTCCAGAAAGGGTTTCTAAATCCCTACCCTACAGAAACTTGCAGTGTGAAGTTTCAGGACCCAAGTCAGAACAATTACACACTTCCTATTGTAGGAGGGCCTGTGTGATAGCCACTCTATTGGGATAATGGCTTCAGAAGCACTTAGGGACATGACAGTGGCCAATGATGTGGAACCAGGTGCAGTCAGCTGATGGGTTTTGGCATTGGGCTTGGTTTCTTTTGACGGCTCAGGAGCTGAGGCTTAGTGAGGACCTTTATATAAGGTGCTGTGCATGTCCTCTGCCTTGCAGAGTGGGTATTCTGTGCATGCGGCTTGCTGGGGTAAGGGGCTGCATGCCTGTGCCCTGCTATCTCCCCAGACCAAGTTTCCTGTTTCCTCCTGTCCTTTGGTCTGTTCCCTGACACTATTTTTCCTGTTTGTTTGGTTTTTGCACAGCCCAGCCAAGCGGCTCTCCAGCAGGAAGGTGGCAAGGTAGGCAGAGCCTCGATCATTTGCTGAAAATCTTGCGAAATATACTTGTAGTCATAGTTTCTGAAAAACGTTTTAGAAAATACTCTTCCAGGTTTGGGTTTGTTTTTTAATTCAAACTTTTAAGTTACATCTCATGGTCTGGGATAGAAAGCAATTGAGAGCAGTGGTTGTGGAACACATTTCCAGGGCTGTGGATTTGGATCTGGACCGGGGGCGCATAGCAGCTTCTCCTGTTCCTCGGCCCTTACACACTTGCTGTAAGGGCTGGAATGGGCAGCAGCCTCCCTGTGTCTGCTGGAGGAGTCAGCCTCTTAGAGCTGGCTCTGCATGGCCGCCTGCCCAACCTGTGGTCTTGCCAGCCCGGTGGCTCACTTGGAGAGGAGAGAGGGTGGGGAATAGGTCTTGCTAGAGTCTTGGTTTTTCTTTTTGGGGGGAGGAGGTTGTTTTGGTGTTTTGTGGGAATTTCGTTGTTGTTGTTTCGTTTGCTTCTTGGAACAGGATTTCTCTGTGTAGTCCTGGCTGTCCTGGAACTCACTCTGTAGACCAGGCTGGCCTCCAACTCAAGAAATCCACCTGCCTCTGCCTCCCGAGTGCTCAGATTAAAGGTGTGCACCACCACCTCATGGCTAGCTCTTGCAAGAGTCTTAAAGGCCAGATTTGTGTTTTGGAGTTTGGCTGCTGCCATCTTCCTGCTAAGGTGAGTCGTGCTTCTGCCAGACAGTTCGCTCCTGGACAGTCTTCACTGAAGACCTTGGTCAGCGTGTAAGACTCCAACTCCCTTCTAGAGGCCAGGCTTAGGTAGTACTGTGTTTTCTTCTAAAACAAGTTGCTGCTGCTGCTGCTGCTGCTGCTGCTGCTGAGTCCATGGTCACCACTATGCTGTTCTGCTGTCCTCTGAGTCTATCCGGTCTCCACTGGCTAGCCTTCTCCTCATGCCATGGGGTAGTATTCCCTCTTGTTTATACAGGATATCTCCTGGTTTCACAACTAGGGTCCTGGCATGTCTCCCTGCACCTTGTGAATTTGTTTCAGAGATTGAGTCATGCAGTTCCCTGCCCCAGCCTTTCGTCTTTTTGTTCTGTGTATCTTCCTGTGGCTTCCTGAGAAGTGAGGGACTGGAAGTAGAACAGGAGGCCTTGAGTGGGAGTGCCCTTTGGTTGATTTGGGTTAAGGTTAGGGTTTTCCTTAGATTTTTCTGGAGTCATTGGTCAGAGCCTTTGGTATTAGAGCTGCTACTAAGTCTAACAACTTGTTTCTCTGTGGCTTTTCTCTCTCTCTGGATGCTTTTAAGATGTTGTCTTTGCTTCAGAAGATCAGTTTTAACTTGTTCTGTTGCTACAGGCCTATAATCACAACTGCTTGGGAGGTTGAGGCAGGAGATTCAACTTAGCTGCTATTTCAAATTTTTATTTTATTTTTAAAAGATTTATTTATTTTATGTATATGGGTACACTGTAGTTGTCTTTAGACAAACCAGATCCCATTACAGATGGTTGTGAGCCACCATGTGGTTGCTGGGAATTGAACTCAGGATCACTGGAAGATCATTTAGTCCTCTTAACTGCTGAGCCATCTCTCCAACCCCTCAAAATTTTAAAAAAAATTCTGGGAATATAGCTCAGTGATAAAGTGCATGCCTAACACGTATGGGCCTTAGGTTCATTCCCCAAACCATTTAAAACAAAGAGAAAGGAAAGAAAACAAAAAGATAATAAATTTCACGAGTCTTAGTGCAAGGCTTCTTTCTCATGAATTATGAGGAGCACAGCAGAGGTGAACCTACTGGCCTAGATGCTTCACTGGCTTCTAGCATCTCTAGTGGAATTGTCTTTCTGGGCCTTTATATCACCTCATCTGGGAGCAGTGGCCTCCTGGCAGCTTGGGGTCTGGAAGAAACAGGCAGTACCAGAGAGTTCCTCCTCTGGTTGTCACCTCTTCGAGAAGGGACTGCATTGTAGTAATGCCTTGGCCACACTGCTTGCATCATCCTGGGCAAACAGTACCTGGAGGAACTGCCACATGAGCTCAGCCGCCCTTGCTAAGTTCCTGACAGGGCCAGGGTAGCTGTTGGGCATTGTGTCATGGAGAGTCAGAGGATGGCCTGAGAAGGGTGGCCAGTGAAGTCTGATCCTTTGAAATAGTCTCAGAATTTAGGTTTCTTGTCAGATGTATTTGTTACAACAAAACCCAGCTTCCATGTTCATAGTTAATTTATGAATAAGAAATAAACATCCTGCAGTATACCTGTAGAATGTCAAAGCATATATGCAGGTTTTGTAAGCCATTGTGCCCTTAATTCTGTCCCCAGAATTCTCAGGAAACACAGAATGGCTGCCATGCAATTCTCATTGTAGAATGACCAGCCCTTTGTGTTATGGCTAAGTGGGTGCTGTGCAGTGTCCGGCTGTGACTCTTTGACCAGTGTGTGTCCATGAAGCTATTCCCTCCCTGTACCTGTCTGTGGAAATGGATTAGGGTCTCTCCCTGAGGCATCTGGCACAGACTTGGCCCAGTTGGGATTCACAGCAGAGATTTACTTCTACCTCCTTGGGCAAAATGTGGGTCTGCAGGAGTCATAGAATCTCATGCTCCTATTGGTGGCCACAGTCCTGTCTTCTAGGGGTTCTTAAGTGGAGTTAGTGAAGAAACCAGCCTTACCTAAATTAACCTTACCAGCTAAACAAGTTAGTCCGAACCATAAGCAAGCGTCTATTTGAGGAATCCTTGCCCAGGCATCTGCACCTGAGGAGTGGCCCCTGCCAAGAGCACCACCAGGAATCCTTGCTGTTACATGGACTGAAGGGCTGGTGTCTGAACCCTCTTCTTGCTGGGGATTAAATAAACCACACTCCCTATGCCAGACAAGTTCAGCTTCAGCAAGAAGGTCACATGCTGGGTACTTAGGGGCAGCATGTTCCTCTATCTTGAGATAGGCCCAGGCCTTGGCCCTTGCCCAGAGTATCCTCTAGGGTCTAGGGTGGGCAGTTTCCTGTCCTGGGTGTGGCATCAACTTGAGGACAAGGTCCTGTTTAAGAGCAGTGACTGAGAACATACTGTTGGTCAGCTCCCTTTTGAGGATCTGAGGCTACACTAGAGCAGACTCTAGAAGTAAGTGATTCTTCCAGTGTGCTGCATGGGTTTAGAATTTCAGAGCACAGGAGTCTGCTTCCTTTCCCAGTAAAACATTTTATGGAGGGCGGGGAGGAAATGTACAAGCTCAGTGAGAAAGGAAACAGCTTCATTCACTGATAAGGCCAAGCGGCTACAGCTGAATCCTCAGTCTGCTGCCTCCTTCGCCAAGCTGTCTATAAAATACCCATGTTGAAATCTCACTGAAACCCCTTACTTGCTTGCAGATTGTCCCCCATTTCATAGGAGAAGGCTCAGTAAGCTTGAATGTTTTATCAAGGTCACACAGATCTGAGTGTCAGGCTGTCAGGTTTAGAGCCTAACCCCAAGTGTGGGACAGACTCAGCACACAGCTTTGCCACTGCTTCTGTACAAGTGCCCTCCCTGAAGGGTGTGTGAGCTGCTGCTAAATTAGCCTTCCCAGCTAAACAAGTTAGTCTGAACCATAAGCAAGCGTCCTTTTGAGGAATCCCTGCCCAGGCATCTGCACCTGAGGAGTGGCCCCTGCCAAGAGCACCATCAGGAGTCCTTGCTGTTACATGGACTGCAGGGCTGGTGTCTGGATCCAGCCAGTCAGCATCTTTTGTCCACTGGCACTGGTGCCCTAGTGGACTGTGCACTTGGTTCTTACCTAGTTCAACTGGACCTAGCTCTACCTGTGACCCACAGTATGATCTGAGTGACTTGTGGGGTTCACAGCACCCTTGGGACCCTTAACTATCAGTACCACAGAGAACACACTAGAAACCCAGTGTCAAGAATGTATGTAGATCCTGGGTATGATGGTGCAGACCTTTAATCCCAGCAGAGGCAGGTGGAGCTCTGAATTTGAGGCCAGCCTGGTCTATATGTTGAGTTCTAAACTAACCGGCCAACATCTACAAGGCAAGATGTGTCTCAGAACAGAAACAAACAAAATGTCTGCAGAGCTGGCAGAGCAACCCACTGCAGTCATGGGGCTAAAGCAGGGGGAGAGATTGTAAGTTAAGTTAAAAAGCCAAAACGCCCCCATCTCAATAACAACAAAATTCACACAGTAGGTGTACTGTACAGGAGCCAGGCTCCTGAATTAATGTTTGATGGGCCTCTCGTGGATTTGATATTGTTTCATACCATGGTGAGGAATGATGTGTTTTATTGCACTCTTGTCCAAAGTACTCTGTTGGTCCCCTTAGCTGATAGGGAGAGACATTGTGCTGTCAGGTGCCGAAGAGTGCAGGGAGGACCCAGGCTACAGAAGGCAATCTACTTGTTCCCAGCCTCTTGGTAAAGGCTCTGGTCCAGGGACACCCCTTAGTGGTGCTCTGATCAGGAGAACACTGCCCCCAGGAGGTGTGAGAGTGTGTGGTCCCTGATGCTGACCTCTTCCTTTCAGAGGGACTTGGAAGCACTCCTGTATGAAGAGCCTCTTGTTGGTTTTTTCCCATTCTTCCCTCTGCTGTTGGTTCTTTTCTGTAGGTATCTGCACCAGTCAGGGACTCTGACTATGGAGGCCCTGGAGGAGCCTCCTGCAGAGCCTGTGGAGTGCCCAGAGGAGGACATTGCTGACAAGGTAGGTGCTACATGCTGAGGGCTGGGAAGAGGTGAAAGGCCATATCACCAGAATGTGATAGGGGCTGAGGGCCTGTCTGTCCGTCTGTCTGCTCTGTTAGGTTGTAGGTGGAGTTTGGCAATACCTGGTCGCTTTTTCACACTTGACTGTTGTTGGGACAGTCAAGTGGCAGTGGTATTATCTAGCTAATTAGGTCCTCTGTTTAGCCCTGGTTCTCCCAAATTCTTATGTTATAAAAGGAGCATTTCATAGGATTTGAGCAGAGCAAGCCATGAACAGAACTAAACAGGAGCTATAATATTTTTTATATTTTCTTATTGTCTGTACATGTGTGTGGTTACACTAATGCACACACATGTGCGGCAGTCCTAGGAGACAAGAGGGAACCAGCTCTCCAGACTGCCATTAATTACTGTGCCAGATTGGGCCCAGAAGTATGAGTCATTTCAGGGGTCACCAAGGACAGATGCTGATTACAGAGCTTTCCTTGGGGCTTATAGTTTCAGAGGGTAGAGTCCATGAACATCACAGCTGGAAGCATAGCAGCAGGCAGCTGGCAGGGCCTGGAGCAGCATCTGAGCACTCACATCTTAAGAAACAGTCCTGAGGCAGAGTGAGCTAACTAGGAATGGTTGGGAAGTGACCCAGCGACACCCTTCCAACAAGATCACACCTCATCTTCCTTCCCAAACAGTTCCTTCAGCTCAGGACTGACCATTCAAATATACCCGTCTCTGGGGACTGTTCTCATTTCAGCCACCGCATTTCCCTCCTTGGCCCCATAGTTTTGTGGCCACATCACAATGCATGGTGCATGCAGTACATCTTCAAACGTCCCGGCATCTTTCAGTCTCAACATAGTTTGAAAGTCCAAAGTCCAAAGTCTCAAGGTAATCTCTTAATTGTAACTATAAGTAAACTCAAAGGAAACCCCATGCTTCCAGCAGAACACAGAATACATTCTGTTTCAGAAGAGACGGGTAGGGGCACAGTGGGAAAGTACTGAACCAAAGCAAGACCAAAACCTAGTGGGGCAAACTTCGAGTCTTGTACACAGAACACATTCTGTTTCAGAAGAGACGGGCAGGGGCACAGTGGGAAAGTACTGAACCAAAGCAAGACCAAAACCTAGTGGGGCAAACTTCGAGTCTTGTAGCTCCGTGTCCAGTGTCAAAGGGCATAAGTGGCTTTACCCTTCCAGCCTGGCTAACTATAATGCACGTCTCTCTCTCTTGGGCTGATTCTACTTGTGTGCAGCTCTCCCTGGCAGACACTTCACGGCTCTGGCATCTCCAATATCACACACACACACACACACACACACACAGAGACAGAGACAGAGAGACGGGGATTTATTAGAGTAGTTTCTAGACTGTGGACCAGCTTGTCTAACAGTGGCCGTGTACCAGTGGAAGGCCCAGAGAATCCAGTAGTTGTTTAGTCTACAAGGCTGGATGTCCCATCTGTTCTTTAGTATACACCAGAACACCTCCCCCCCCCCCCAAAGGCTCTGAGGCCAGTGAAGGAATGGACTTGCCAGTGAGAGTGAGGGCAAGCAGGCAAAGAGCAAGCTTCCTTCTTCCATGTCCTATATATAAGCTGCTCGCAGGTGTGGCCCAAATTAAAGGTGGTCTTCCCATTTCAAATTATTTAATTAAGAAAAAAAATCCCTCAGGTTGGAGAGATGGCTTAGCCATTAAAGGCTACGTTCACAACCAAAATATAAGAAAAAAAATCCCTCCCTAGTACTTGAGAGGCAGAGGTAAATGGATCTTTGAGTTTGAGAGGCCAGCCTGGTCTACAGATTGCATTCTAAGACAGCCAGGGCTACACAGAGAAAATTTATCTTGGGAGAAAAAAAAATTCCAGGTGTACCCAGCTATTTGGGTTTTATTTAATTCCAGATTTAGTTAAGTTGACAACCCAGAATAGCCATGACAATTTCGCAGCTTGTCAACTTGATAATCATATCTCCTCATGTCATGTTTAATTGCCAAATGAAAACAATAACCAGGTCATAATTACACCTAACATTATATAACAAACCCACATACAATCCCAAATGGTTGCAATGTCCCTTGAGAGACATTCTCTTAGTATCTCAAATTTAAGTATGATAGCAGTTGATACTCTCTTAATTGGTGTTATTTTTCATGACAAAGAACTTGAGAAAAGAAAACAGAAATATCTGTACAAACACGTTTGTAACAAAATAGGACAGAAACACTCTTGTTCTTTATTATAATCCAGTCTTTGCTCACACGGTCCCTTCCTCTGCTACCCATTCCGCATTTCCTCCACCTTCAGCAAGCACTTAGCAGGTATTGGCTCTTTTCCTGGAGTGACCCATACGGTCATTCCTGAAGGGTCTCTTCCCCCTGTCATCCTGCCTGGCTTAGGCTGTTGAAGTTTCTGATAGACTTTAATCACAGGGCACAGTAGCACCAAGGGACACCCTAAAGGATCCCCTGCACTCCACACATAATCTTCTTACTGCCATTATGTAAAAGCAATCTAATTTCCCTTGGAAATCTGGATCAATTGCCCCTCCTAATACTGTTCTTCTGTGTCTCGGCCTGTTGGCTTAAGGGCATCAGGGTCTGTTGGATCCAGGTACTCACTATTTGCCCTAGCAGAAGCAACTCTTAAGTTTTCCATTCAGACTTTCTAACTGTAAGGGCCCTCATTCCCCAGGTCAGGTGACCAACATGAGAATTCTGAGTATATCTATCCCAATTATAATAGCCACAGGATGAGTTCAGGTGCCTCCCATCCCCAGACCTACTATAAGTTAGACTTCAGCAAAAACTCCACTAAGCACCTGACTTCCATCAGCCCCTTATCTAAGTGGAGGGCCATGCAGTTTCTTGGGAATTCCTGGAATCAGCATCAATTCAGAACCAATAGACCTGGGAAAGTCTAATTTCCTTTCCCCCAGTGTAGTTAACCTTATAAAAGGCCACAGCACAGGTACCTGTGGGGATGAACTGTGGAAATGCTAACAGTAAAACTCTTAGGTATTTTATCAAGCTCCTTCCTCAGGGGAACCTGGGCATCCCTTCATTCAAGGGATTTCTGGGTCTGCAAACTGGTTCAAGTCTGGAATTGGATCCCAGGCCTAGATTCCCTTTGCCATGATCCAGTGGAGCCTTTCTACATTTCTTTTAGAATGTTTCTGCTTATACATATCAAACAAAAATGCAGTAGGCTTCTTATCTATGTCATGCCTGAGAAACCATGATTGATTAGCCAGTACCAAAGGTCTAAATGAGTCATGCCACCATCAAATTCACTTTGCCTGTGCTGCCCATTACAATAAGTAAATTGGTAAGCAATAAGGTGATTATTATAGTAAAATCACCTTACCTTTGGCAAGTCAGTGGTGCCACCTGGCCCCTGCTGCTTCTGGGCCCAGTTAAACCCATTGTATTTACTCTTCCAGACTAAGGACTGCAGAGGTCTCAGATGTGCCGGGGCCCTCTCAGCATTTTTTTGTCTTAGACTATTAGTGAAGGGCAAGTCTTCTGGGCCTTCCCATTGTGGAGGATTAGGTTTACAGCTTACCCACTCTCACATTGCAACTTCCTTGAGCCTTATAACCTCTTTATTTTAAAAAAAAAAAAAATGAGTTTGAGGCCAGCCTGGTCTACAGAGTGAGTTTCAGGACAGCCAGGGCTACACAGAGAAACCCTGTCTTGAAAAACAAAAAAAACAAAAACAAAACAACAAAAACCCTTTATCAACACTAAGCCAAAGGATATCTGGCATCTCCAGCTCCCTTTCAGTCATCTCCTCAGCCATGCTTCAGCCACCACTCAGACTTTTAACAACTGTTTATTTTTGGGGGGTGGGGTGGGGGGGAGAAGGGGTTCAAGACAGGGTTTCTCTGTGTAACCTTTGGCTGTTCTGAAACTAGCTCTGTAGACCAGGCTGACCTCAAATTTATAGAGATCTGCTTGTCTCTGTCTCTCAAGTGCTGGGATTAAAGGCGTGTGCCACTATCACCTGACTTTTGACACCTTTCTTTTCCTGTGAGAACTTCCCTATTAAACCCAGACTCTCCATTCAGTGGACCCCATATCAATAAACTCTGCCTGATCCAGTTATATTTTCCTTCCACCGTTACCCCACACCCTTAAAATCCATTCCTGAGACTTCTGCTTGAGTGAATTAGCAAACTAGTTAAGCTCCTTAGCAGTGTGTGCAGCTCCTCAGAGACTACGCTTTAAGCTCCCTCTAGGAGCTCCTTAGCCTCAAGTCTGATTATGGGTCCAGAGGCAACTCCTGGTCGGCCCTGAAGAATCAGTGTTGTGTTGCCTGGATCTCCTCCAGAGAAAGTCACTGCAGGCTTAGCAGACAATGAAGGATTGATTTCCTCAGTCAAAGGTGAAAAAGGCAATGTTTCAGGGTGTTGGGATACATCTCCTGCTGAGGTGGGGAGACTGCCTCTGCAGGTGAGATAAACCCTTGAGAATCTGGGTTCAAAGTTCTCAGCTTCATCAGGGCCCTCCCACCATTTCCACCCCAAGTTACAGGATTCCATTCTTAGCAATTAATGCCCTCACTAGCCTCTGACACCTTCCTAGGCTGGGACTCACAGGTGTACTCAGCCGCTGGGGTTTTAGTCAACTTTAGATGTAGTCGAGCTGACAACCAAGAATAGCCATCACAGCAACTATTAAAATACACGAGTCCTTTAGAGCCTGTTTTGTTTGGTTTGGTTTGGTTTGGTTTGGTTTTTTTGAGACAGGGTTTCTCTGTGTAGCCCTGGGTGTCCTGGAACTCACTCTGTAGACCAGGCTGGCCTCGAACTCAGAAATCCTCCTATCTCTGCCTCCCAAGTGCTAGGATTAAAGGTGTGCGCCACCCCTGCCAGCCATTTTCCTCTTAAACACCACAGAGAGATAACTCTACCATGGACTTGTCTTGTGTACGTTGCCACAGCCTGGCCAGGTGCCTCACTGTGGTCATGCCCCTTGGCCAAGGGCCCGTGTGAGTCTGGGAAGGGTGGCAGCGACAACCCTACCTGGTACCTCCTGTACCCACTGGGCACCTGTGCCTGGCCTTGCCCTCCCTGGCACCTCACTGCCCCTCATCTTGCAGCCCACTTGGCTGCCTCTGTCCCTCACCCCACTTCCCTGTACACCCGCCTTTTCTCACAGTGTACTCACGTGACCCCCCGAAGAGTTCCCTACAGCCACCTGAGTCCTCTGTTCTCTGCCGTGCATTCACCTGTCCCTCCTTGGCCTTGGCGCCCTTCAGGCCTCACGACTGCCTTGCCTGCCTTGGCTCCTCCTGTTTTGTTTTTGCCAGGTTGCTTCTCCACCCTGCTTCATCTTGACTGTACCAGCCTCACCTTTGCTTTATTCTCCACATTGCATTCTGGGGCCGAATCCTTCCCCTGATTGTCCCCATTTGTCCTGCAGGAGGAGACAGCTGAGATATGACCCTTTTTATCCCTGGTATTCCCAGCGTCTGGGCCTCCTCCACGTGTTCTGTCTGGCAGTTGAGTCTCACATGTGAATGTGTGTCTGGGTGAGCCATGAGGCCACTAGAGCTTGAATTTCCCAGTGACATCTGCCCTTGTTCTGTTGAGTTGACTGTGACCCTGTGGGTATGGAAATCCCATGCTGCCTCCCAGGTGCTCCCTCGCAGGCACAGTGTTTGCCTCTTCCGACTTGTTCCTCAGGCAGTCTTCTCTTTCCCTAGGTCATCTTCCTGGAGAGACGGGTGTCAGAGCTGGAGAAGGACAGTGCAGCTGCTGGGGAGCAGCATGGCAGGCTGAGGCAAGAAAACCTCCAGCTGGTGCACAGGTGAGTGTGGCTTGAGACCTGGCACCGCCCAAAGCATCAATCACATCATCTTTGTCCTCCCCCTCACCGAGCAGAACCCTGCAGAGAACTTGTCCTTGCCTGATACCACCCGTCCACTCACATGCTGGGTGGGTGCCAGGCATGGCCAGAGGACTCCAACTGCTTGACCCAAGCTCTGGAGATATCTGCCACAATATCATAGACAGTAGAGCCCCAGAAAAGTGAGCAAGGGTACTTCTTGCCTGTATGCAAGCAAGATAGTTCTATTCACTAGGAGCCAGGAGGGACGGTACAGCTTAAAATGGAGAGCTGGGCACGGTGTTTCATGCATACATTCCAAACACTTGGGAGGCAGAGGTAGGAGAGTTGTGAGTTCAAGGTTATTCTTGGCTATACAGTGTGTCCAAGACCAAGGTATATGAAATGGTGCTAGGGAAATAGCCAGTAATGTGCTTGCCTTGGCAAACGTGGGGACCTGGGTGCAGATCCTATGTAAAATGCTAGGCATGAGGGCACACACTTGCAATCCCAGCATTGAGGAGAGAGATATAGGAGGATCCTTAGGACTTGCTGGCCAGCCAGTGTAGCCTGGACGGTGTTCCTGAGAGTGACTCCACATGCATGTATAACACACATGTACACACACACAGATTTTCAAACAAGGCGTTGGAGAGATAGTTTAGCAGGTAAGAGCATTGGCTGCTCTTCCAGAGGATCTGGGTTTGATTCCTGATACCTACATGGCAGCTCACAACTGTCTATAAATCCAATTCCAGAGAATCCAACACCCACTTCTGGCATCCACTGACACTTTACACATGTGGTACATAGACAGACATGCAGGCAAAACATTTACACACATTAAAAAAAAAAACTTTCAAAAAAAGTAAGCAGTAAATAAATTCAAGTGGAGATTGTTTCTCAGGAGTAGACTGTGTGCTGCATGAGGCTCTGAGTTCAGAGCAGAGCCACAAAATGGGAGAGTATCACCAAACCCAGACAGAGCCTTTATAGGTCAGTTTTCTAGAGCATTCGGTACTCTTCATGGAGCTGACCCAGGGTCCTTCTGCAGCTAGTCCATAGTATGGGAGCCTCTGATGACTAGTTCTGAGATCTTGGCCTGGGGGAAACATTCCCCCCCTTGGCATTGGTCCTGGGTTGTCTCCTGAGGCTCTTGCTGCTCAGTAACTCTGGGAGGTGGCTACTTTCCCCAATCTACAAATGGAGAATTGGAGTTAGTGCAGCTTCCATGGTGTCCAGGGCCTCAGAGGACAGCAGGGAGGGCTCATGGGGCTGAAGGCAGACCCTGTCCTGGAAGAACAGATAAGGGGGGTGGGGAGGGGTTAGTGCAGAGCCTTGGATGGTCTCTGCAGATCTCCGCCTTTTCAAGTGGTTTAGCCAAAAGCTAAACCGAACAGGAAGACAAGCTAGCTGTATGGTGTCCTCACATGGGCAAGATGAAATAACCTACAGTACTATCTGCACAGAGCAGAAGAGAAGAGGGAGGGGTATGGAGCCAGCCTGGGCCACAGAGTGAGGCCCTTTCAAAACACAAGGAGGGGAAGCAGGTGTGTTCTGGGTGTGGCTGGCCTTCACTAGCATGGAGTCTGGGCTACTGTTCAGCACATTCTCTGTACTCTGTTTATCACTCTGGATGCCTCCTTGTGGCTCTCAAAGGTTTCTGTGCTGAGTGCTTGGTCTTTAACTCTGAGAAATGGGCATGTGTGTGTGCACTCTTGTGCATGCAAACAGATTGAGGCCATTGGTTTTCACAGTCAAATTCAGGTAGTTCGACTTGGAGACGAGCACCTTTACCTGCCAGACCTGCTTGCTATCCCTCCAGGGAGATTCTAAAGCTCTCTGTAGTCTCTTCGTTGTTCATCAGCCTTGACTTCTTTTGGTCAAGGTAGACTGTTCTAGGAATTTAATTTTCTTCCTTTTCCTAAGCTCTGATACTATCTTCTCCCTTTTTCTGTATGTTCTTTTTCTTCTCCCTTTTTCTTTGTGTTTTGAATTTGAAACTTTCTTTTCTGTTTTAATTTTCTTACTCGTTTTCACTTAATTCCTTTTCTCCCCAGCTCTGTCTCTCACTGTAGTCAGCTCGGGGTCTTGTATATGCTGAGCAGGCCCTCACCTTCTGAGCCACAGCCTCCTAAGATTAATTTCTAAGGGTTGTTTTTGGTTTTCAAGACAGGGTTTCTCCTAGCTGTCCTGGCACTTGCTTTGTAGTCCAGGCTGGCCTTGAACTCACAGAGCTCCCCTGCCTCTGCCTCCCGAGAGTGCGCGCTCTCTCTCTCTCTCTCTCTCTCTCTCTCTCTCTCTCTCTCTCTCTCTCTTTGTGTGTGTGTGTGTGTGTTCTTCCCATAGCATGCCACTCTCACTTCTTCACAGCCACAGACACATACATGGCTTCCACACCATAGGTGTTGGTATGACATGTTTATGTGTGCTACAAACCCCTGTGCTCTCTGGTGCTCTGCACTGCTCTTCGTTCTCTTGTACCAAAGAGGAGCTGAGGTGCACACACTAGAGTTACAGCTTCTTCACAGCTGTGGACAGGGCTGGCAGTACTTTTCTCAGGGACTATGTCTGACCATCCCTGTCTTCTGCAGGAAGCTGGGGAAGAGGCCAGAGCCTCAAGCCTAAACAAGGTTCTTCTCTAAGAATCTAGGTGATCCTGGAGGGGCTTAGGTGCAGAGTGAATCCTTCTCTCTAGGTGTGACTCCACCAAAGCATTTAGGGCCCACACATAAAAGGAGCTGATCTAGCTACTCAAGGGTATGATATGGAAGCCTCACCGCAGTCTAACTGTGCTGCCTCTCAAGTCTGCACTTGCCTCAGCAGTTTGGACCTGCTGTCACATTCACGCTCTGCCCAGTGATGTCACTCTCAGACCCCAACACTTTCTGGCTCTTTCTTCAGGTTGTACATGTCTAAGTTTGTAGTGGCCTTCCTGGGACAGCTGTTACTTGGTCAGTACACAATGCCTAAGGTCAACACCATACACCTAACAGATGTACCTCCCCTTTGCCCTCAGAGCCAATGCCTTGGAAGAGCAGCTGAAGGAGCAGGAGTTCAGAGCCCAAGAGAAGGTCCTGGAAGAAACCAGGAAGCAGAAGGAGCTTCTGTGCAAGATGGAGCGTGAGAAGAGCATCGAGATTGAGAACCTGCAGGCCAGGTGAGCAAAGCTCGGGTGCAGGCAGGAGAACTGTCTACTAAGGAGGTATAGCATCTAGGGAGAGCTCAGTAATAGAAAAAGAGATACTCAGCAGGGTGTTGGTGGTACACACCTTTTATGCCAGCACTCAGGAGACAAAGGCAGACAGATTTCTGAGTTCAAGCCAGCCTATTCTACAGAGTGAGTTCCAGGACAGCCAGGACTACACAGGAATTCTATCTTGAAAAACAAAGACAACAAAAAAGAAAAATTAAAAGAATAAAAGACAGGAGAAAAAAGGGATACTCACATGAGAAGATGCTTAACATTTCTGTTTTAATTTTAAAATTACATTAATTTATTTGTGTGTGTTTATGTGTTTGTGCATGCATGTACATGTGTAAAAGTAAACAGGACAGCGTATGGGAACTGTTCTCTCTTTCTACCATGTGGGTTTACAGCATTAAACTCAGGTTCAGTTAAACATACGGCCAGCCTGGTAACCACAGAGACATCATGGATTTTTGGTGCATTAACAGTCACACCCCAGGAACAACTGATAATGGAAATAGCCATATATACCCACACAGTGATGGAGCTGCACCAGAGGGGCACTGGGGCCAACTGAAAAGGCTTCAGTGACTAGAGATGTGAGTGGCCATGGTAACAGTTCCTTGGGAAGCCAGCCAGGGTGTAAATGAGATGGGCTGCCGTCCTCAGCCACACAGCTAGCCTGTAAATAGAAGACAGGAGTATTACTCCCAGAGGAATACCAAATAGTGTCTGTAAACACCCCTCCAGGAACTTGTGTGTGGCCCCTCTTTTGGGGTATAAACTAGCAGACATACCTTCACCAAGTGACCCATGATGGTGGTGGGTGTCAGCTGAGTGTGACAAGGACCTCACTATGCAAGGATGTTCCCTAAACATCCCCCCCCAAGTCTTATCACCAAAAACCAGCCTGAGGCACACTTGGCAGGAATCAGGGACTCCTACAGTGTGACAGTCTGGGAGACACACAGACCAGGGGACATAAAAGACAGAAGGATAATGCTGTGAAATCCTGGGGTTTGGTGGCGTGTGCATTGATTCACAGTGTAGCCCAGCTGCATATAGGTTGTGATGTGTCACAGTAAGAAGTACAGAGAAAACCAACACAGAGACTGTACTGTCTACAGCTTTCTATAACCTAGAATTCCTAAATCCAAAGTGCCTTCATGGCCAGTGCAAGATAGCATGCACGTGCAGTCTCAACACTTAGAAGGTAAGCTTGAGGATCAGGAATTCAAGGTCTTCCATGTCTACACAGAAAGGTTGAGGCCAGCCTGGGCTTTGTAATATGCTATCTCAAAATACAGACCACAGAAAAGCTGGGTCACCGGTGAGATGAGGACTAGCCATGGCATTTGAGATTATTGTGGGTCACAGAACAGCTCCAGTGCTTGAGTATCCCTCCACAGCTAGGCCTCCCTTCTCCTTCGGAGGCACATTTTAGGGAGAGCCAGTCCTGAGCTCTCCTTGTGTCCCAGGTTGCAGCAGCTGGATGAAGAGAACAGTGAGCTGCGGTCCTGCACTCCTTGTCTGAAGGCCAACATCGAGCGCCTTGAGGAGGTGAGCTGTTGGCAAGGTGCTTTTGGGAAAGGCCCTGTCTAGAATAGATTCTGTCCTCTGCCCTCTGTTTGTCACGCCAGCATGGAGCCAGGACATGTGGCCAGGGCCTTCTGAACAGGGGAGGGCAGGTTGGCAACACTGAGCCCTGATGTGCTCAAATGTTCAGACTTGGGACCTGTAGGCCCACATGTGGCCTATACTATCAACTCATCTGAGGTGACTAGAAGATGGTCTTGTACAGACAGACAAGCAGACAGGCAGAGGCAATGCTGTTAACTTCTGTTCCAGTCTTTCGCTGAGAGGTCACCCCTCTAGGCACCCTGTGGGAAGCTCCTAATAGTTCCAGCCTACCTAGGCTGACTCTTATAAACCAGAAGAGGAGCCAAGCAGGAACTTCCCATAGATACTGGGCTAGATCTTGTCCAGATGAAGGTTCCTTGGCCACAAGTAGGGCAGCTTTGACAGGATGACAGGAAAGCACAGACATAGTCCTGCTGTGGACTGAGAGCAGGAGCTACAGTGTGTCACTGGACTGGAGATGAGTGGTCTAGAGCACAGGCCATTGGGTCAGGCTGTATATATGGGTAAAGCAGTGCCACTACCTGTCCACACAGGTGTCTGTTTTTGCAGGAGAAGCAGAAGATGCTGGATGAGATTGAAGAGTTGACACAGAGGCTCAGTGAAGAACAGGAGAATAAGAGGAAAATGGGGGACAGGCTGAGCCATGAGCGGCACCAATTCCAGAGAGACAAGGAAGCAACTCAGGAGGTGAGCTGGGCCATTTGTCCCCTCCCCATGTTCCCATATTGTCTGATGTAGACTGCTGTTTGGTGGAGGCCAGGAAACACTTGTGTTTCCTGCCATTCTGGGCAGTGCCACTGGAACTGAAGCCACTGGGCAGCAGCTTCTTGGAACATAGGTTAACATCCTCCCAGGAGAGGGTGGTCAGGCCAACTAGCAGGAGCCCACCTTGTGGTTGCCTCACAGCTGATCGAGGACCTCCGCAAGCAGTTAGAACACCTGCAGCTCCTCAGACTGGAGGTGGAGCAGCGACGGGGCCGCAGCAGCAGCCTGGGCCTCCAGGAGTACAACAGCCGAGCTCGGGAGAGTGAGCTGGAGCAGGAGGTCCGCAGACTCAAACAGGTGTGGCTCTGCCCTTGCATCTACCCTCACAGAAGCTCCTGAGAGGCTGGCATGAGAGGGGACACCAAGCTGGGGTCCTTCCTAGAAGGTCCTTGTCCCAGCAAGGGCATAGCCCAGTGTGACACTGCCATGTCCCCTAGGACAACCGTAACCTGAAGGAGCAAAATGATGAGCTAAATGGACAGATCATCACCCTCAGCATCCAGGGTGCCAAGAGCCTCTTCTCCACGTCCTTCTCGGAATCACTGGCTGCAGAAATCAGCTCTGTCTCCCGAGATGAGGTACCTTGCCCTGCTTTTGTATAGCCCTAGGTCTCTTTATCCTGCACAGGCCCCTTCCTTTCCCTGCACTGACCCTTTGCTTTCCTGCAGCTCATGGAAGCAATCCAGAAGCAGGAGGAGATCAATTTCCGCCTACAGGACTACATTGACAGGATTATTGTGGCCATCCTGGAGACCAACCCATCCATCCTAGAGGTCAAGTAGTACATCTTAGCCCAGTTTGGGCTGGTTATAGACTCCACAGCACCCAAGAGTGGCCCTGTCTTGCCACAAAGAGCCACGACCTATAGGTCCTGCAGCTTACCAAGCCTAGGGTGTGTGTGGCCCTCATGCCGCTGGACTGGGAGAGTAAAGAAGGCTGCAGAGGTGATGGGAAGGAAGAGAGGGAAGGCCACAGCAGGCAAAGAGAGGGGCTGGCTCTCTGAACATCAGGAAGCCAGGGCTTCCACCACAAGCCGGCCTCACCAACAACACCCATGTCTGCTCAGCAGTATGCAAATATGTGGGGAGAGTCTCTCAGGCTGGCATGGGCCCCTTGCTAAGTCTCTTGCCAGCCCCTCTTTCTGCTATGCACCCTGTTAGGAAGAGAGAGAGAAAATGAATCCTCACCTCAGTTGCTGCCTCTCACTCCTGTTGACATGGTGCCACCCAAGCTTGGTCATTCCCACATGGTCTGCAAGCTAAGGACCCAAAGTTGGACATAGAAATGGTAGTGATGGAAAGACAGACAGGCAAAGATGGCACATGTGGGGTCTGGTCCAGATCTATAGGCCACCAATTCTCCTTGCGCTGCTCAGGCCGTCTCTCACCAGATGGGCTTCCATTCACCTTTGGACCCAGGGCCTCCAAGCCACACAGCTATTCTTTGGCCAGACCCTCACTACAGTAACTCATCAGCTCTGGTCCTCTTGTAGGGGCTAGAGCAGCTAGTTCATGCTGACTGTGGAACTCACTTCCTGGACTGGTGAACACTGTCAGCCTCTCTGACCCTGGTGCAGGTGCTGCTTCTCCTCATGTGTGGCCTACCTTGGCTCCTGGGCCCACACCCTCCTCAGGCTGACTTTACTGCCTTGGGAGAAGTCTACATTTTCCAGACAATAGTCTAGGCCTCTGGAACAGTTTCCTTCTCTGCTTTTGACTTTAAATCCCCGGGTGTCCCCCAGGAGTCATTTTGGTAATGGATAGGTGGAGGAGGCTCTGCACTGACCCAGAGGCAGAGGAAGGCTTGCTGCCTGCCCCTGCACCACCCACAGAGCTGCGACACCCATAGCAGCTGGACCTGAGCCTGAGCACTAGCCAGAGTCTGGGCACAGTGTCTGAGACCACACCATAGGTTGTGTGAGTGTGTGTGCGTGTGTGTGTGTGTGTGCGCGTGCGCGAGTGCACAAGTGTGTGCAAGTGTGCGCATGCATGAGTGTGCACACAAGTGTGAGTGTATGAATGCTTGTGCCCACACATGCTGCCCTGCATCCCTTCACTGCCTATCCCCCGCCCCGCCTAACTTCTACACTACGGTTTAAGATGTTGCCTCGTATTGTATATTTTGGGGAAAGCCTTGTGTGTAAATCAGTGTAAACTTGGAGGAGAGATTTTTCTATCATGTAGAGTAGGTATTTTTTATAGATTGGAGGTTGATCAATTTTTTTAATACTTTCCAGAGAGAAAACTATCTGTGTATACATATGAAATATATATATATATGTATAATATATCAATATTGGAGCCCTGCCTTTCTGTGCCCAGGTCCAAGCCCTATGCAGGGGCTTGCAGCCTGTCTCTGCTGTCCACCCTACAGTGCTCACTTTAAACACAGGTCTCCAGGAGACACTGGGAAACACACCAATCACCAACTTGCTCATGGCATCTGCTTCAGCTCCCCGAGAAGTAGCTCTTCCTCCGGGGCATGGACGGATGGGAGGCCAACAGGATCCTGTCTCATGCGTCAGCCACCACAGATTAAAGCTGTTACCGCACACAGAGGCCGGCTTCTTTCTCCACAGGGTGGTGCAGTGGGTGGCTATGGGCCCGGCTTTTGTCTCCCTGAGGTTTCTAGGGAGACGAGGTTGGCCATTTTAAGTACAGACCATGGGAGACCCACCCTGAGGCCCCAGGATTTCTCCTCTAGGATGGGCTACTCCCTGGGCAGAGTAGCTCTATATTGACAGTCACTTCTAAAGGCAAGTTCCCAATGACCTCCAACAGCCCCTTACTGGTAAGACTTGTGTCCTGAATACATCCCAGAAGGACCACAGGAGCCTCAGTTGAGGTTGCCACATAGGCAGAGGGGAAAGTATAGGTGTAGATCTCACAGATCTCAGGCACAGCATCTTATCCTAGCTTACATAATCTATGCCCAAGAGGAATCACTGTAGTGTGGACATGGGGTATAGTGAACTATTGAGGGCCATCGAGAACAGGAGGAGGTATATCATGAAGAGTTAAGGTGGCACAGTACACTCTGACACCACACATCATCAGAGCAGCAAACCACGTACCTGTTGCACCCCAGCCAGGTTCTAGCCACAGGCATTTAAATGACACCATCAAGGCTTCTCTGTGCCTAGGAGAAGCTGGAAACAGGAGGACATCCCACCACAGCCTGGCAGCTCCTCGGATTATTTTCCAGTTAAGGTTGTCCATTCAACCCCAGTGGAAGATTCTGAGGAAACCGAGCTGCCCCAGGAAGGCAGTTCCCCATTTGGGATGTGGTGTAAGAGGATTTCATGGTTGAAATGGTTTGTTAGTAGAAACATTCCAGGAAAAGCTATCCAAGAGTTTCTTGTACAGGGCCAGCATGCCTAGAGGATAATTCCAGAAGAATCCCCTAGCAGACTCCTCACTATACCTCTGATGGTGGGGTGTGGAGGGAGTAGCCACAGGGCTTGCCAACTCTTGAACCTTTGCCCAAAGCAAATCCTGTCTTCAGTTGGTCCCTGACATTGCTTTTATCTTCCCAGTCTTGGTCAGTTATCTGTTGGGAGAACAGCATCAATGAAGCTTAGCCTGTGCAAATTTAAATTGATACTAGCCTCCCTGACTGCCCTGGGGAATACCAAATTTTGGTGTACCCAGGGAGGTACTTACACATATCTACTCTGAACCTGCTGACATTTTGGAATCTAAGAAGAAGCCCAGAGCATAACAGGAATATTAGCCAGGAACCTCCATTTACATTTACCATGAGGTTGGTGTTCTGACTTGTGTCTTATGTCACTTGTGGAAATCAGAGAAACTTAAACCCGAGTTTTAGACCTGACTGACCTGCCAGTCTTGTCTAGCACATCAAGCTTCCTGAGCATTCATCCAATGGGGCTCTTGACTCCGTAATAGCTTCTGAGTCTCTTACTAAACCTAGGCTTTCCCACATGCTAGGCAAGCACTAACTGCAGCATCTGCAGCATGTACCCTTTATAACTATACCTTTGTGTTTTGTTTATTGAGACAGGGTCTTTTTGATTTGGGTTGTCCTCAAACTCACTATGTAATAGAGAATGGCCCTGAGCTTCTTGTCTTCACCTCCCAAGTGTTGGGAATCATAGGTATGTTCTGCAGCTCCCACTCCCCAGCCCCCTTTTAAAACCGAATCTCACTTTGGTAGCCCTGGCTGGCCTCAAAACTTGGAGAGATCTGCCTGCCTCTGCCTCCCTAAGTATAAGTGATGTGATTAAAGGAGTTTACCAGCTTGACCCGCCCCTCTTCTATTTGAGACAAAACCTTGAACTTTCTAGCCCAGGTCAACTTTGGATTTATGACCCTCCTGCCTCAGTCTCCCCAGTAGGACTATGCAACTATACCCGAACTAGGTGTTTTCTTTGTAGCTATGGCCCCAAATCTCAGAATAGTGTTGGGTCCCATCTGCTCAAGAGTCAGGGTTGTTGATCTATGGCTTCTATCCCTGCAGAGGTCTCTCTACAAACTGTCCTGTGGTCTACAACCCCACTCATTAGGGTTGTATCTTCTGGCCCATACCACATTAGCATAGATCAGGGCTCAGTCAATCTGGGATGATCCAATATTACATACTGTGTGATCATCTTAGTGTGGTGATACATTGCACTAGTGATGATCCATAGTGACCAGAGATGCTGCAAAGGACTGTCCTGGATCCATCTTGGCCATTCTGACCATGGGCATTACCTACTGATGAGTGTCAAGCTCCAGCTAATCTTCTGGATGAATGATCTATCTTCCCTATGATGTCTCCATAATGCTAACTCAACAAAGTGGCCATAAAGTGACTGCTCATTGCTGAATGAGTAGTAATTTCACCCACTGTGTCAGGGGGCTCAGGATGACAGCCTCTGCTCCTGTGTTGCAAAAATTTGGTGTTTTCCACATTCAGGCATAGGTGTCCCCACAGCATCCTGAACTCAATGGCCTGTCTTTGGCTTGCTAGCTTCTGGAGCATGAATGATTTCCCAGAAACATTATCTGTAGTCTCTACTAAGCCAAGCTCAGGTTTTCTGGGTCCTGGGGCAAATGGTACCCAATCTCACATACAACATCCAGAGTGCAGGGCATCCCAGGGGATTTTGTTGTCCCTTTGCTATGTGCTATGGTCTCTGCAGCCTGATTCTCCGGGTTTCTCTGTATAGCCCTGCCTGTCCCGGAACTCACTCTGTAGACCAGGCTGACCTCGAACTCAGAAATCCACCTGCCTCTGCCTCTCAAGTGCTGGGATTAAAGGCTTGTGCCACCACTGAAAAAATTTTAATCAAGCCTTGGAGATGTAACTTGAGAGCCACGAAAGTGGCCTATGTGACTAATGCTAAGATGCGAGTCTCTTTGAGACCCCCATAGCCACGCTCCCCAGCGAGTTTCTCAGTGAACTCCAACTCTGGACGCTCCCCAGCGAGTTTCTCAGTGAACTCCAACTCTGCTTCATACCGTCTGTACTGAAATCATGCAGCAGCCTGATTCTTAATGTAGCTTCCAGTTGCAGAGGACTGGTGGCTGGAATTAAGTTACTTCGGGGAGTGGTGGCGCACGCCTTTAATCCCAGCACTGGGGAGGCAGAGACAGGCGGATTTCTGAGTTCGAGGCCAGCCTGGTCTACAGAGTGAGTTCCGGGACAGCCAGAGCTATACAGAGAAACCCTGTCTCGGAAAAAAACAAAAAAAGTTACTTCGGGGAGCCAAAGGGCCCTAAAGGGAAATAGCTTGGGGGCTCTTGTGAACATAACTCAAAAGGCATAGGACAATGTCTCAAATAGATGCCATTGTTTCTCTAGAAAAAGTGATGTGCCTATCTAGCACTCGAGTAAACACGGACTTCACTTAGAGTAACCTCGGACGGAGCAGGTCCAGCACGACTGCTGCTTCAGACCGCTGGGAAAGAAACTAGAAGTCGCTGAAGGAGCTGGAAGAGGTAGAAAGCAGCCCAGGCAGCCAGGTTGGACTGTACCACCCCGTGCCTCAATGCTGCAGACAACCAGTTCAGACCCTGTACAAAATCACGGCCCAGATTACCGACATCTCCCCTGGCGCAGTGACACTCAGATCGCATGGACGCCTACCGGAGCTTTGCCCAGAAGCCCATCTTAAGGGGATTCTGGGATCTGTAGTCCGTTTTCTTTCCGGATTCAGCGCGCCTCATCAAACTAGCATGGGAGTACCATGGCATCGGTGGACTCTGAGCGTCCCCTGCCACGTTGGGAGGGCGAGATCTCAGGGAAAGGGTAGAAGGCAGGGCCATTCATGGACTACAACTCCCGGCGTGCCTTGAGCGGCGTCGCTCTGCCCTGTGGGAGTCGTAGTCCCGGCGCGATTCCCAGTGCCGCGTGCGCCCCTGACGCGCGCCGTAGCCTCGGGCCCCGGCTGGGCGCCACGCTACGGAGGCGGCGTAAGGCGTACCGGGTGGGCCGGGCGGGACGGCGGGCGCTACGGAGGCGGCGTAAGGTTGCCGGGCCGAGACGATCTTCGCGGCCAAAACGCGCTAAGCCGGCGGAGCATCGCGGCTGGCGCAAAGGGGGCCTTGGTGCCCTCCGGTAGAAGTTGTGGGTCAACCGACTGAGGGTCGGCACTAGGGCCGCGTTCGCCTAGACCGCGAGCGCTGAGGAGGCGCCGCCGGCTCGCTAAGGTGAGTTCCACGGTAGGCGGCCGGCCAGACGGCCTAGGACTCGTAGAGCTCGGCATCGGGGCATCAGCCGGGGTGCTCTATGTTTGTCCTGGGAGCAGTAGCCTGGTTTGTGGTGAGCGGGAAGGGGAGGGGGGAAGCGCACCGGAGATGGGGGGGCGCTGGTCGTGTGAGGCACTCGAAGCCAGCCTAGAACCTCAAACGCAGGCGACTCTCGGTGCCTGCCTGTCCTTGAGTGCCCTCTTGTCTGGGGCTAAGCGTTGGCCCACTGTACGAAGGCGTAGGTCGTGGGGGCACCATCTGCAGAAACCTGCAGCTGCCTGGGGCGGCAGCAAGAGTAAAGCGTCCTATGTGCCCCCTCATCCCACACTTCTGTGTTTGTGGGCCTGTCAGTAGGCCGGGAAAGTTACAGAACAGCCCCTTGACAGCTTCGGGATTTTCTTTTTGTTATCTGAAAAGGGGCCCTTCTAGGTCTGATTTGGGAACCCTGTTGTGTGGCCAGATGGCCCTTGCTGGGCTGGCTCTCAGGGTCCCTGAATGCCTGTGGTTTGTTACTAGACACTGGTAACAGGACTGTGAAACACCTAGCCTGTAAAACAGGGTACCTCCTGAGTTTCGAGACTCCAAACACCCAGGCCCAGAACCTGAGAGCCTTCCTGAGTTTTTGGGGCTACCCCTGCAGTTCAGCAATGAATCAGGAAGAACTGCTATTCAGTAAGAAACTGTGAAATCTACCCCTCCAGTGGCAATTTCCCCTAACCCAGTCTGGAGAACTGCAAGTCACATGTGGAGCTTGCCTCTGAGTTTCTCCCTGCTTCCAGAGTCTAGCTGTCAGAGATGTGCTCAGGACCACAATTTTGCAGTCTAGGGTAATTGTGTCTTGCTGAACAGTAGCTTGTCTCCATGGGGTCATAGATCCTGCTTCCTTTGAGGTCCTTCTGCTCCACAGAGATGCAACCACTTCTTTTCCAACATCTAAGAATCCCTGGAGCTGTTCCACTAGCAGGTAGGTCAGTGACCTCCAGGAAGGAAGATTTATACCCTGCTGGATCCAAGGCTCAGAAACTGTACAACTTAACCACAATGGGGGCTTAACCATCAAAATCTCTTGGCCATGGTGTCTGAGAGTGGCCCTGACCCCACCTCTGTGTAGAAACCTCAGCTTGTCCTCTGTGGGAAAAGGATCCCATTATAGGCCCATCCTTAGACCCAGGCTTTGTTTGGTTCTGACCATCAGAAAGGCTTTGCTGGTCCCAAGCTTTCCTGGCCCCTGTTGGACATAGTCCAGGCCTTAGGGAAAAACTTGTAAGGCCCATTTTACATATGTGGAAACTGAGGCTGTCAGACATCAGTTGGCAGGGGAGGGGCAGATAGAGTTATAAGTCTCCAAACCATAAGCTACTTTTTGGTCTCCTTCCATATCCTCATTGGTGGCCCTTGAGAAGAGCCTTTTTGGTGACCTGAAAATCTTCAGTATATATGCTGTTGGTGAGCTGATCAGTTAAGAGCCTGAGGAAGGTAGAGTCGTCCTTTGTCCATCCCCATGGCCTTTGGTGTCAACGCTGCCTCTCACTGCACTAGACAATTGCTGGGGCTAAGAAAGCAAAATTAAACCTTTTAAAAATGATTTTTAAAATGATAAACGAAAAATGCCGAGCTCCTTGAACAGCACCAGGTATAGAGACGCAGATCACTGGTGACTTGTCACTTTACTTTGTCCTGATTTCTATGCTGTGTGGCCTGGGAGGCTGAATTTTGAAAAACACAGCTCTGGCCTTAGGACTCTGGGCTCACAACTAGGGAATGCTTCCTATCTCCACCTCCACCCCTCCTCCGGGGTGTGGATTGTTCTACCTGGCTGTATATCTCTTCACTACCCTGTCCTTCCGGTTCCCTCTGGTTATGTCAACTGACACAGTGAGAGCATCCTGGAGTGTACTGTGCTCCTGTTTCCAGAAGCTTTAATTAGTCCCTAAGTCCTCTGGCTGGATGTGTCTCTGCCATTTGGCCTTTGTGCATCCCCAGTATATCATTCTGGCCTACTCCCAGGGCTTTACTGGGGGAACCCCAGCTCCTGGGGTCTCCCAGACTCAAGACGTTATGTTATTTCTTGGCAAGTCCTGGTAACCAATTCAGCCCCACACTGAGCAGGTAGCCAGTGAGCATCCTCAGTTGGCTGTTGACCTTTGGTAGCGTTGGGTCAGTTGACTTCTAAAGTTAAAGAAATCTCCTAACCCAGAAAAGCAGCATGTGGTCTTTGTGGAAACAGGCACCTGGCTTCAGCTTGTTTCTCAGTCTGAGAAGTAAACTACCAGCTTATGACCCTTGCATAAGTGTCGCTAAGAGGAGGCAGAGGAGACCTCCTTAGCCACATGATTGTCATTTTGTGTCATGGCATGGCTTGTGACCAGTGCACCAAAGAGCATCTTGGTGTGGGCAGCATATTGCCTACCAGACTGGTCCTACTAGGCAGACAGCTGCCAGGGTGTCATTATAGGAGGGCAGTGTGAAGATGCAGGCATGGTTGGTGTGAGCCCTAAGGTAGGTCATCATAAGGTGCTGGGCAGTCTGACTGTTCTTTTCTACTCTTCTACACAAGCTGCCATGTAGAAAACCAGTAATGTAGCCATCGCTCCGTAAGGACTCACAGGGCACCAGAGCAGGCTTGCTCAAGTCTCCATTTCAGGAAACCAGTGGAACACTTACACTGGCCTCAACCCTCTTGTACTGACAAAGGCACAGTCGTGGCTCTCCCGCTCCATATCCCATGTCTCAGCTTCCCTGAATCTGCCATCCCCACTTCCCCGTGTCCAAGCTGGAGGATGAGCCAGGACAGAGCCTTGGGATACTGGAAGGAAAACAAGTCGATAGTGGCTGTTTGAAAATGTCAGGGTGCAGCCATACCTGCTGCTAACAGGATAGGAAGGCTGCAGAGCTCTCATTGATGCAGAAGGCGCCCTCTCCTGTTGCCTTTCTCTGTGGTTCTTAAAAGTGGTATTTAAAGAACTCTCAGTCTTCTGTGCCTTGCTTGATCTTGCTGA
This sequence comes from Rhynchomys soricoides, assembly GCA_019843965.1. Taxonomy (NCBI): domain Eukaryota; kingdom Metazoa; phylum Chordata; class Mammalia; order Rodentia; family Muridae; genus Rhynchomys; species Rhynchomys soricoides. The sequence goes on from JADRCH010000008.1 coordinate 14,889,129, forward strand.
CCATATACAATTTAATGGAAAAAATCCATAATTCTACAGCTTTCTGGAGCCCCTGCCCTTCTGCAGAGGTGGAAAGGCCAGAGCTCTAGTGGGGAAGGAAGTGCGCAGAGACGTGCTATGGCCCCTCACACTAATCCCTGACACCTCCTTTTGGAGCCAGCAGTGAGCTTGAGTGCCCATGATTCTTGTTCTGCTGATGGCAAGGCCACCAGGCTGCACTTCTACCTTCTCTCTTAAAATAGTATTCCACATTAGACAGCACTGACCTTGTGAACTAAAAACTTAAATCCTTTGTTTTCCTGGCAATCCCACTTTGAAAAACATAATTTACCATCTCATAGTGTATCATTAAGGTGGTGTGCACCTCCAGAGACACACAAGGATGCTCAGTGACCCATTTCCCAGTCTAGGATGCAGCAGGTCTGGCATATAGATGTCTCAGACCATCCTTGCCTCAAGAGTTGCTATAGCTCACCTCAGCAGGATCAGTGTGTCTCATTTGCTCTGAATAGGTAGACAGCTGGAAGTGCCACTACTGTTCTGAAGTCCAGCCGAGCTCAGGGGTGTGTGTGTGTGTGTGTGTGTGTGTGTGTGTGTTTATATGTCTGTGTCTGTGCATGTGTATCTGTGTGCTTGTGTCTTTGTATTTGTGTGTGTGTATGTATGTCTGTCTGTCTGTCTGTCTGTCTGTGTTGAAGCAGGGTTTCTCTGTGTAGTCCTGGCTATCCTGGACCTACTCTAGACCAGGTTGGCCTCAAACGCAGAGATCTGCCTGCTTCTGCCTCCCATGTGCTGGGCTTAAAGGTGTGTAGAATTATGCCCAGCTCCAGCCTGAGTCTTTGACTTCTACCTGTGAGCTGGAGACCAGGAAGTACTTGACACAAATGGAGAAATCTAGAACTCAAGTAGAGAACTACCTTGTACCATGTTCTGGCTTCATCCCCCACTTAGAGGAAGAGTGAGAAGCTTCAGGACGGCATCCTTCTCAAGGCTCTTACCCTACTCCTGGCTCTTAGATAGGCCTTTCCTCTTCAGTAGAATCTCTGGGTCACTCTTTGAGCTCAGCTTGCACACTGCTTCTTGTGTGCAGGTGGAAGGTGGTGACCACTGTCTCCAGTATTGTCCATATGAGAGGGCAGTGGCTAAGTGAGTGCAGGAGGTTGCAGTGGCCCAGAAAGGAAGAACAGGATGAGGACACATGAGTATCCGGCCTGGTGTGGCAGCATCTGCCGTGGTAAGCAGATGCTGAGAAAAGCAGAACTCTGCAGCCCAAAACAGTGGCTACCCATTGGCAGGCAGTTGGGGTGGCTGCATAGTGCCAGAGCCTGAGTCCAGGGAATCTTGGTGGCACTCTGCTGTTTCCCTCAGCCCTGCCCCAACTTGGGCATGGTTCCCTGGCAGTACCTAGACAGCCTAGGCCTCCTTGCCAGCTACTACTGATCTGTGGCGGTGCCGATGCCCTCTGCCTAAGGGCAGAGCCAAGTTGAACATCAAGACAGGATCTTGAATAACTCCTGTATAGACCTTACCAGTATAGAATTAGCCACAGGCCTGTTTGACTAGGGGACAAGTTGGTTCCTGTGACAGTGGCAGTGAAGAAAGCCAGCAAACCTTGTTGTCCCCTGTGGTCTCTGTCTTTGGAACAGATGCAACTTCTCAAAGGGAAGCAGTCCCTGGGCAGCATGTGCTCAGGTGGGACAGAAAATGAAGTCGTCCAAAAGGTTCTCATTACAGCACTGTAGAAGACGGCAGGGCCTGAGCCACATGGCCAGTCAGGACTCATTTGCAGGACTTTGGCTTGTGCAGATAATCCCAGAGGCTGCACTTGTCGTTCCTGAGCCAGAGTCCAAACCTTGATGAGAGGGGTACTTCAGTGATCAGCTTGTTTAGAGGCCCCTTCCTAAGGCAGCAACTCAGGTGTGGGCCCAGTGGCTCTCGCCATCTATGTAGTTACCAACGGTGTGGCTCGTTTGTTGGGTTGTTTGATGGAGCAGCAGAGCTGAAGTATTGAGGTGGGAGGAGGAACCCCTTTCTCTGGGCCAGTGCTCAAGGTCTCTGGTGACTAGCTTTCTGTCCTGCTGCCCTGCCAGCCAACCTGGTTCTCTTGACTTTGCAGAAAACATTTTTGGGAAAGCTATGGTGTTTGGTTTGTCACTTGGCTCACTTGAGTCTCATACCCTCTCGGATGTATCACCTAAGATGTCTCACCTGTAGCCTGCCAAAGGCTCAAAGAGCTAAGGGTAGCTCATTCCTGTGGAGACACTCCACCTGGCTTCCGAGAATGCTGTTCAGCCAGTTCTCACAGGGTTGGGTGCTTCCTTGAGGTAGATCCTAGCCTAGTTTCTTGAAGGGAGGGTTTACTTCCTGTCCCCAGGCCATTTTCTCTGGAGCTGGCCTTGATAGCAGCTGTCTTTTGGACAGAATTGCATCCCAGCAGTGGCTTACTCTTGGCTTCACGTCTGGACTCACTGCCTCCTGCACAGGTAGGTACAATTATAAGGTGTGATGGGTAGCTATGGGTGTCAGGTGGGGGCTAGACGCTGTTCTCCCTTGCCATCCACTATCTCAAGAGGGGTGTGACATGGGGTTACTGCCGTTACAGTGGGAGTGAGATGGTCCTTCATAAAATTACCAAGAGGAGGAGCTTGTATGGTAGCTACTTTATCAATTGTTATAGGAAACCTCATTCTACTCCAGTTTCACTGGGGTTGGGCACTGTGCCTAGGGCACTCCCAAATGGGGATACAGGAAGACATTGTACTTCCTACACCAAGAGCCCTAGAAGCACAGTATACAAGGTCTCCCTGGCCTTGACTTCGTGATGTCCCCAGATTGTCCCACAAATCTTTGGGTGCTCTGGGCAGGAAGTACTGACTTGGCTGTGGCAGTGTAGGTCAAAAGGACATGCTATATAAAAGGGACCCTCCCAGTGGGTTTGCAGCCCCTAGATAGGTTTTGTGGCTTGTGAGAGCCATATCTGTCCCAATCCACCTTCCAGCCCTAAGTACCTGTGAGGAAGAGCTCTGGGTCTGTCCTGCCTGAGATTAGCATCTCCCCTGCAGGTGGGCCCTCGGAGCTGAAGGTGAAGCTGTTGATGGCATAGCTAGGACTTGGCCTCCTGACTGAGAGGATGTCCTTATGTGGCTCTAGGAAGTGTCATCCTGTCTTCTCATTCTTGTCCTGGGTGGATAGTCTCCAGCTGTCCTCAGCGTATGCAGAGAACCTCTCACACCAAGGCTGGGGACATGCTAATACATCTTGATAATTAACACTTTGTCTTTCAAGCATGGCAGTCCCACTTCTTGCTTCCTTGAGGCCAGATCTAGGCCATTGTCCCATTTAAAAGTAGAACAGTTCCCAGATGAAAATAAAGGAGGTACTGGCTGGTAGGTCGTGGAGTGGGAAGGCGGATGGGAGAACCTACCTCTCAAATCTTGTGGTCCTTACTGCACCCTGAGTCCCTTGAAGTGGCATGTCTATATTGAGCTAGAACACAGTCCAAATATCTTGACCAGAGCCGAGTGCATTGTAGTACTCCAGAAGCTGAGGCAGGAGAATCAGGAGTTTGTTACCTGCTTAGGCTACATTGTAAGACCCTGTGTGAAAACAACCAAAAGCAGTAAGAATGTGAGGTTAGCTGAGGTTACTTTGTGGCACCCTGAGAGGGCTGGGGAGTGAGCAGAAGCACCTTGACCAGAAGGGATACTTAGTAACTCAGTAATATCATGTTTGATGATTTCATACTGACAGAACAACAGTCTAGAGATGTTGGATTGCACAAAGTATGCTAACGTCTTTTTTTACCTGAGCTTTGTTTTTTGTTGGCTTGTTGGGTTTTTAGATTATTTTATGTGTATGAACATTTTGTGTGTGTGTGTGTGTGTGTGTGTGTGTGTGTGTGTTTGCCTGATACCCATGGGTGTTCGAAGAGCATGTCAGATCCACTGAAACTGGAGTTACAGATGTTGGGAACTGCCACATGGGTGCTGGGAATCCAACCAGGTCATCTACAAAGCAAGGAGGGTTCTTAACCACTGTGCCGTCTCTTGAGCTCCTTGCTTTGTTTCCTTTTGAGGGGACTCAGTGTATACCCCAGGCTGGCTTAGCAGTCTTGATTCACCTGCTTTAATCTCCTCGGTGCTGGGTTATGGGAGGTCACACACCCACCTCTACCTGTCCTTCTTTTCGTTTTGCATTATTGTTGTTGTGGGGCAGGGAACATGTGCCCCTGTGAATGTCCGAAGACAGTATTGGGAATTCTTCCACGGTAGGTTCTGGCCAGATCTCTAGCCCTCTCTTAGTTCTTTGTACCCCCTTGTGTGGCTTGCAGGAAGCCTGAACCTGTGTTATGCTGTCTGGTCTGGGCCAGCCGGCCAGCCAGCCCTCTTTAACGAAACAGTCCGGGGACATTTATGGCTTTTTGTGCTGTGTGATCTCTGAGAGAAGTAAATAAATGAGCATGGTCTTTTGTGTAGACACTGAAATTTGAATTTTCTAGCCTGGTGTGGTATCTTACTATTGTAATCACAGCACCTGGGAAGTGGAGGCAGGAGGATGCCAAGCTTAAACCAAAAGAAAAAAAAATGGAGGGAGGCATGTGAACTGTTACTCCCACATAAGTTCAGTTCTCCTTTCCCTGTTGTTTTGTTCTCTAACCATTTCAAAGTATGAATTAAAATAAAAGCCTTCAAATCTCAAAGGGCCACCCAGCTAATAGAGCCAGTCCCTTGGCAAAAGCAGCTCCTCACATGCTAACTCAGAAGGGGATCAGGAAGGAAACACTGTTTCCTGGGGAAAATAGCTGGTTCTGATTAAAACCTCATGTTGCGGGATTGTCGAACTACCCGGCCCCATACCTGGGTGTGTTGGAGTGGGACTGGGCTTGGTGCTGGTGATCCTCCCAGGTGTCAGGTGCTGGCTCTCAAAGGTGCTGCACAGACTGTCACCTGTCCGACAGAGCTGTCTCCTGAGCCCACAGTACTTTGTAGGCATGCCTCTTGGCCCCTTATGTCAGTCTCCCCTCGTCTGTACCCCAATACCAATGCCTGTGTTATAGAGACTTACTCAGAAGCCAGAGAAAGTGCTATTAGTGGGTGATAAGAGACTCCAGTAGGAACTGCTGAAACCAGGACAAGTTTGTGGTCTACCCAATCAGGGCAGCATACATACAGACTTCACCTACTGCTGGAAGAGGGCTATAAATTATCCAACAAGTGTCAGTCTCCCCAACTGCCAAGTCCTCCCTGATTTGGTCTCATTATTACCCCCTTAGCCACCAGGTGTAAGATGGCTCTTCTGCAGCTCAGCCTGTCCCGCTTCCTCCCAGGCGTGGATGGTCTCTCAGGTTCCCTGGGATTCTCCAGGTCTAGGGCTTGCCTGGTGAGTGTGTTTACATAGTCAGCTACTACCCTTCTAAAGGCACAGTTTGACCCTGGCCTCTTAGATCTTCAAGTGCCATCCTGCTGTGCCCTCTGCCCCTTCATTTTTTCCCTGTGGACTTAATGTTTCCTTGATAGTTATCTGTAATGAGGCAGAATTGTTCTCCTAATTGAGGAATAAAACCTCTTTGTAGACTAGAGACAAGTTTGAGAGGTTGATGGATTTTTCAGACTAGGGTTATTTCCTCAAACCCTAATGTGCCTCAAGTCGGGGAACTGCAGCTCTACGGAGTGCTGGCCTTTGGTCTCTTACCTATATTCCTTTGTGGAGCTTGTCTATGAGATGTGCACTACAGTGCTGAGTATTTAAAGTCATGCTCAGGTACCTGAACCTCATTTCCCCTTGCACACCCCATGGCATGCTGGGAAATGCTCCCGGGGGCCTAGAGTTTCATCTGTGTGAGTCACACTGTTTCTTCTCTCTTTTTATTCTGTTTATTTTTGTTGTTGTGTCACTGACCAGCCGGCTGCCCTTTCTCCGGTGTGGGCACTCTCCTCTCTCCATGCTTCCGTCCGTGTGCCACCGGCCAGAGGTGACCAGGCCCGGCTCTCTACTTGGCCGCTGTCAGGGGGGCCATGGGGAGCTCCGCCTCCTCCCTGGCTGCCGAGACGGAGTCAGACCACGGCTTCCCTGGGGGGCCACCCTACCCAGGGCCCCCAGCAGCAGCTGGCTGGTGTAGGAGCGGCCCTGGGGAGACTGTCTGGGGAAGTGCTCTGGTCACCAGACAGCACCCACGACCCAGGGCCCGAAGGTAAGAAGGTGGGGAGGGGCAACCCTGAGGGGTCATGGGCAGGAGACCTCCTTTTCAACGTGTCCTTCCTTGGCATAGATGCTTGCTTAGAGCAGGGTTTCTGTTTATCACTATTTTCTGGCAACTCGTTTCCCCTAAAGGTACAGGAGCTGATCTGACCTGGGGTTGCTGCTCTTGGCTGGCAGGTCTGAGACTTTCCTCTGCCTAAGATTCTGCAATGGCATGCTGTTGAGCAGTGTTCGCACAGGGCCTGTTGTATTCCTATGAAAGCTGTCTGGAGACCCCCTGCTAGGAAGGCTGATGACTTTAGCCCTTGTGGCTAGCATGCATTAAGAGTTCTGGCTTGCTTCATGTAATTGTCAGAGTTGAACACTGCTTCCCTCCCCTACCTAAGGTTCCTATGCTCCAGTGTAGCTGCCTCTAAGGATGCCATTCTGGCTGTAGAGAACCACAAGAACCTACTTTTCCCTGTAAGTCATCCTATCTAAGCCATGCATGTCATTGGCTTCCTTTTGGGGGGTATCTGACACACCCTAAACATTCAGGACTTCTCCTCAGAGAGGATGTAGACCTAGTAGCTCTGTTCTAGTAAACCCAGGTAACTCTTAACTTTTCTCTACTCAGAAGCACATGGCTGTGACTTCCACAAACAGCTCATTCACCCATCTGTCAGGCATAGGAAATTAGCTGGGCATAAAGCTGTAGACAGGAGACTGCCTTCTGAGGTGACTTTAAAGAGATGCTGGCACTGAGACTGCATGAATCTGTGGGACCATATCACTCTAATGGTCAGAAGACATTGGGAACCCAAGGTCTGGAGAGGCAGAACGACCTCAAGCAAGGACCTTCAAGCAAGTGGGGATGGTTTCACATGTGCACAGGGGTTACAGTGTCAGTCCCCGTAGGTCTGCAAGACGCTCCAGGCAGTACTTCCACTGCCAGGCTTACTCCTTTAAGCAGTTTTTGTTTTGTTTTGTTTCTAATAAGACTTACACACTACACTGCAGTGATAAAACACCGTTGACCAAAACCAAGTAGGGGAGGAAAAGTTTATCTCAGCTTTAGTTCCACAGCACAGTCCGTCGCTGAGGGAACAGGGGGGAACTAGAGGAAGAGCTGATACAGAAGCCATAGAGAAAAGTTGTTTACTGACTCCATCCTCAAGCCTCACTCAGCTTGCCTTATAGCATCCAGGCCCACCAGCCCAGTGGTGACACTGCACACAGTTAGCTGAACCCTCCCATGGCTACCATCAATCATGAAAGTGCACCATGGGCCTACCCACAGGCCAGATAGTGGAGGTATTTTCTCAGTTAAGGATTCTCTCTTCCAAAATGACTCTAGCTTGTATCAAGTTAACATCAAACTAGCCAGCACACATCCCACCAAATTCAGCTGTTATTAATGTACAGGTCTCATAGATAGCTTTGAATAAACATTGTTATGAACTGGTTTGCACCTGAAAGAGATCCTGTTTGCTGTCATTTGGTCCCTGCTCTGGCCCTAGGTAGTCACTAAGCTGCTTCCTGTCTGTATGTTTACCTTTTCTAGAGATGTCACATGTGACCTGGGTCTATCTGGTTCATGTCACTTAGCATACTGTCCTCAAGGTTAATCCCGTTGCAGCTTTGTTAGGACCTCCTTCCTTTTCATACTTCAGTGTTCTGTCCTAAAAACAAGCTTCCCTTGGCTTGTCTGCTCATAAACAGCATGTTATTTCCACTTAGCTTTCATGCATGATGCTTCTTATAATCATTCATGCTAAAGATTGGTTTATTATATTTTATTTGGTTGGTTGTTGGTTGTTTTTGTTGTTGTGGGTTTTTGGTTTGGTTTGGTTTAATTTTGGTTTTTAAGAAAATGGTTCTCTGTGTGACCGCCCTGGCTGTCCTAGAACTTGCTCTGTAGACCAGACCTGTAGATCTGCCTCTGCCTCCAGAGTGCTGGTCTTAAACATGTGTGTCACTATGCCTGGTTCTTTTTTTTTTTTTTTTTTTTTTTTTTGCATGTTAAAGGTTTTTATGTGGACATGTGTTTAATTGTTGTTTGGGTATATCCCTTGGGCTGGAGTTGCTGTATTTGTGATGAGTTTGTCTAACATCCTGAGAAACGCTGCTATCTCAGGGGTTGGCCCATTTACATCCCCCTAACAATGTTAGCAGGGTTCTGTTTTCCCGACTTTGATGATGCTTGCTGTCTTCTGTCTTTGACTAACCATCCTGCAGGGTGTGCAGTGGAGCTTTATTTGATTTGATTTGCATCTTTCTGATGGCTATTGGTGTTGAACATCGTGTGTGTGTGTGTGTGTGTGTGTGTGTGTGTGTGTGTGTGCGCGCGCGCGCGAGCATATGCATGCATGTGTGTATCTCCTGAGGGAAGTTTAAGAGTAGAATTACTAGGTCCACACTGGCTTTGAGTGCCAAGGCTATATGTTGGACTTTTGTCTCAGTCTTATTAGTCAGCAGTGCCCTAGCAGAGAATATCACCGTACACATGTCACATGGGTGGATGATTCTCCTACTTTCATATTTTACTAAATTCATGTGTGTGAATGAAAGTTCATGTTCATTGTTGCTTCATTCTTAAGTGAGGTTTTTTTTTGGGGGGGGGAGGTGATGGGAAGGGATTGTTAAGCATTGTGAGCAGAATTTGGCAGGCTGAAGCAAGAAGCAAAGTAGGCTTGCTAAGAGTTTGAGGCAGCCTGGGCCACATAGTGAGCTGCAGACCGTCCAGGGCTGCTGAGGGAGACCCTGTCTCAATAAGCAAAACAGCACAAGATTCGGGTGGCTACAGAGATGGCACTGCAGCTCACGTTGTGGCTCATAGCCATCTGGAACTCTGTTCCTGGGGATCCAGTGCCTCTCTGACCTCTAGAGCCTTCAGCATATGCATGGTACATAAACAGAGACTCAGGCACACACACACACAAATAAATAAATTAAAGCCAAGATTGTTGCTGGGTGTGGTGGTGCACACCTTTGAACCTAGCACTCTGGGAGCAGAAACAGATGGGTCTCTGTGAGTATGAGTTCCAGGACAGCCAGGGCTACAAAGGGGTCCTGTCAATCAATCAATCAATCAGTAAGATTTTCAAATCCAGAGCTATGGCCAGGCATGGTAGTGCATGTCTGTAATTCCAAGACTCTAGAAGCAGAAGCAGGAGAATAAGGAGTTCTAGAATAGCTTGTGCTGTGTAAGAAAAATATGTAAAGGTGTCTGGAACTGTTTGGCTGGACAAGTAGGGTAAGGAGAGAATCCTGAGACCTGAGGCTGTGTCGTGGCTCCATACTACTCCAGCCGCCCACTAGGCTCTTCCCCTGAACTGGCATCTCCAATATGTATTAGTTCCCACCACAGATAGTCATAGGATTTAAGTAGGCAGTGGGCATCCAAGTTGAATCAGTAATAGATAGTGTTAATGATCTGGAAGAACCATACATACCCAAACTAGAGGGGATAGACCTCAGAGGGTTCCTCGGCTCGACAGATAGCAGGAAAACAGGAGATGACACTGTGTGGACACCTGTCATAACTCCTTCCCCACATAGGTGCACACAGTCTCACAGAAGTAACATAGCGCAAGCATATGAAACAAGCAGCTTCCTCCCCTGCTCTGACAGGACAGTGTTGGGCTGGGAGAATCTTGGGGCATGGCAGCTCCTCATATCTAAGGACTGCTGCCTCCAGAAGAGCAGGTACTGTTCTTTAGGGAAACACCCACTGTGTGGGTAAAAGGCTGCTCATGCCACCTGAGCCATCTCCCTCCTCCATCCCCTTGTGAGCCTTCTTATGTCCAGCCTCACCTGGCTGGGTCATCAGTACGCAGTTGAATTAGGCATTGGCTGCCTGGGGACAGAGACAAGGAGGACACACCCATCCAGAAAGGTTGAGCAGGCCAGGCTGAGGCCAAGCTAGGAGAATAGCCTGGTACATTCCCCTAGAAAGGTAGACACTACCCTCACCCCTCTATAGCTCAGCACAGTCTACCCTGAGCATAAGCTAGGGCTAAGAAACTGACAAGGGTAAGGCATGGAGTTGCTCTGCTGGGCAGAGGGATCCATCTTTTAGTCACCTAATTAGCAGCTGCCCAGGGCATCCTTCCTCAGGTTGGTAGTTTTGTGGGTTCTTCCTAAGGAGGAAAGACTCCTACCAAGGCCAGAGCCTTATGTGACAACCTCTAAGTCCTCTGGGTACTCATTCCTGATTATTCAGGTGAACTCTGTTGAAGCTCTGGAGTGAGCAGGTTTCTCTGGCAGTTATCCCAGTTTGCTCTCTGTTGTGAGCAGGTGTCCTGATGGGTTGCAGTTATGTCTGTGAACTCACATGCCACAATTTAGGAGTGTTTCTGTTGAGAATTCTAGAAAATAAGGCAACAAAACCCTTTTTAATTTCTTCTTACTTCTGAATCTAAGGGTCAGGCCCAGTTTCTCACACACATTCTAGGCAAGTACCCTGACACCTAGCAACACTCTGCCAGTCGTTGTATGGGTTCCTCGGGGGTTTGCCAGAGTTTATATAAAGATTTTATTGAGTCTTCAGCTCTTCACAGGCTTTTACTGCAGACTTGTGGTGGTAAAGACTTGCCTATGGACCTCAGGTCTTGAGCCCTGGACATAGGACTGGCCATGGACTGTGAGCAATAGCCAAGTGAGCCAAGGAGGGCGAAGAGTAGAGGATCTTGTGAGGTACACAGCACACAGCTGACCAGAGTTGTCCAAAGAGTCTTGATAGGTTTTCTAGTTACAGAAGACCCACAGCTTGGCCTCTGGCCAATTTGTCCTATTTCCCTGGAGAGATGTCATCTTTAAGCATTGTTTGGCTTGCATTGGAGCTGTCCTATACTACAGATGGAGTCTTCCTGACTTGGCTCATCTACTGAGAGTTTCCATGTGTGCTCTCCTGTCTACCTGTCTTCCCAGTAGATGGCCATGCTTTAGGTTCAGCTGGGCCAAAGCCAGACACTGGCCACCGAAACTGTTTCCTGAGATGAATAAGCACCTGGACTTCTCCCTAGTATTTGAAATTTGTATTAGTAATCTTTCTTCTTGTTACGACACAATACCTGACAAAGTCGACTAAGGGAATAAGGATTTACTTTATTCCTTCTCCACCATAGAAGGGGAAGGGTTGCCAGCTGGAGTCAGAGTCAGAGGGACCAGAGTGGTCTGCCTGCCTCTGCCTCCTGAGTGCTGGGCTTATACTCATGTGCCACCACACCTGGCTCAGGCCAACATTCAGTGTCTTAACTATGAAGTGTCTAACATACAATGGCATAGGGTAAACATACCCCATTCCAAGAGAGCAAATGGGGCGTAGCAAGGTAAACAGGGTAAAGGGAGCCAAAATCCAAATTCTAAAGCTCAGTGCCCTGCACCTGTGGCTCGTTGTGACATTATCCAGACTCCCACAGCCTTGAGTAATCCCATTCTCCACTTCTGCCATGTACTCCACTCCTGCAGCTTTCCTCAGCTGACATTCATGGTCCTGGCATTCCAAGAATCACAGGGTGTTCATTGCATCTTGGAATTTACTCTCACAGTACTATGGCTTCTCAAGGTCTTGCAGAAATTCTAACTAGGTATCCAAACATATAAGCCTATGGGGCCATTTTCATTCAAACCATCATGGAAGGTATACTGTCCTCTATTCAAGGAAAGCATGACCATGGGAGCATGAGGAACTGGTCATGTTATCTGCAGCCAAGAAGCAAAGAAGCTCATGCTCTCTCCTTTTTCAAATATTAATTTATGTTGTGTGTGCACACTCGTGCTTACCATGGCTCACCTATGGAGGTCAGAGAACAATTTATGCAAGTTAGTTCTGTCCTTCAACCATATGAGTCCCCAGATGTCAAACTCAGGTCATCAGATTATGGTTTGATTTGGTTTGCTTTTTCAAGACAGGGTTTCACTGTGTGGCCCTGGCTGTCCTGGAACTCACTCTGTCACTCTGTAGACCAGGCTGGCCTTGAACTCACAGAGATTCACCTACCTCTGCCTCCTGAGTACTGGGATTAAAGGCATGTGCCACCACCACCTGGCCAGGTCATCATATTTAATGGCAAGTATGTTTACCTGCTGAACCATCTCACCAGCCCTTCTTTTTCCCTTTTTATTTAGTCTGGGACCCCAGTCTATGGGCTAGTATTGCCCACATTTAGAGTAGGTCTTCTGGGCTAGGCATGGAGGGATATATTGTTAATCCTAGCACTTGGAAGAGGCAAGAAAGTCTCTGTAAATTTGAGGTCAGCCTAGACTACAGAATGGGTCTTCCCTCTTCAGTTAAACATCTCTGGAAACACCCTTAAATATGCTGCCAGCCAAAGGTGTGCCTTCTGTGTGATTCCAAATCCTGTTTCGTAGACAATAAACATTAGCCTACTGTCAGTGGCCTATGGCTGAATCAGAGAGCCCTAAAAGAGCCCCTAGGAGTAGTACTTCATGAGTATTGACTTCCCTCAGAACACTTGGGCCTTGCCCATTGTGGACAAGGCTATGGGCAGCTCAGCAACTTCTATACATGAGACTAAGCATCTCTCCACTTCTCTGTCCTGAGGCCAACCAACATACACAGGCAGGTAGTATCAGAATCAACTCTGAGCCCCTAGACAAGTCATATTTTGGAAGGAAGGATTGGTTTGTTTTGTTTGTTTGTTTGGTTGGTTGGTTGGTTGGTTTTGGTTTTTTGAGACAGGGTTTCTCTGTGTAGCCCTGGCTGTCCTGGAACTTACTCTGTAGACAAGGCTGGCTTCGAACTCAGAAATCTCAAGTGCTTGGATCAAAGGTGTGCACCACCACTGCCTGGGTTTGTTTTGTTTTTCTAAAGAGGAGAGTTTTTCTTCTTCCTGAACCAAGGATTGGAAGTTTCATTGTAAAAAGCAATTGATTTTCCTAGAGGCAGAGCAGCTATGGTCAGTTCAAAAGATAGGTATTGTGGATGTGTTTGTGGCTTTTTATCTACCTTAGGGGAGTAGGGACCCATTCCGGAGCTGAGGGGGGACCTCCCAGGAGGGGGCCTGAAGTCATGAAACCGCCCTCCACACAAGCACAGAGGCTGCACTCCATGTACCTTATGCATTTGTCCCAGAGCCCAGGAGAAGTATGTCAGGTTCTTAGGACCATGCAAGGTACAGGCCTTGTAATGTCTGCCTCCACCCAGGCTCACCCTGTGTCTGCTCTGTATCCTCACTGTGCTCAAGTAGCCTTTCAAAGGATCCACACAGTCTTCCAGTGCTCACTGCCACCCTGCTTACAGCCTAGTGCTATAGCATGTGCCAAGCCCATAGGAAACAGGCTTAAATACCAGGTTTAGGCTCTGATCCTGCCTTGAACTAAGGTTCAGGTGGTCTCCCATGGCACCTATAGATGAGGGGAGCTACAAAGCTGAGGGTGCACACTGGACAAAGGCTCAGATTGCTCATGACCAATGTCCATCCCCACACCATCTTTCCTGAACATATTCTAGACAGAACATAGCTGACCCCGAGTTGGCCACACTTAGTGCTGGCAGGCATTTCCCTCAGTCCCAGTCGCCTTCCATGAAAGAGTGGTATCTGTTGCCCATGAGACACTGTGACCGTAGGCCTCAAAGGAGCCACACTAATTAGGTCCTTCCCTTGCAGCCACACTCATTCTCCTGGGTCTATGGCCACAGTTGGGGAGTGGTCCTGTGCGCGCTGCACCTTCCTGAACCCTTCCGGCCAACGCCAGTGCTCCATCTGTGAGGCCCCCCGACATAAGCCAGATCTTGACCAGATCCTGCGTCTCAGCGTAGAGGAGCAGAAATGGCCCTGTGCACGCTGTACATTCCGGAACTTTTTAGGCAAAGAGGCTTGCGAAGTGTGTGGCTTTACCCCAGAGCCTGTTCCTGGAGCCCCTCTGCTGCCCATTATCAATGGGGTACTGCCCAAGCCACCCACCATACTGGTGGAGCCAAAGGGCAATGGCAAGGAGGAAGCAGGCCCAGTGCGGACAGCAGGGCTAGTGGCCACAGAGCCGGCCAGAGGGCACCCTGAAGAAGAAGGAGAAGAAAAGGGACAGGAGGATGGAGGGGAAAGGGCAGAGCCTGACAGTGGCTGGGCATGCCAGCGCTGCACACTGCATAACACACCAATGGCCAGCTCTTGTTCTGCCTGTGGGGGACCCCGGAAACTGTCATTGCCTCGTATTCCCCCAGAGGCCCTGGTGGTTCCCGAGGTTGTAGCCCCTACTGGCTTCCATGTTCCTGCTCCATCCCAGCCTATCCTCCCTGGGGAAGGTGCTGAGGCTGATTCTCCTTCTACCAGCCAGGGTCCCACCTCCACTGACCAGGAGTCACCTAGGCTACCACTCTTCAGCCCCTTCTCACCTACCCTGCAGAACAACCCTGTACCCAGAAGCCGCCGGGAGGTCCCCCCTCAGCTTCAGCCACCTGTGCCTGAGGCTGCTCAGTCCTCAGCTTCCACAAGCTCCAAAGGGCCCCAGCAGGGCCCTGGAAGAGCTGCAGCTGGGGCCTCCCGCCTAGCTGAGCTGCTTTCAGGCAAGGAGCTGCTGCCAGGCAAGCGACTGAGTGTATTGGAGGAGGAGGCCCCAGAGAGCAGCCCTGCCCGCTGTGAGTCATGCAGTGATGTCATTGACCTGGCTGGAGACATTGTCCGCTACACACCTGCCAGCCCCTCCAGCCCTGACTTCAGCACCTGGTCATGTGCCAGGTGTACACTTAGGAACCCCACAACAGCCCCCAGGTGTTCAGCGTGTGGTGGCTCCAAGCTGCATGGTTTCCAGGAGCACAGTGAACCTCCTACCCACTGCCCCGACTGTGGTGCCGACAAGCCTGGCCCCTGTGTTGGCTCCTGTGGACGAGCTCCCTCAGCACACAAGGCTGCCCGTCTCTTGCCTGATCGCCTGGGCCAATGGGCCTGCCCTGCCTGTACTCTGATCAACACACCTCGGGCTAAGCACTGTGCAGCCTGCCATACACCACAGCTTCTGGTGACCCAGTGCCGAGGGGCTACCCCTCTGAGGCGCAGGGAGAGTATGCACGTGGAGAAGCGAAGGCAGACAGATGAGGGCGAGGCCAAGGCACTCTGGGAGAACATAGTGGCTTTCTGCAGAGAGGTAAGTAGCCTCTTTTTTGAGGCTGAGAACCAGTTTGGCCCAAGGTAACTGGTATTTATCTCCAATATTCATGTCACTCCCCACTCAGTTCACATGCCTAGGAGGATTGAAGTCCTCCCATGTGTAAGCCCACAGAGAAATGAGGATACAGTGAGGCTATCCTACACAGGGCAGCATGGAGGCCCTGTTAGAGCTCAAGGCTGGGACTTTGGTGTTCCATTTGAGCTCCGAGCCTGAGCCCAAGGTGGCATCACCATTGGGGCAGCTGAAAGAGCAGCTGGAGCCATGCTACACCAGGTTAACATGCCCTGCAGTGTCATGGTCAGGGAGTCCCCTTGCCCACTCAGGATCATCCTGATGGTGAGCCCTTCAAACCATTCAAAGTTGCCTAGCACCAAGATTGGTATAATGTGCAAGGGCCCCACCCCAGCCTTCTGAAGCTCCCTTGGGAGGGTGGGTCTTCCCCCAAAAGGTAGAGTGGGATTATTCTGGGCCTGAGGCTGCTCTGCCCAGCCTGAGTGTCCGGCCATGGTCCCTGCAGAATAGTGTGAACTTTGTGGATGACAGCTTCCCCCCCGGGCCTGCATCTGTCGGCTTCCCAGTGGGTGACAGCGTCCAGCAGAGAGTGAAACAGTGGCTGCGGCCCCACGAAATCAACTGCTCTGTCTTCAGGGACCACGGCACTCCGTGGTCAGTCTTCCACACCCTGAGGCCCTCTGACATCCTACAGGGGCTGCTGGGGAACTGCTGGTGAGGCTCCAGGTTCCTGCCAGGGCCAGACAGGCTCAGGGGAGGATGGAGGTTATTGGTCCAGTTGTGGGCATGTTGTGAAGTTGCCTGGCTCCATCCAGGTTCCTGAGTGCATTGGCAGTACTGGCTGAACGTCCTGATCTCGTGGAGAGGGTGATGGTCACACGTAGCCTATGTGCAGAGGGTGCCTACCAGGTGCGGCTGTGCAAAGATGGCACATGGACAACGGTGCTGGTGGATGACATGCTACCCTGTGATGAGGCTGGATTTTTGCTCTTCTCACAGGTAGGACAGCAAGGTGGGAGGTAGGGTCAGAGAAACCAGGCAGTCTGTGACTCTTATCCCTCCCCCAGGCACAGCGGAAGCAGTTGTGGGTAGCCCTCATTGAGAAGGCACTGGCCAAGCTGCACGGCTCCTACTTTGCCCTCCAGGCAGGGCGTGCCATTGAAGGTCTGGCCACACTCACCGGAGCCCCCTGTGAGAGCCTGGCACTGCAGGTCAGCTCCACTAACCCCCGAGAAGAACCTGTTGACACTGATCTCATCTGGGCCAAAATGCTGAGTTCTAAAGAGGCTGGGTAAGAGGGGCAGGCACTGCCATTGTCTGTGGCACTGGGAGGAGAGGTGGAACCATGGGGAAAGTGGGTACCCTTTCACTGTATCTGCATCTAACAAGGTGCTCTAACGCAGCTGGCCATAGCCAGAAAGCAAAGCTAGTGCATCTAGGTAGCCACATTGGGAAGAATCTAGATCTCATTACCTCCCACTTAGGAAAAGATAGGCAAGAGTCCACAGAGGGACCCTAAGGAGTGAGAGGTGTTCTGAGACATGCAACACCCTGGGCAGCTTTGTGAACCTTGACACCCCTCTCCCGAGGCCTAGGAGAGTATAAATCCAAAGACTTACAGAGGCCCTGGGCCTGAGAGAGGATTCCAAATCCACACTGCAGCTGAACTTGGGAGTGCTCCTGCCCTCCGCTTCAGGCCTAAGCCTTCAGAAACCAACTTGCTCCAGCCCAGGCCTTCTAAGCTTGTCTAGAGTGGGCCAGTACTTCCTGAAAGCATGTGTCATATGGGTCACAGACTATACACCCCACATGCAAGGAGGGCAGTCTCCCCTGCGGTCTATCTATTTCATCAGCCAGGGTTACTCTGCCCACACAGG
The DNA here is from genome assembly GCA_019843965.1 of Rhynchomys soricoides. Classification (NCBI taxonomy): domain Eukaryota; kingdom Metazoa; phylum Chordata; class Mammalia; order Rodentia; family Muridae; genus Rhynchomys; species Rhynchomys soricoides. The sequence continues at coordinate 14,906,327 of JADRCH010000008.1, forward strand.
TTCCTCATGGGTGCCTCCTGCGGGGGAGGTAACATGAAGGTAGATGATGCTGCTTACGAGAGCCTGGGTTTGCGCCCCCGCCATGCTTACTCCGTCTTGGATGTTCGTGATGTTCAGGGCTCCAGGTAGGGGCCCAACTGGCTAAGGGTGGGTAAGTGTGTTGACACAAGGCACACAGTTTTGGTTCTCAGTCCTGTGATCCACAGGCTCCTGCGACTCCGGAACCCATGGGGCCGTTTCTCCTGGAATGGCAGTTGGTCGGATGAGTGGCCACACTGGCCAGGGCACCTTCGAGCTGAGCTCATGCCACATGGCAGCAGTGAGGGTGTCTTCTGGATGGAGTATAGTGACTTTATCAGGTACCTGCATGCCCTCACCCTTCCCATGCTAGAGCATCAGGGAGCTGGTCTAGATAAGCAGCCTATCTGTGTCCCAGCTCTTGCGGGCCTCTGAATGGCAGCTCTTGGCCTGGCCAAGGAGTTTAGGTCTATAAATTCACAGGGCTTTTGTGTGAGTCATTCTGCATCCTCAACGTATCCAGGAAATAAACGTCAGTTTGCATCACTATGACATACTGGAGAGGAACAATTTAAAACTAGTAGTACCTCTGCAATCCCAGTGCTCCAGCAGCTGAGGCAGGAGCATTCCAAGTTCCTGAAGGACATGAGTTCCAGGCCAGCCTGGCTTATGAGACCCCATCTTTTTATTTATATATGCTGCTCATGGCTTCAAAGATTTCGGCATTGCAGTAGATCTGGTAAGGCAGAAGGGTGTGGCAGAGCAAATTGGCTCATCCCATTGCCTCCAAGAAGCAGAGACAGACAGGAAGGACAGGAAGAGCCATGTGTATCCTCTGTGTTCTACTTGCTCCAGCCAGGCACCACCTCTCGATAGCCTTTCCCTAGTTTCAGCTATGAACTCATTGATGGCTTTGCCCACCGATGAAGTTCATTTCCTCCTGGCTGCAGTAGCCCCACCAGCTAGGGAGCAGACTCTTCACATACGAGCCACAACAGGGCAGCAGCCCTGCTCAGAGAACCTAAACTGGAGAGGTGCTGGGGCTCCTAGGGCAGGGAGGGAGTGGTAGGAGACAGCCTGCTGTGAGTGCTGGAGGCTGAGCAGTGGGGGCCCTAGTGTGAGCACAGCACCCCCAAGCCGGTGGCACTCCCGAGTAGGCATATTGGGTTGTGCTCTGTTCAGTTGCCCTTTTCCTCACTGTCAGGTACTTCGACTCTGTGGACATCTGCAAGGTACACTCAGACTGGCAAGAGGCTCGGGTTCAGGGCTGCTTCCCAAGCACTGCCAGTGGGCCCGTGGGTGTGACAGCACTCACAGTGCTGGAGCGTGCCTCACTGGAGTTTGCCCTCTTCCAGGAGGGCAGCAGGTAGGCAACAGGGTGGCCACTATACCAAGCTAGGAGCTCACTGCTGTGGCCACATGAGCACCCAGCCTATTGTCTCTGGCCCTCAGGCGCTCGGATTCAGTAGACAGCCACCTCCTGGATCTGTGCATCCTAGTGTTCCGGGCCACTTTTGGCACTGGTGGCCGCCTGAGCCTGGGCCGCCTCTTGGCCCACAGCAAACGTGCTGTTAAGAAGTTTGTGAACTGTGATGTCATGCTGGAGCCTGGGGAGTATGCTGTGGTGTGCTGTGCCTTCAACCACTGGAACCCTGCTCCACCAGGGCCCCCTGCCCAGGGTAAGGGCCCCAGCCAGATGAGGCCCACACCCGCCTTCCCATCCTCTGAGCCCCAAAGCCCACCCACGGGAAAGCTGCTGGCTCCCTTATCCACACCCCCCACAGCCTCCAGCCCCTCAGCAGGGGTCCCCCGAGGTGCCCCCGAGCCACCCGGCCACGTGCTAGCAGTGTACAGCTCCAGGCTGGTCATGGTGGAGCCGGTGGAGGCGCAGCCAACCACACTGGCCGATGCCATCATCCTGCTCACTGAGAGCCGGGGCGAGCGGCATGAGGTGGGTGGGGTCCTGATGGGGGAGGGCAGCGGGTGGGCAACCCCCAGCCCTGGCCCACCCACCCTGTGCCTGTGCCCAGGGTCGAGAGGGCATGACCTGCTATTACCTGACTCATGGCTGGGCGGGGCTCATCGTGGTAGTGGAGAACCGGCACCCCAAGTCCTACCTGCATGTGCAGTGTGACTGCACCGACAGCTTCAATGTGGTGTCCACACGTGGCAGCCTGCGAACCCAGGACAGTGTACCACCCCTGCACAGGTGGGTACCTGCTGTTTTCTTGCCTGCCCTAGGCCCTGGTCTCCCACAGGTCCTCATCAGCCCTCTCCTGCAGGCAGGTCCTGGTGATCTTGTCCCAGCTGGAAGGCAATGCTGGATTCTCTATCACACATCGCCTGGCACATCGAAAGGCAGCCCAGGCCTTCCTCAGTGACTGGACAGCCTCTAGGGGTACCCACAGCCCCCCACTCACACCTGATGTGGCTGGCCTACATGGACCCCGGCCACTGTGACTACAGTTCTCTAGGGCAAGGGCTGAGTGCAGATCTACCCGCCTGCCCCCCTACATGCACTTTATGAGGGAGACCCCCAATGGAGGATGCTTGAACCAGAATCTCAGGACCCTGCCCAGGGAGCCGCCAGCCACAGGGTGCAGCCTCCCTTGGGCCTCCCTCCTCTCCTATCCCACCCCGAGTACCCTCGGTCCCCCACCAGGCCTCCCAGCTGCCATGCAGAATACCTCGAACCAGGTGGGCTTCATTCCAGTACTTCTGTCTTGAGCCCTGGGGACAGCTTCAGGTGGCCAAGGCCCAAATGGGGCTGCCCTTCCCTGTGAATATGGGGTCACTTATTATAGAGAAGCAGCCCAGATATATGTTCACAGAACCAGTCGGGGGTTCAGAGGCCATGACCTGCCTTGAGAACCTGGGCAGCCCTTTGTGGGGGCTCAGATCTGCTGCTTCTCCCCTTGGTTTGTTCCCAAGCTCAGCTCCCTGCCCTAATGATCAGGGTCCTGATAGCCCTGGCCTATGAGCAGTGCATTGCAAGAAGCAGATGCTTGGTGGCCATCCACCAGGGCTTGGGGACAGCTACACCTCCTGCAACACTATGCAATTCCTGGAGCACCTGCCAGGATCGAAGCCATGATGGGGCCGCAGGTCAGGAGCCAGGCCCAGTCCTGCTGTCTGGAGAAGCCCTTTATTAGCTTCCCTGGCCACAGTCAGCCCTGTCCCATGGCCTCAGTCTGTCCACAAAGAGGGATACCCCCTACCCCAGTTTCACAGGCACATGTAAGGTGTGACTGACTACTCCCTCCCCTAGATGAGGGAGCCAAGCTGCCCACCTGCCCAGCATCCCCCAGCTGCTTGTCAAGATCAGAGCCCGCCACATGGACACCTGAGTCATTTCCTGCCCCACCCCCACCCCCAGCTGCCACTGTCCTGCAGTCCCCTAGGTAGTGGGCAGCTCCCATGCCCACTGTCCTTGCCTCCATGGGGGCTTGCGAGGGCTTTTATACCTAGAGAAACACTCCCCTCCCCTCTGGGCCTCCTTTTACTGAGCTGTGAATATTTTTAACCCTGTAAATAGGACCAGCTCTTCGAACAGAGACTATTTTATCAGCTATCAGTCCCTTCCTTGTTCGATGATGCACCCCACAGGCCATTTCCACTCAGGCTCCAAGGACCAAATAAAAGTGTTTTGTTTTGTAATAGAGCTTGTAGTCTCTTGTCACCCTTCCAGTACCTACACACAGAGAAGCAGGCTGCTCCAAAGGCCTGGGTGAGGGTCTCATGGATAAACTCTAGAGAAATGCCAGGGGTTGTAAGGTGACAGTTCTTGCTTCTGCCATGAGCTATGACCCAGCCAGACTCCTCAAGAAGTAGTGAGTATACAGGTGTGACAGAGGCTGGAGCCATCCCTGGGGTTTGAGCCCCACAGCCAGGTAGGACCAGCATGGTAGGCAGGACAATGTGTGTGCAAGTATTTTTTTTTTTCTGCCTGCACTGGGGGGGATAAAGGCTGTCTGAATCCATCAGTCACCAAGAAGGAGCAGATGGAGCCAGAGGGTGAGTGGGGCTGTAGCTGCTGCTCTCTTCTTGGCTGGTGTGCTGTGTCCCCTCCCAACTTGGTGCAGGCTGGGCCCATCTCATATCACAGGTGACGCTAAGCTGCTCAGCCCATCTCTGGCCAGCAGCCCAGGCCCCTTCAGGAGCTGGAGGATGCCCCTGGGCAAGCGGGGGCTGGGGGTTCACGGCCGGAGTGCACTGCGTAAGAGGCCTGTCACAGGCCAGCCCATCGAATGTGAAAGCAATTAAAGCCACCAGCAGTGTTCGCTCCGGGCGGGCCTCGGGCAGCGGGGCAGCTGCCACAACACATCTCACCTCACCGCCCACAGCGCCTTCCCTGCCCCTATGCGGCTGCGCACCAGGCTGGACCTTCTCTTACAGTGGAGGGGCAAGGCCTGTCCCTGTGTGTACTTGTGGCAGTTCTGGGTGTCTTTGGCAGCCAAAGAGTAGCTCCTTTAGAGACCCGTTTCTTCTTCCCTACTCACCTGGCACCCACCACACTGATCTCTGCAACTCTAGCCCCACAACACCTTGAGAAATGCTGGGACTTTCTCAGGGCAAGATGGAGGGCCAGCCACTGCATGCCCATCCACTCTGGTTAGTCTCAGCAAACACCTTCCTTTTCCCCTTTATGAGGACCTCAGCATATGGGGGGGGGGGAGCAAAGGGCATCCAGGGGAAGTTGTACACATAAGTAAAACTCTAGTATTGGGAGGGGCCTGGGGCTCCTCAGAAGGCTGCTTGATTCTGGTTAGGGTAAAAGGCCTAGAGGAGAGAGGTAGGCCTTTTGGTCAAAGCAGACTTTTTACACTCTAGTGTCAGCAGGCTAGGCTAGACTTAGGTAGACTGTCCTGTGTCCTGTGCAGGAGGTCACAAAGCCCAAGAGCAACAGGACTAGTGACTAGCACAGTGGACATGAGGGCCGTGAGGATCGCTGCCCCTTGTCTGTGTCCACCTCATCATCACAGTATTTCCATGCTTCTGTGTCCAGTAACCATCAACCTGTTCTTGTCTTTCCTCCAATTCCTGGTCCTCATTGGCCCTGTGTCCCTCTGGTCCTTTCTCCTAGGCCTACTGTCTTCATTGCTAGCCGCTGTGGCCTTCCCAGGGCGGATAGTGGCATGTTCTCACTTGCGAGGCATCCCTGTCAGAAGCACTTAGTGTACAAATTAGCCATGGCCTCCCTGCCTCCCTGTGCAGAGCTCTGGGCACTGGGCTGACAGGGCTGCAGCTTCTGGCCCTCTTCTACCTGCCTGGGGCACACAACAGCCTGGTGTGGACCCCTGGCCACCACCCACAACCAAGCAGGAGGTTCCTGCTGACCAACCAGAAATCTGGACCCCAACTTTGAGTTAAAAGGGGTACCTACCACAAGGTTTATTCAGTGAAATTCTGGGGGCCTCAAAGCTGAGGCCCAGCTCTTGGAATACTCCAAGAGTGGTGCAAGCCCTAGTGTTGAGAGCAGTAGAGAGCCTGAACATAGGGCCAGCTCACAGGCCCCCACTGCCCCACCCGCCATCCTGCCTGCCACTCAGGCAGGGAAAATCATCTGTGACAGGCCCAGGAAGGCTGGCCCCGGGGGCCGCAGAGCTACGCACACAGCTCCACTTCCCAACATATGGCTGCTGTCGGCCCCAGGCACTGCTCAACCAGGGCCAGGCTCAGAGACCGGGTGGGGGACTTGGCAGCCTGAGCTTGTCCCACCCACCTGGACAGGCAGGCTGCTCCCTCTAAAGAAAGAAGCCCCTGTCCAGCTGGGATGCTTCCATGAAAAGGAGTTACGATACCACACACAAATGACACCTGGCTCAGATCCTCCAGGGAATATTGGAGTCTCACCCATCTAGTTGCCCAGTACATAGTGGCAGCCCTTTCCTAGTCCAGGTTGTGGGATAAGCCTGCATGTCCAGGAATAGATCACTCAGACCCCAGGGAGAAGATTCCCCAGGCTTCTATATGCCCCCTACCCACGTCCTCCCCTCCAGAGCCTCGGCTCTCCCTATGTAGTCTCCAGATCCTGCTGCCTCTCCTATACTGTGTACTCGTACACTGCAGCTTTCTGAGGCCATCAAGACCTGCAGCCTCCAACTAGTACAGAACTTCAGGCATGATCCCATCTCTGCAGTCAAGTCTCCTCAGACTGCCTATAGTCCCCAAGGACACTTTGAATGTGCAAGAGAAGTGAAACCCCAAGGATATATCTCCTTCTCTCTGGAATGGGATTTCACATGGACTCTGGATACTGCCATGTCTTGTATTCATAAGGTGCAAAATGAGCCACTGTATACTGTGTGACACTGACCTCTAGAGCTTCAGAGTTGCCACCACTCCATGGAGTCCCTCTATGCACGGGCTTTAGACCCTGTCTGGCTCAATCCACTGTCCCTCTGCCCATGGTGGAGTACCAGCCAGTCCAACCCCTACCTGTCTTGCTGAGGGCTGCAGCAGTAAGGGAATGAGACAGTGCAAAGTCCAGGTCACAAGCCCCCAGCACATACGGGGCCAATGCTAATGGAGGTGACAGGCAGGCAGCCATGGGCAGATCAAGCAGAGAAGGTTAATAAGAAAAGGTTAAGAACTGACATAAGTAAGCCTCCAGCTCCAGCTGAGGGTAAAGGCAAGGCCCACACCAGGAGAGAACACCAGGCCCCTGTCCTAGTGAAGGACCCTTATTAGAGCCAGGAGTGGCCTAAGACTAGGGACACTCTCTACTCTTGAGCAGAGAGGGCTACTGCTTAGGGAATGTGGGCAAGGTCTCAAGTTCAGACTGACAAGCCCAAACACAAAGCTATGGGCCTACCCATCAGGAGGTGTAGCCATCTCCTAGAGCTTATGGTCCCGGTCCCCAACTCCCAAAGGGTTAAGTAGAAGGCCCAAGAAGAGGCATCCTTTGAGGGAGGAGAGGAAAGGGCAGTCATGAGAGGCTGTATGTGCCTGCAAGCCCCTTAAGCAGAAAGTGGGGAGCTGTCAGGCACACCAAGGTCTTCAGACCTCCATGAGCAAGAATTCCTACCCCCTGTAGGAAGCCCAAAAATATGTCCAGGGAAAAGATACCTTAGGGTTGTTTTAGGTTTTCTGGGATTTTTGTTTTTGTTTTTGTTTTTGTTGTTTGTTTCATTTGGTCTCTTCCTCTCCTCTCACCCAAATTTCTAAAAAGGCCTGTAAAAGGTGGTGCTGCTGGCCCCTCCACTTCCCTCTTGCTTTTCCCATTCTGAACATCAACATGTTCTATCTGTCTCCCTTCTCTGGGCCTCCATAGAGCTGGCCTGGGCAGTGATCATTCCTAGAGCTGTTGACCTTGTAGGTGAGATGCCATATGGCATGCCTCTTGGTTTCTTCCACAGACAGTAGACTCAGTCACCTTAGATATACCAGGCTTTACTCCCTGGATGCCAAAGCCAGGCCTTCTCTGGACAGTGGCCACAACCTCCAGACTGCCCCTATTGTCAGATAGGCTATTCCCTAATTCCCAGAAAGAGGATGACTACAGAGTAGAGCTGTCCATGCTTAGTGTCCCCACTCTCCTTGTCTCAAAGTGACCTGAGTCTGCCCTCATCTCTAGTAAGTGCCCATGAGGCGCTGATCTTCTGGCCCCAGGCCACCTGCATGGTCAGCTGGTTAGCTGGGCCAGGGAGGTAGAAAGGAGCATGCACTACTCTAAGGAGAGTCCATACTTCCAGCCCTGGATGTCCCACAGTTGGGGGGTGGGCTGCCTTTGAGGAAGGTGGCATGGAGACAGAAGGAAACTAGACTGGAGTGGCCCTGCTCCTTGACCAGTAGTAACCCTTGAACTTTGGCCAACAGCTGGGCCCTGGCCATTATGTCTGCCACACAGACATGGGTCAGAAGTACTGAACTCTTGTTGCTCTGAACCCTCTGACTGCCCCGTGTACCAACCCAGAATCACTGGAGAGGTTTCACTTCTTCCACAAATCTCAACTGGGGAAATCCCAGGAACCAGTAGTGAACCTGGAAGAGCCTTAGGTTCCCAAGAGTCTTTTGACCTCTGCCTCCACAGGGCTAGCCTGGGGCAGCAATCACCTTCCATGCTTGAAATGCCATGCAGCACACCTCTGGGCTAAGGTATCCTCCCCAGTTACAGGCAGACTCCAGGGGAGAGAGAGGCAGGAAAGGAGGGAGGGAGGGAGGGAGAGAGGGAGGGAGAGAGATACAGAGAGGTAGGATTATCCGTCTCTATCCATGTCGTGCCCACATGCATCCCTGGAACTCACCAGTTAGGCAAAATTCTCTGGGACCTGGCTAGAAGTGTGAGCCCAGATGTTAAAGTTTTGACAATCCAGGAGCCCTTCTCGCCATGAAGACATTACAGGGAAGGGAGTTCTAGCATTCACTGTGTGCTGGGCATTCCAAGCCCTCCTGTGTCCTTTGTCACCCCGTAGCCCTTCCAGAAGCCACAAGTGGGAATAAGGCCCTTCATCTGATGGCCACCGGCACTGGATCTCTCCTGAAGCAAGGAGGAACCTCCTAGGAAGTGGAGAGTGAGGGCTGGGAGTGGCATGATGGATCCAGGGGTAGGGGTGTCAGTGCATGGTGACCATCAGCAGGTAGGGCCAGGGTTGTGGGAGACGCCTTCTGTTTAGAGTAAAGGAACTACACAGGCTCTCTAGCTTGTCCAGTGGAAGCTGACAAGGACATAGAGACTCCACCGCCTGAGCTCTGAGCTTTGGCCTCTCCTGGTCGGCTCTGGAGGTTCCCTGTCCTATAGGGTTCAGCCCCGAGGCCCTGATTTGGGTGGGCAGGCGGCTGTCAGGGGCCAGAGCCCTGACTGATGCGTGCTGACGCCCCCTCTTGCCGCTGCGGGGACCCGGGAGACTTGGCTGCCTCTGCGCACCCCCGCGGCAGCCTGCAGGCGTCGGGGGCGGGGACGGTGCCAGGCGCCCCTCACTCGGCCCCGCACCTGCGCGCCACTCCAAGCTCTTGCGGCACTGTGGCGGGTCCGGCTTCGCTCCCTCCAGGAGCCGTCGCAGCGCGTCCGGTGAGTGCGCAGGGCGGTGTGCTGGGAGGTGGGAGCCGGCTGCCGCTGAGGCTGTCCCGCCTCCCGCACCCAGCCCGGTCGGAGGTCGTTGCGTTTGGAAGCTCGCGCCCTGGCGCACGCGCTTCTCTGCCAACTTTGGTGGGCGCCTGCGAGTCGGCGTCGGGGAACGCGGGAGGCGGCGGCGGCGGCGGCGGCGGCGGCATTGCGGAGTTGCCACCGCTTCTAGCTCTGGACCTCAGTTATCCCGCGGTGTTGGCAAGTGGGAAGTTTGCCCCTTTGCCTGGCGCACACTTGGCAGACGTTGTAGGCTCGTTTCGGCGGACGCGGTAAGGTGGGCGGGCGGCATTTCCCGCGAAGTTGGGGCTCCGGCTCTGGGCGGAAAGCATGGAAAGGGCTGCTCGTGATCCCAGCACCATAAGGGTTCGTCAGGGCGGTGCCCGCAGCGGGGATTCAAAAGACAGGTGTTGGGGTCCCAGCTGTCCACCTCAGCTCCTGTGCCCATCTCTGTAGGGCCTTGAGTCCCAAGAGGGTCAACGGATGGGTGGGCTGGCCCTTCCAGCTACTAGTTCTCCAGACCAGGCACGCAGCCAGGGACCACATGCCAGGTCATAAGTTGGGGCTGGGGCTGGAGCTGGGCAGGATGAGTGTGCCTTTGTGTATGTGTGGCTAGTGTAGGGATGTGCCCTGTGGTGGACCAGTGCTCAGCATCCTCTGGGTCTTGGAGAGGTCAGCACCTCGGATGCTTGGTCTGAAGGGAAACACGGGAGGCGCCTGGATCCAAGGCCCCAGGAGGACCCCCTAGTCCGGGCTGGGAGGTGGGTTTAAGCGGTAGCACCAATCCGCACAGCTGTGTGGCTCCCAGGGCTGGGTGATCGATGGCCCCTGCACAGACGCCTCTGTCGCCTGAGCACACATGCCTATCTGTCATCACATCTTGCGGAGGGGGTGGGTGAGGGGGCGGGGGCGGGATTCAGGCAGAAGAGACTGTATACATGCCAAGGCCAGGCTGGGTCTGCAAACCCCCATGGGGCCCCTGACCCTTTCCTGAGCCAGCATCCGCCTCCCAACCTTGGAGTCTCCCTCAGCCTATGTTTGCTTAGCCATCTCCAGAGCCCAAGCTGGCCATGTGAACTCACTATGTAGTTCCCAGCCTTTTGGCAGGCAGTGCTTTTTACCCTTCTAGCTGCCTACTAAGGGCTGCCCACCTGATCTTTGGTGGGAGTAAAGGTGAATATCTATCATGGGCAAAGTGTAATAGCCAGCATGCAAGAAAGCTGACTCCCATCCCTGCTGTTCTAATCATGCAGCACATGTGTGTCTGCATCTATGATGAGTCTAGGACCAAGTGTGAGTCACAGCCATGTCTTCATGTGTTTTGGGGCATAGTCTGTAATGTAGGTATACTCTTGTGAAGAGGCATATCCATTCTAAGTGGGAAGTGGTATGGATGTGTGTGCCCTTCGTGGCACACCCTGTGCCTGGTTAGCTCAACCATGCAGGAGCTGTTCCTCCAGGCATAGAACAAGGATTCCTTGGGAATCTTGCATGCTTGTATGCACACACCCAAAGCCTATGTGAACACGCACCATGCACAAGCACAAGTGCTGGGATAGTGGACAGCCCAGGTGGTGGCCCAGATGGAGTGAAGAAAGAAGCTTCTGAGCCAGTGTGCAGGACATGAGGAGAAGAGGGTCTTGGCTGAGCACGGTCACTGCAGGCTCAGTCACTGACCTGCCTGAAGCCACCCAGATGGATCTGGGTTGAGCAGGTGGCTGTGCCACGGGGCCATGCTGTGACATCCACTCCCCCCAGCCTGGGTTTGCCTCATGTGTGGCTGCACCCCCTGAGAGACCTCTAGTGCGCACTTGACACTTCACTACCCGGATCGGGTCTCACATATGCACTCTCACACACATTTGCACACACGTAGTGTTAGTCTGATCTCAAAGTTTCTGTTGGTTTTTAATCTCGGTGATTTGCTTCAGTTTCTGGTAGGGGCAGGTGGCTCAAGCAAGGAAGTGTTTTGAGGGGGCCATCAGATTGGTGGCTCTGGCTACACATGGCTGGCTGCTCCCATTCCCTTACCAAATGCTCAGTGGGTACTGCCTGGTGCAAAGAGCAGAGACTAAATGGAGACCAGTTGTCCCAGAACTGGCCTGCAGGGCCAGCTGGGCCCCAGCAGTGGGGATTTGTACAGGGTCACATACTTGGTAAATCAAATACATCCAGTTAAACTTAATTTCAGATAAACTATAAATATTTTCTTAGCAGCAGCCTCTAGGTCCCAAGACCATCCTTACATTACAAATTTATCTACATCTTCCTGGATCAGAATGCCTAGGTGTCTCCATTTTCTTTTCCTTTCTCCCCCCCCCCCTTCTTTTTACAGAATCTCACTGTGTAGCTCTGAATGGCCTGGGTCTCACAGCAATCCCCCTGCCTCAGCTTCCCAAATTACGGGATTACAGGCGAGTGCCACCACATCCCCTCCCAAAAAGAATGAAGGGTCTGCAGAACAAAGGTCAGAGGCCTTGAGGCAAGGCGAACTGGAGCTTCCTGGGTTCTGATGCAGGGACCCCTAGCGGAGAAGAGCAGAGAGTGCTGAGGCCTGGTGTTAACTGGGTCCTTGTCTTTCCTATCTGCAGGTGGCCATGGTGCCTGGGCTTGCCTGCTAGCAGGCTGTCATGTCTCAAGAGGCAGGTTCATGTCGAGTGGGCACTGGGACAAGGGCACGGTCACGGAAGCCCAAAAAGCCACATTACATCCCACGGCCCTGGGGCAAGCCCTACAACTATAAGTGTTTCCAGTGTCCCTTCACCTGCCTAGAGAAGTCCCATCTCTACAACCACATGAAGTACAGCCTCTGCAAAGACTCCCTCTCTCTACTATTAGACTCCCCTGACTGGGCATGCCGCCGTGCATCCCCCTCACCCAGACCTCGGGTGCCCACCCCCAACTGCTCCACAGACCTCTCCGACCCTAGTAGCAAGCCAACTGAGCCAGATCTCATTGTCACCAACAGCTTTTCCCAGCGTCGTTGTGGCAGGGGCCCCAAACCTGGACCAGAAGAGTCACCGGGGTCACTGCCTGCTCTGGCTAGACCCATCCGGAAGGGTCCAGGCACCAGTGGCCTTTTGGCAGAGTCATGGAAGCCAGGACTGAGTGGTGGCATGCTGAGTGGGGCTCTAGGGACTATAGCTTCAACTACAGGCTCTGAGAGTAGTGTCCCCTGCTACCCACCACCTGCCCAGGGTGAGTTCCCTGAAGCCCAGAGCCTCCACTTATCATTGCTGGGTGTTAACTACCCTCTTGGTCCAGGCCTCTTCTCCTATCTGGGGCCCTCACTGGCTGCTGCTGCCGCTGCCGCCCACATGCCTTTCCTGGCCTCAGCCAGCCCCTTGCTGCCCCCCACAGCCTTCCCAGCCCCGCAGACACCCGAGCGTCCAGGCCTGGCCTCCCACCTGTACTACCCACTGCTACTAGAACACAACCTAGGACAGTCAGCAGGCAGGGCTGCCCCTGCCAAGTCCTCCGTGCCTCTCAAGGGACCTCCTGGGACTATGGCTGCTCCTGGGCTGCTGAAGGTGCCCATGCCAGGGCCTAGGGGACCCTGGCCCCATGGCACTTCCAGAGAACCAGAACATGAAGGAGAGCTGGGACGAGTGACTCAGAGCAACCCGCAGAAGAGGCTGCCAGCAGGCAACATGCCTGAGCTCCCAAAGGCCCCCTTGAACCTGGCAAAATTTGGCTGTCAGAGCAGGTGGGTATCAGGAGCTTTGGGTCCTAGCGGGGGGGTGTCAGGGGTGGGCTGGTTGGGTGGCTAGGCCATCCTCACCTAACTCACTAGGAGTAGAGACTTCAGGCAGAGGGACCTGATACCAGAGAGTCCTTTCTTCTTCTTCTCTATGTCCTGTTCTAGGCTGGGGCTAGGGGGACATTAAGGGGAAGGATAGCCTTCTGATTGGCTTCTACTTCTCAGCCTGCCGACAGGCTCCTCCCTCATACTCTGGCCTGAGGACAAGGAGCCAGGTGACCCTGAGGCCTCAGGTCCTGAGGTCCACCTTCTGCAGCAGCCACAAGGCCAAGTGCTAGGAAGTTCAGTCCCAGTGGGAGAGGACCTGACCCAGGCCTTTGGTGACTACGCCAGGGTGGAGCAGTGCTTGGGACAGCTGGCACCAGCTGGGGGTCTAGCCCCCAGACCTCTTCGGGAGCAGCTTGGCAAGATTCGCCGAGAGCTGTTCACCATCCATCAAGCACTGGCCCGGGCAGCTCGTCCACTGGACACACCTTTGGACCTCTCAGTGAAGCGGGTGCCTACCAAGGGAACTGAGGCACCTACAGAGTCCTGGGGGCTGCATGATCCAAGCCCCATGCTGGCAAGGGGGACCTCAGAGCCCTCCAGCATATTGGGCCCTGTACTTGAGCCTTTCTCAAGCCGCACCACCAAGTGTGAGGCTGACTCCAGTGTCCCTCCTCTTGTCCTCCCCCTCCAGGCCCCTGAGGACCCTGTAATTCCTGGTAGTGGCTGGGGTAATCGTCTTGGAGCTGGCAGCTCCCAGACCGCTAAAGATACCCCAAGCTTGCAGATCCTCCCAAGTGCTGACGTCTGTTCACAGCCACCATAGAATATGGGTTCCTCTCCCTGACCTGGGCCCCATTGTCTGGGCCTGTCCAGTGTTGGTGTGCATGTGTTCTGAACAGATACCCCCCGCCCAGACTCCCCCACCAGCCTGTGATAGAGACTCATCTATGCGGTCACACGGACATAGCAAGGTCATGACTTATTTATTGAACATAATTGTGGACATTAAAATACAAACCACCTTTAAACACCCCTACTTGGGTCTCTTTCCTTTTCTGTCCCTGTATAAGCACCTGGCACCCTCAAGGAAATGTCCCTGGCCTGAGTATCCCAGTGAGCAAGTATCCTGGACACCATGCTGGGGTTCACCTTTGGCCTCAAAAATCCTTATTGTGGATTTAGTTCTTCCAAAGAGTCTGAGGCCAAGGGGTGGCCTGGGTACACTCAATTAGGGGACTCAGGGAAGAGTGGCAGAGAGGCAGACATGGCAGGATGACCTGGCCTGTTTCAGCTCACTGGGGATGGGCAAGGACCCTGCACGTCCTTGGGCCCGAATCCATCCAAGCAGCCTAATGCCAGCTTTGCCTGTGGTTGCCAAAGCCTCCTGCCTTCTATGGCTTCAGGCTGCTCACCCCGTGTGGCCTTCCTGGGCCCCCCGCCAACCCCTGCAGCCACGATAGGCATCGGTGGCCTTCACAGCTCACTGCTTCCTTTCTAGTATAGCCCTGCTTGGCCTTCCACAGGCCAGGGTGGGAGACAGCCAGAGAGGGCTGCTGGGGTCCCCTAGACATAGCAAATCACTTTTCTCCCTGGGGAGCTGGGCCGTAGCCCACCCAGGAATGCCCTGAAGTACAAGCTGCCCTCAGAAGAGGTACTGCTTTCACTGGGGCTGGATTGGCCAGGCTAGGGCCAGTCCAAACAGGACCTTCAGCTGCCCCATTAACCATCTACCTGGTGATAGCATCAGGAAGCCACCCCACTGTGAGGCATTACGGGTGATGTTGGGGCTAGAGTTCTGGCTGGCCAGCCCAGGGTGCTGTGGGGCTGCAGGCTAAGGCTGACAGAAGCTAGCTGGGCACCATTGACCTGGAGGCTTCCTGGGGAACTGCTGAGGGCAGAGCCAGGGGTCCAAGGAACTTCAGGTCTTAAACCTGAGGCACCTTCTTCTCAGCACCTCCATGTACCTACTACCCTGCTTTCTGATCCTGGGAGGCAGCAGCATCACCAGATTCACAGGAAGAGACAGGACCAGCTTGACTTCTTGGTGGAGCTGGCAAGAGGGTGACCAGGGTGTGGGCCTGACACAAATGTCCTGCCTGGAGGAGTGGCCTCTAGATGTAGAGGACCGGGATACCTCTGAAATGGTCAGGCTTGCCCGATGGAGCTATGCAGGGGCAGTAGAAGTGTTCAGGATAAGGGTGAGTGAGGCCCACATGAAGACCCAAGCCAGAGGGTACAGGCTTGGAGGCTGGGGATTCAGCCCAAACAGCTCAACTTGTCCCTGCAGGAAACTTGTCTGGTGACTCCTCCCCTAGCCACCCTCCCCATATCCCCCCCCACCCCAAGCTGTCTCCAACAACAGAGGCCTTACCTAAAGCCACGAGGCCAGCTAGCCCCAGGTAAGAAGTATCCTGATCTCTGTGGAAGGGGCAAAAGGAGAGTGGAGTGCCCTGGGAGGTTGGGGTTTGAATGTCTCCCTGGCTAAAGCAGAGGGGCTGTGTGTGGGGTGTTGATGGTGGTGGGGACTAACAGGAGCTTAGGCCATTCCTATAAAGGAGTCATCCCAGGGCTGGGAAATGCTGCTTATCTGCCTCCCCTCCCCCTCCTCCTCCACTCCCAAGCCAGGACACAGCTATGCATGGGATTTGAGCCTTAGAGCTAACCCTTTGACCCTCTTGAGCGCTTGGTGTCTCCCAGACCAGTGCTGCAGACACCTAGACACCTGTGTGGTTGCTGTGCTTGGGGACCAGTTGAGCACTCAGAACTAGGAGGAATTGAACACAAATACAGCTCAGCCTTACCCCCACCTCTCACCTCACCTCGGCTCTTCATCTACAATGGGAGGGAGCTAGCCACCATCTGCACACATGGATGTTCCAACTCTTTTGCAGCTGCAGAGAAGCTGAGACCGTGGCTGCTTGCTGCCCTTGGCCTCCCATCTGTCCTGACTCCTTGACCTCCTGGGCCACCCCTACCCCTAGCCACCTACCCTCAAGGGCCTGATCTCAGGCTGGACCAACTTAGAGATGCCAGTTACTCTTGGCAGCCTCGACTGCTGGGACAAATCTTGGTGCCAGCAGGGGCTGCAGGGAGCCCCCGAGGCCTGCATTGCTCCCCAGATGGTCTGCTCTTCTTGACGGCTGGTGCTGCATCCTGTGTCCATGTGCTGGATCTTGAGGGACGCTCCATTTGTCAACTACCCTGCCGAGTTCCTAAAACTGGATACTTTGTTCCAGAGGATGTGGCTGTGACAGCTGCAGGGCTGGTGGTGGTCAGTGACCTCATCCACGGGGCAGTGTATGCTCTCCAGTACACTTCCCGGGAACCCCAGGGCTGCTGGGTGACTGTAGGCACATTCCTGTCTCCCCGAGGGCTGGCTGTGGATGCTCTTGGCCACTTCCTGGTGACAGACTACTTGCC
This sequence comes from Rhynchomys soricoides, assembly GCA_019843965.1. Lineage (NCBI taxonomy): Eukaryota > Metazoa > Chordata > Mammalia > Rodentia > Muridae > Rhynchomys > Rhynchomys soricoides. Next base: position 14,922,577 of record JADRCH010000008.1, read on the forward strand.
TGGAACTGTGCACAGCTTCATGTTAGGACCAACCTGGGAACCCCTTGCTCCAACCTCCATGCGAGGTCTGGAGGGCCCTTGTTGGGTAGGTCCAGGGCCTGATGGAGGCCTTGCTGTGAGTGAAGAGTTTGGTGATGTACAGCTGTTTGGCAGTGCCCACCAGCCTCTGGGCTCCCTAGGAACCCTGACTGGACATAACTTTGGCCATCCAGCAGGTGTGTGCTCTGATGCAGAGGGTAACATTATTGTGGCTGATGAGCAGAGGCACCAAGTGACTCTGTTTCCCAGGGTTGGGCCACCTATCTGCTTGCAGTTGGAGGGACTAAAGAGGCCCTTGGGTATGGTCTGTGCACCTCAGGGCCAACTAGTGGTGGCAGATGCAGGGGACAACTGCATCAAGGTGTACCAGTATCTGGGGGAGATAGCCTGAGGGTAGGCTCTGGGGAAAATAGCCCCTTGTTATGACTAGCTGGGCCTGAGTCCCTTGTACTATCATGGAAGGTTGGTAGGCTCCTTGGGGCCTGCTGAGCCTTCTTCCTGACACCAAGTCTTAGCTGGCCTTGTGATTTCCTCTTGGCAAGTGCTCCTGTCTACACAGAAACCATGAATCACCATCTCTTGAGGTTCTAAACTGGGCCATCTTCACTTCCCTATTCACTGTGCCCATAGCTTTTCATGTCCCCAAACCCCAAGGGCCACTCACCCTGGCTCTGCTAGCTTGGGTTTCAGGAGGCCTGAGCTTTGAGGCAACACTTGAAGCTATAGATCTTGGGTACTGAGGCTGTCTGCCAGCAGATAGCTAGGCAAGATCGCCTGCCAGGTGCCCTAACCCCTACATCCTAATCTGAGGCAGGCAGGCAGGCAGGGAGGGAGGAAGGGAGGGAGTGGCTAGACTGGGCTCGGCAGTTTAGGAGAAGGGTGTGGTCCCTTAGTCCCCCCCACCCCCCCAGCTTCAGAAATATCCCCATTCTTGAGCCTCCAACAGTACTCTGGGCCCAACAGAGAGGTAAGGAGTAGGCAAACCAGAGGGGTAAGCCCTATATGTGTCCTTGTAGGGGCACAAGGCAAGGGTTGATTGAGTCTTCAGGTCCTCTCCTATACACTCTCTGTTTTGAAAAATGTCTTCAGTTTTCCCTTCAATCCAGGTCCAAACCACTTTTGAGCTCTTGGGTGGGGTGCCAGGTCGGTTCTGGGTAGTACAGGCTCTTTCTTTCTTTCCTTCCTTCCTTTCTTTCTTTCTTGATAGGGTTTCTCTGTATAGCCCTGGCTGTCCTGGAACTCACTCTGTAGATCAGGCTGGCCTCGAACTCAGAAATCTGCCTGCCTCTGCCTCCCAAGTGCTGGGATCAAAGGTGTACGCCACCACTGCTCCTGGCTAGGTTCTTTCATATCCTTCCATTCAAGACAGGAAAACAGTAGCCTTTCCTCCCATGTCCCATGTTACAGATGAGATCTGGAAGGGGAGGTGTGTGTGTGTGTGTGTGTGTGTGTGTGTGTGTGTGAGAGAGAGAGAGAGAGAGAGAGAGAGAGAGAGAGAGAGAGAGAGAAGAGCTAGTCATGTGCCCCTCAGTGAGAATCTGGCTCTTACCTATGATCTTCATGTGGGAAGGAGCACCTTCAGGGTGTGGGGTGACACCCAGCCTGTCATCTGGACATTGAGGTCACCACACATGTCACTCCTCCGGGTTAACTCAATATGCCCTGATCGTTATGTTGTGGGGGATTAATGGACAATGAAAGAAACTTTGCTTGTAAGTAGATGCTCAATAAACATTAGTTACTGCGTGGTTAGGGATATTGCTATCAGACTGTGCGGCCCACAGAGGTCGCCGCGCACCCTACCCGCAATGGAGTGAGACAGTTGGGAGGGCGCAGGCTTAGGAGGCTAGTCAGGGTATGGCGGTAAGAACAAAGCAGCTACCTGGATCCTCAAAGGCTGGATCCACCAGATCTTTCAGTACATTTACAGGGAGGGTAGCTTTGATGACAGGAACCGCGCGCGCGGAACTCTCGGGCTCAGGAGATGGACAGCCCGGGCACGTTTGGGGACCGGACCGTAGCGCGCCGACGCGCAGAGCCGGCGGAAATGGTGCTTATGTCCCGCGGCGGGCCTGGGGGCTGTGAACATAATCGTCCTCCCGGGCCCGCCGAGCGCGGTGCCCAACCCAGTCCCTTCCCTACCGCTCGGGGACGCGGCCCGGGGAACCAGCCGGTGAGCACTAGCGGGTGGCGGGGCCGGGAGAAGAAGAGGAGGAAATCCCGAGGCAGCGCAGGCCTCTTGGTCCTCAGTGCCTGGCTCCTAAGACTCTAAGATGGGAAACCGGAGGCTGGGATGGAGGGAGCGGCGGCCACCGCGCAGTGGACCTCCAGGCTCAGCGGCACCGGTTGTGAGTCTGGGCCTGCTGTCCGGAGAGGCCCTCTTCCCCTCCAGGCGGGGAACTGGCTGGAAGATTCCTGGGTCACCGGCTGAGAGGCTCATATTTATCGACTCCAGTAAAGATCGGAAACAGATTTCTCCCTCCTTTTGAAATGAAAAAGGAAAGCATTTACAGAGACAAAAACGTGTTTCTGGACAGGTTCTCTTATAAGCTAGGTTGGCCTCAAAATCCTAGTGTAGTAAAGGATGACCTTGAATTTTTGATCATCCTGCGGCCACCTCCCGATTACAGATATGTGTGACTACTACCGGTCTATGGGGTTCTGGGGACTGAACACAGGGTCTCGTGTAGGCAAGGCAAGCTCCTTACCACCTGACTACATCCTAGTCAGAAAAGTGGGGTATTTTTTGGGGGGGGGGCGTTTCTTTTGAACGTCAGGTAAATATGAACCCTCTTAAAGATTCACAAAGTAATGTATCAGCTATGATGTGTCCCAGGCCTCTCTTAACTAGGCTGGTCATCCCTCAAACCTGTTCCTTGCAGGGGAGGTAAACAGTAGCTCTTCTGCTGGAGTCTGACTTGGAGTTTTGTGGAGAGACTTCCTGGGGCCTCTTCTTTAACCCTTCTGGGAATAGGCTGTCGGGAAGGGAACTGACTCCTTCTTTGCAAAGGCAGCTTTTCCAGGCTTGGGCTGTTCTTTTAATCAGTATCTTTAAAGGTGTTCGCACATCCCAGGTTTCTGCCTTCTCTCGCCAGCCTCTCACCTCTTGTATTGATCGCTTGCTCTTTCATCTTTTTCTGCTGCAGGAATCCCAGCAGCCCATGTAAGCACATTCCTTTTTACACTTCAGGGCTTCTGGAGGCTGAGTTGGGAGTGAGGGTGGGAATTTGCCTCCTAACAGTACCCCACAGATCAGAGCACCAACCCCTCTCTGCCTTCCACCTTCTTTCCTTTGGCCTGGGCTTTTTTACTTTTTTTAAAAGGTAAACTGTAAATGAAGCATGCTCTACAACAAGGATGTGCATATACATAGTGTGTATACAGCACAGTGGATTTACGCATTGTGAACAGACTCAAAACCAGCCTTCGAAACATCTGTTTATAGTTAGACAAAGGGCATTTCTCTTCCCACACTGTTGTGAGCATTTTCCCTTAGTTCATGTGAAGTGTTCCCCAGGAGAGTCGGACGATATTTTCACTGAGCTGCTGTGTCCTTATAAGGTTGTTGAACAAGAGCTTGGGCTGTGCTGAAGGGACTCCTATGACAGTGGCCCACTGGGGCTGTTACAGGCAGAATGGCTCTAGTATTTTTTTTTTTCCGTTTTTTGAGACAGGATTTCTTTGTGTAGCCCTGGCTGTCCTGGAACTCACTCTGTAGACCAGGCTGGCCTCAAACTCAGAAATCCGCCTGCCTCTGCCTCTCAAGTGCTAGGATCAAAGGCGCGCGCCACCACTGCCTGGCAGCTCTAGTATTTTAAACGGTGCATTACTGCCCCATGTTGTGGCCTTCTAGAGACAGTTCCTACTGAAGGGACAAGTGAAATTGGTTCTTGACACTGGCTATGGGGATTTAGCCTGGCCTAGTGTTGGGCATCAGGTTTTCTCTATGGACACCCACCAGTTGCCTGCTTCTTCCAGGCACTTTGGAGTTTTGTTTTACTGGAGACTTCTGACTTGGAGTTTTATGGAGAGGCTTTCTGAGTTTCTTTGCTTGACCCACCTGGGAATGTTTTTTTTCAGGCCTGGGCTGTTCTTTTCATCAGCATTTGGAATTTCTGCAGTGCTGGGTCCCATTAGTCCCCTCAGCTTTGGGCTGGGTTATAGTTCATATGAGACTCTAGATCTGATCCTCAGTATCGCAAAAACAGAAGGCTTTGCTAAGTTGTTCGTGTGAAGTCTTCTTTGGGCTGGCATACCTGCAGGGCTAGTGTCCCCTCAGCTGCATCCAGGTCCCTCAAGCTCTGGGCATTTGTCTATGGGACAGCTACCACCACCACTTGTGCTACTGTCTGTCCCCTCTTCTCCAGTTGTTTTGTGTGGTCACTAGACCAGGGAACTGGGCTTCAGCCCAAGATCTGGGCCTCCCTCAGGAAAGGAGCGAAAAATAGGGGTCTTTGCCCACGGTTGCTGTGTCCTTCACTTCACATGGGCAAGATGTGGTATTAACTAAAGAAAAGCATATGTGGGCACCTGAACCTTGCCAAACACTCCAGCAGCTCAGTTCAGTAGACAGGAGTGAAGGAAACCTACAGTCTCCAAATGGATCCTTTCTGTAGAAGGAAAGGTACAGGGTCCACAGAGGAAAGGGTTTGTAGCTGCTGCGGCGGTTCTTACTCAAAGGTCACACCAAGAGCCTAGAGATCAGGAGAGCTAGTGTCCTCTCAGAGAAAATGTGTTGACATTCTCTCGTGGAGAGAAATACTGCTCTGCTGGGAGCCCCACTATGGGGTGTCTGCCAAGGATTCCAGAAAAAGATGAATACTACCCAAAGGTACCCCAGGTGAGTAGAGAGCAGAGCAGAGCCCACTACCACTGAGCTACATCTCCAGCCCCTTCTTTGCTTACCTTTTGAGACTAAGTCTCTGTTACAGCTCTGAGGAGAAAGGTATCCTGGCAGTCTTGAGCCAAGGAATAGCACAGAGTCATACTATACAACAAGCCTCACACAAGCGATTTATTGGGAAAGACACAAGATGGCAGCTACCTCTGCTTGGGCCAGAAAGAGCAGAGAACTGAGTGAGAAGCCATCTTACATATAGGACTTCTTGGGGGTTGGGAGACCAAGTTCTCCAGGGTGGGAATTGGGATTTCAAATCCTGAGCTAGGTAGGGGCAAGCTCGGGGATTGATGAGTTTTCAGCAGCAGGAAGACATGTTCCCTGTCACAGGAGGAGAGAATCCTTCAAGCAGGGGCCTTACACTCAGCCTTAGGACCAGTGATCTATGTGTGCATCCAGTTTTCCTGAGCCCCAAAACAAGTTTGTTTGGTTTGCTTTTTATTTTTGGTTGTTTGGTGGTGTTTGAGTTCAAGTTCAGAATGTTGGCCATGCTAGGCAAGCACTCTACCATTGAAAACCATCCCTGGCCCTTCAAAACAGGCTTAATACCTTTTTTTATCTTTATGTATATGAGGGTTTGCCTGCCTGTATGTATGTGTACCACACATGTGCCAGATCTGGTAGAACTGGAGTTAATGAATGGTTGTGAACCACCATGTGGGTGCACCATGTGGGTGTTGGGGATCAAACTCAGGTCCTCTGCAAGAGCAACAAGAGCTCTTAGCCTCTGAGCAGCTCTCCAGTACCAGGTTTTAAAATTTTATCTTAACTCTTGCTTAAGTAAATCCAGTTTGTTGCTGTTTGAGACAGGGCCTTATTTTGTATGCCAGGCTTCCCTGAAATTCAAGTGTTGGCCTAGCTAGTCTTGAACTCAGTGATCTTCCTGCTTTAGCCTCCTAAGTACTGAGACTATAGTCAAGAACCATCTTGAACTCCTGGTACCCCTGCCTCTACCTCTCCACTGCTGGAATTACAGGTGTGCATTACACAGCTGGCTGGCTTCTGGTTTGTTAAAGTTATCATTTGTGTACATGCACGTATGACACTCATAAGGAGGCCTTTCTCATTAAAGCCCTCAGGCTCAGCCCCACACTGCTATCAGTCAGCAGTATCTGTCTGAGTACCTTACTCTGCCCTGCTTCAGGCTGCTTGCCTTGGAACATGAGGAAGCACTGCCCTGCCATCACACATATAGCTGCTGCTTTGGGGGGCAAGTGATTGGAAGAATTCAGTCTCTGTGAGATGCATAGCCATGACCCACTAAATCCAGAATTGTGCTTTCCCAACGTGTGGCCTGGTGAATGGTCCGTAAGCATGGTACAGCATCTTGCAGCCCTGTGCTGCCAGCCACAACGTCTCTAAACCAACACTTTCTCATCTCTTGCAGAGTCCCCAGCATGGTGCTCAAGGCCTTCTTCCCCACATGCTGTGCCTCAGCAGACAGTGGCCTATTAGTGGGACGATGGTTCCCAGGACAGAAGAGTGCTGTGATCCTGGCTGTGGTGCACTTTCCCTTCATCCCCATCCAAGTCAAGGAGCTCCTGGCCCAGGTGCAGAAAGCCAGCCAAGTACAAGTGGCTGTGCTAGGTACCTGGTGCCACCGTCAGCAGGAACCAGAGGAGAGCCTGGGGAATTTCCTAGAGGGCCTGGGTGCCATCTTCTCCCATGATCCCTGGTTGCAGCTATGCCGGGAGAAGGGTACCAGGTTCTGGAGCTGCAAGGCCACTTACCACCAGATGTCTAACACTCTGGACACACCCACTGAAAACCAGGTCATGCTCATTTTCTATGATCAGCGCAAGCTGCTGCTCTCCTGGCTGCATCCACCTCCAGTACCGCCTGACTGCCAGATTGGAGACACTGCAGCCAGCACGGGAGGCCTAGCTGACATCTTTGACACAGTGGCACGCAGTGAGGTGCTCTTCCGAAATGACCAATTTGATGAGGGACCCATACGCCTGAGCCACTGGCAATCAGAGGGCGTGGAGGCCAGTATACTTGTGGAGTTGGCAAAGCGGGCCTCTGGGCCTGTCTGCCTGCTGCTGGCTTCTCTGCTGTCCCTGATCTCAGCAGCTAGTGCTTGCCGGTAGGTGCCTCAGACAGGGAAGGTAGGACAAGAAATTGGTCCCTTGAGAACCACAGGCTCTCCCTTCGGTGTGTAGTGGCATTGACAGCCAGGGGGTCCATCCTGAGGTTCATGTTCCTGGAACTCAGTTCTCTTCTTACATTCCCACCCTCCCTTTGCATCTTAGAGAATGACCTAGTAGAGGCTGCTGTTTCTGCAGCCTGATTGTGTGAGGCCCTTCCAGTTGGGTATAGAATGAATCACAGACAGTTCAAGCACAGAAAAGAGAAATCTAGTGAACACAAAACTGGGTTATTGCACTTTTAAAAAGAATTACATGTAGCCAGGCAGTGGAGGTTTGCACCTTTAATCCCAGCACTGGGAGGCAGAAGTAGTTAGATCTCTATGAATTCCAGGCCAGCCTGGTCTACAAAGACAGCAAAGGCTATTAGAGAAACCCTGTCTCAAAAAAAAAAAAAAAAAGTATGAATGTTTGTCTGTGTTTATGTATCATGTGCATCCCTAGTCAGAAGAGAGGGTCAGATCTCCTGGAACTGGAGTTACAGATGGTTCTGAGCCATCATGTAGGTGCTGGGAATTACACCTGTGTCTTTATAAGAGCAACCAGTGCTCCAAATCACTGCATCATTTCTTCAGCTTTTCTTACTATTTGTGTTTGGGACAGGGTCTCAGCTATATAGCTTTGGCTGTTCTGGAACTCACTATGTGGCCCAGACTGGCCTCAAACTCTGCCTCTGGGAGTGCCGGGATTAAAAGCCAATAATATCTACTTGCCTGGGTTGACCTCTGAGGACACAGAGCTGCCCACTCCTCTTCTTTTCTGTTTTCCCCATAGCTGGCTTCAGGTGCTAATGCAGCTCCTCTCCAGGCCAGCCAGTTGCTTGGGGTGGTGGCACCCACCCAGGATCTCTAGAATCATGGGTTGTTGGCCTGGTGAGCAGTTTGGAAAAGTCCCCAAGTCCTCGGAAGGCTGGGTAACACTAGGCTCTTTTAGTTTAGCTTGTTTAGCTTGTGAATGAGGAATGAGGGCCTGGGAGCCCTTTTCTCCCAGAGAGATTCTCTCTCTCTCTCTGTGTGTGTGTGTGTGTGTGTGTGTGTTTTAACTCAACTCTCTCTTTTAAATGACAGGGTTTTTATATGTCTCAAACTTGCTATGTAGCCAAAGATGACCTTTACCACTCACTCTATCTATCTATCTATCTATCTATCTATCTATCCATCCATCCTTCCATCCATTTATTTTGAGGCCATGTGTCACTATGTAGTCCTGGCTGTCCTGGAAAACTCTATGTAGACCAGGATGGTTTGGAACTCGTAGATCACCTCCCTCTGCCAGCAGAGAGCTGGGATCTAATGTGTGCCATCATAGTATTAGACGCTCTGCCAGATGAGCTATATTTCCAGCCTAAGATGATGTTTCCTTGGTGCTGCTGCCCATAAGGAACAGCTGTAGTGTTCTCTCTGCTCTGCACTCCCTTTAGATCTACCAACTGGTGTCTAGTATGGGATCTGGCTTGCCTTTTCCAGGGGTTCTGGTGACCTTAGGATACTGTCCCAGAAAGGGAGCCCTGGGTAACCTATAGGAATACACTTTAGGTTGCAGGAGCTGCTGGGTATCTTGATGTATGGTGTATTCTTTTGTGACAGCCTTAGAATTAAGGTGAAGGTATGTGTAGGCCCAGGTGCCGTTACATCAGAGAAGGTCCTTAGTTGTTCTTATCCTCTCAAGAGACTCAAGAAAGGTGAAGAGACACTTGTGTACAGAATGCAGACACCAGCATGCCCATCAAGCAGGGGTCAGCAGCTATGAATGCTGATGTACAGGTGCAGCTGTCACTTCAGAACAAAGCTTCTCTACCTTTCATGACTTTGTGCCCTTCTCAAACAACCCCACGGGTGTGGAGACTGGGCCGTGAAGAACTGACCTGGAACCTTTGGCTTTCATATGCCTGGTGGGAGGTCACTGGTTGGCTACTTGAAAGAAAAGGTTCTATTGAGTACAGTTCTTGGAATTGACTCCTAGCTACACTGTGGAAGAGAGGCCTTTAAACCTTCCAAAGCCAAGCCATGCCCTGCTCTTCCCTCCTGCGGTTACACACAGCTCTGACATCCCAGGAGCCCTTGGGTCCTTCCTGGCTCCCGCTGCTGCTGTTCTTTTTGCTCCTTGACCCCCTCTCCTGTTTCACACGAGTGCAGCCCAATTGCTATCAGGTACTTCCTTCTTCCTTGGCTTGAAGACATCTCTTATTATGTGAGCATCTGTGGAAACATCTCAATGCTTGCTTTGTGAGGAATTCAGTCTTACTGGAAAGCCCAGGAGAACCTTGCTGAGCTGGGTTACCATCTAGTAGGCAGGGTATGTCTTGGGTGGATGGGAGATGACCTAATCCTCTCTCCCCCTGTACTTTTTAGGCCATCTTTTGCAGGGAGGGTAGTCCTAACCAAGCTGGCCTTGAACTCAAAATCCGTTTGCTTCTGATTCCTGAGTCCTGGGATTAAAGGCATGTGCCACCAAGCCCGGCTTCTTTCCAGCTATCTTTTTTTTTTTTTTGGTTTTTCGAAACAGGATTTCTCTGTGTAGCCCTGGCTGTCCTGGAACTCACTCTGTAGACCAGGCTGGCCTCGAACTCAGAAATCTGCCTGTCTCTGCCTCCCAAGTGCTGGGATTAAAGGCGTGCACCACCACTGCCCGTGCACCACTGCCCGCTTCCAGCTATCTTGATACTCATCTTTTCATTGGCTGGTGAGCTCAGGTATGCCTGAGGCTCTGTGAGGGGTCCAGCTCTTTAGTAGCAGTAAGCACAGTTGGGAGTGGGGGTCAGAAAGATGCTGTGCATTTCACACCTATGCATCCATGCTTGGCTGTGTTGGTTTTCACATTTGCCTTGGCCTTGCTGAGCTTTGAAGTGGAACCAAAGGGCTCAGGGTGAGTGTGGCTCTGGCTCTTCTTTCTAGAGTGAGGGATCTTGGCTGGGAAACCAAGAAACCCAAGGCTGGAGGTGTCAGTCTCAGCCCTTATGTTCTTCCCAGGCTATGGAAGCTGTGGCCCCTTTCCTTCATGAGAAGCAAGCTCTCTACTTGTGAGCAGCTCCGGCACCGGCTGAAGCACCTCTCACTCATCTTCAGCACTGAGAAAGCCCAGAGTCCCATGCAGCTGATGAGGTATGGTTTCCTTTACAAGGAAGGGTGGGGCGGCCTGCCCTCTTCACCACCTCTGTTCTGCATTGAGCTTCCAGTCAGGCCTCTCTCAGGTCACAGGCCCTGTCTAGCTGTGCTTGCCTGACCTCCCTTCCAGGAAGGCCAACATGCTGGTTTCTGTGCTACTGGATGTGGCCCTCGGCCTGCTGCTGCTCTCTTGGCTCCACAGCAATAACCGAATTGGACAGCTGGCCAGTGCCCTTGTCCCTGTGGCTGATGTGAGTGGATTTGGGTGAAGCCCAGCTTCCTGAGGGTTGGGAATCCTCTTGGGCAGTCCTTCAGCTGGCAGGAACAGCTCTTCCCTGTCTTCACCCGAGAGACTCACCAGAGAGACCCAGCCTTTGATCCTAGCCTGGGATATTTCCTGGCTCTTGGGACCTATGTCTCTCAGGGCAGCACTGGCAAAGTGTCTGCTGCCCCTTCTTGAAGGTAGCAGTGTCTAGAGGCCACTTTGATTGAGGCTTTCATGGGCCCCTTTTCCATGCTAAGCTGATCTTCCAGATGAAAGCCAACCTCAGGACAGCTCTGGCTCAGGGCTGTTGCTGGGCTGGCCATGCTATTGTCAGATTACACTGGAAACAAGAGGCACAGGCTTGTCCTCTCTGCTCCCCGTGCTCCCCTACACGGTATGTACAGCATATGTCCCTTCACCTCATTTCTACCCAGCCTTGGAACTTTTCAGTTCTCCATCTCATGTGCAGTAGAGTCAAAGCAGACTGTACTGTGGAAGCCTTGGGGGTTCTGCTTGTGCTCCATCCGTGCAGATTTGTGCTAGGTCTGTTTGTTGCTGGGCCAGGAATCTAGGGCAGCAGTGGGCTCCTCTCAGCTTTGTGAGAACTGTGGAGGTCATCCCAGTAGGAAAGAGAAACTGGAGCTGGGTAAAAGGGTGAGGCTGTTTCTATATTCTGTTTCTTGGCCAGCTTTGTCTGAATTTTCCTTTTTGCGAAATTGAAAAAAAAAAAAACCCCATAAATATTTAATGAAAAAATGGAGTCTCTTTCCGCTGCTAGGCTTTTATCCTTTAAATATTAAATAAGGCCTATTTATAAAGAAGGTTTTGCTCTCCTCCCTGGTGGTCCTGAAGAGCAAAGAGGCTTTGAGGTCCAAAGAGGCTTTGGGAAGAGCATGTAGGGATTTAAGAATTACTCTTGAGGACTGGACAGTGGTGGTACACGCCTTTAATCCCAGCACTTGGGAGGCAGAAACAGGCAGATCTCTATGAGTTTGAGGCCAGCCTGGTCTATACAGTGAATTCCAGGACAGCCAAGGCTATATAAAGAAACTGTCTCAAAAACCAACCAACCAACCAACCAGACAGGATTACTCCTGAGGCCTCACCTTGGGAGAACATCCCTTAGCCAGGACCAGTTAGTTTCCCTCTTGTCGTTGAAGTCCCTGTGCCGTTCACTGCACTCAGTTTTGTCCTTTCTCGGAGGGCCCTTGCCCTCCGGTGCTCTCACCTGCTTGTCAAGTCTCTGATAAGCCTGACACCTTCTCACTCACCCAAGATTGCTATCTGTTGCTGAGTAGCCCTAACCTCTAGTAGCAAGTGGTATGGAGAAGTTTTTAATGGAGGCCTTCAGTATTTCCCAAGTGTGGTTTGAAGTAAGCCATGGTCTGTCCCACCTCAGCAATATCCAGGTATCATGAGCTTAGGGCCCTCTGGGTCCAGGGCTAAAGTAGCAGTATAAGAAGATGAAGGGAGTTCTCAGGTTGAGGTAGATGTCTCATGGGGACACATGCTCAAGGCATTGGTTTATGTCTTCCTGTTGGAAGATTCCTCAAACCAGGATCTTGGAAGCCATCTGTGACCAGGGGTTAGGGCTCCAGTGGCCAGACAAATTTGGGAAACACTGTTTCTGTCCAAAGTTAGAAGACTTTGGTATGCACCTTTAATCCTGGCACTTGAGAGGCAGAGGCAGGTAGATCTCTATGAGTTTGAAGCCAGCCTGGGCAACACATGGAGTTCTAAGACAGCCAGAACTATATAGTGAGACCCTGTTTAAAAAGGCAATGATTCTGAACCTTGGGAGGAAGTGCAGGCTGCCTTTGTCCTGCCCAGAAAGACTAGCTAGGGTGGGAGCCTATTATGGACAATCTTCAACCTACTCACTCATCTACCTCAGTGTGACCATGTCATCTCTCCCCTGCCCCATGTCCCTGTAGCGCGTGGCTGAGGAGCTCCAACATCTGCTGCAGTGGCTGATGGGTGCTCCTGCTGGGCTCAAGATGAATCGGGCACTGGATCAAGTGCTAGGCCGCTTTTTCCTGTACCACATCCATCTGTGGATCAGTGAGTGCCTGATGGGCAGGGTTGGGCAACCCAGCAGGGCTGGTTGAGGAAAGCAGGAAACCCTAGTCAGGCCCCATTCCCCCCCTGCCTCCATTTTCTGGCCTCCTGTTTGTATGAAGCCAACTGTGTTAGGCCAGCTGCTCAAGCCAAAGTCTGGGGCCAGTGGCTGGGCCTGGCTCACTTATGTCCTGCAATATTAAGTATCCATTCTCAGAAGCGTGGGCTCCTAGTGCCTCACTGGGCACTACTTATGGCCGAACCCCACCCTGCAGGCTATATCCACCTTATGTCCCCCTTTATTGAGCACATCCTGTGGCATGTGGGACTCTCAGCCTGCCTTGGACTGACTGTTGCTCTGTCCATCTTTTCGGACATCATCGCCCTTCTTACCTTCCACATCTACTGCTTCTATGTCTACGGTGCCAGGTAAATGTATGTTCAAGTGGGTGCTCAACAAGGTGTGAGTAGATGGGTGAGGTGTGGCCCTCATGAGCCTGTGTCCTACAGGCTGTACTGCCTGAAGATCTATGGTCTCTCCTCTCTCTGGCGTCTGTTCCGGGGGAAGAAGTGGAATGTTCTGCGCCAGCGGGTGGATTCTTGTTCCTATGACCTTGACCAGGTACCTCCAGCTTTGAGCCTGCTGAGCTGGCCAGGGCAGCCTCTTAGATCCTACCAGGGACCAACCTACTCCTAACCTGCAACTAGCCTCCAGCAGTCAGCCTAGGGGGAGGTACCCGCAGACCCACATACTCTACCAAGATGGGCATAGGATGTGCTTTGGCTTAATCCATTTGCTTACCCAGATGTGATACATGCAGGTTTTTCTAACATCATATTTGCCTGTGTACCCTGTTAGCTGTGTCCCCATGAGACACCAGGTCCTCAGGGTATGTAGACACATCTCTCATGGTAAAGGAACTTGCTGACCCTTGCTAGCTCAGGAGACCAAAAAATTCAAGTGCAGTTTAAGATGTGTGTAGCCAGTGATGGAGTGGCCTCCGTGGTCTGGATCTTGTGACGCCAGGTGTGCTGGTCCTTTTTCTCTGCAGCTGTTCATTGGGACCTTACTTTTCACCATCCTGGTCTTCTTGCTGCCCACCACCGCTCTGTACTACCTGGTATTCACTTTGGTGAGCCTAGTACCTCCTCCCCTGGGGCCCACCAAACTTGGGATTGGTCACTGCCTGAAGCAGCCACACAGGGAACAGGTCATCTACCTCTTCAGGTCACATCAGCATGGCTGTTCTCAACTCTCTGGGAACTATGGACTGGTCTTAAAGCAGTTGGGGGACCTGTCCTGGAGAAGACTGGCTACAGGGGAGGTTGGAAGCCATAGTGGGTAGATGGGGTCATAGGAGAGCCTTCCTCTAGAGGTGAGCCTATTGGGCTGCTCTCCTCCTAGGCCTGTCTAGCGTGTGCCCTCAGCTCTAGTCAGTGGCCCTGAATGTCACCTTTGCTACAGCTCCGGTTCCTGGTGACCACTGTGCAGGGTTTAATCCATCTACTTGTAGACCTCATCAATTCCCTGCCGCTCTACTCCCTTGGCCTTCGACTCTGCCGGCCCTACAGGCTGGCAGGTAAGTACTGGGTGCTGGGTGGCTGGCTTCTGACGATGATACAATATACCCATAGGCCTTACAAAAGCATCTGTGCCAACCCCATGTGTCTCCTGCCTGAAAGAATTGGTGTATGTGGCGTAGTAGGCAGGGCCATGAAGACAGACTTGGTCCTGGCACATCCTGTCTTCTCTCTCACTCTGGAGAGTAAAGTTGAGAGACATAAAGACCCAAGGCATCACCCTTCCTGTAATATGTGAGGCTTGCTGCAGGGTCTGTGTAGGATATGGCTCAGACTCAGAGAAGTCTGTCTCCATGTGGTTATAGGCTATATGTCTGCTTTTTGATGACCTTTTGATGCTTTTTGATGACCCTTGGAGGGACAGGCCAGAATGAGGGCTGCTAGACTGTAGCAGGATTTTCCTGCACTGTGTATAATCATCACCTATCACCCAAGCTGTCTCTCTGAATCTCTGCATTCTGATCCCATGTCCCTTGAGGGGAATTTGTCTCCTTTAGGCATGAGGTTGTTATGGGCAACCCATTTGTCTCTGGGGCTTTGGATACAACAGGGACTTTAGGATTGCCTGGCATAGCCAATGTTTAACACCATTCAGTTGATTTCTAAGGTAACCGGTATGCTCATTTGACTCTTCCAGCCAGCTCAGACCCTTTTGATAGGGACACGAAGATTCCTTGGCTTTGAACCAGTTTCAAGGTCTGCCCTGAGGCATCTCCCTGCTGCTGAATGCTACAAAACATTTTATGAACATCCCTCTAGCTAATTTCTCCATTAACCTCAGGGGCCCAGGCCAGAGACTCATTTGCAATGTTACTTACAAACCCTCTGCCCCATCTTCTTCACCTCAGAACACAAAAAACAGGAGGGCCATAGTAGCTCCAGACATAGCCTGGGATGCAGGACCTCTTCCTCCTTAGCTTGGAGCCAGCAGCTGGGGCAGGGCAGTTTAACTTTGCTTGGAAGGCTATGGTTCTGACCCTTCCTACTCACTGGCTTTAAGTAAGCTTCGTTTGCAGACTCACAGAATTCAACCTGCTTCTGCCTCCTGAGTGCTGGGATTAAAGGCATGCACCACCATACCTGGCCCATTTCCTGTTCTTTTAAGAACCTTCTTCCTGGGCATTTCCTAGACCTGGATCTCAAAATACAGGCCAGGGGTGCTATGGGTTCCTAAGTCAGCCGGACACAGAAGTTGTAAGACACTGAACCATTAATAGGGCACCTGCCACCCAGCATAGAGGCAGATGGGAAAGGTAGAGGAGGAGAGAACCCTTTGTGCTAAGGCAGGTCTGCTGCCACCTGGGTGTGCTCAAAGGGGCTTCTATTGTCTCGAATTGCCATCTCCAACAGCCTCTGCTGACCCATAGTACTCAGTGGGACCAATGAAAGCTGATTGGGTGCTGCCACTTTCCTTCCTTCCTAACTTTGCTTTCCTATAGCTGGTGTGAAGTTCAGAGTTCTGGAAAAGGAGGCAGGCAGGCCCCTCCGCCTCCTGATGCAGGTAAGAACTTCTCTACACTTGACTGCTACTCAGACTTGGGAGCCCCTTCCCACCATATTCCGTCAGTGTTCTGGGACAGCTGGTGTCAGCTGGTATGATACTGTGCTGCGATATCAGCCAGAGGCCAGATATAGGTAGGACGACACAGTGGAGCTAAGGGATAGGTTCCCAGGCATCTGAGCACCATAACTCACTGTGTCTGGAGCCTCCCCAGAAGAGTTGTAGCTACCTATTGTGGTCTACATAGCTGATGTCTAGTCCAGCCTGTGGGTGGGGTGTCCCTATCCTTGGCCAGAGACATCATGAAGCTGCCCTGGGTCCCATAGTGGTCAAGATTATGATAAAATGACTTTACAAAGTCCTCATGATGAGTAGTCATTTCCTGTTTGGACTTGAACCCTTAGCTCTTTCAGTCACAGGTTCCAGTCCCTGTGGAAGGGAGCAGAACATGTTTTGGGGTGACTTGCCAGGTATTGAGTTATACCTTGGGCCAAGGCCAAGACTCTTAGATGCTGAAGCATCTGGCATGATCCTCCTCCTCTCAGAAGCCTAGAAACAGAGTAGATCCTAGGATGGGGCAAACACTGAGCGCCCCTGTCACCATTCCCTCCTCAGGGGACCAAAGTGGATGTGGGCTGCTTCTCCAAGTATAGATAGCATGGCTGTTCCACAGGCAGAGGTTTGTCAGAGCCCAGCTGGGCTTGCCCTACAGCTGTCTAGTTAAAGATTCTCCAGAGGGTCAGTCAAGCCCAGGGTGCCAGCTTTCAAGAGCTTCTTCTGTGGACACAGCTGAAGCACCCATGACCACCCACCTACTGATACCTACCCTGCCCTTGCAGATAAACCCCCTGCCCTATAACCATGTGGTGCACACCTACCGTCTGCCTAGCTGTAGCTGCCACCCCAAGCACTCCTGGGGTACCCTGTGCCGCAAGCTGTTCTTCGGAGAGCTCATCTACCCCTGGAGGCAGAGAGAGGACAAACAGGACTGAGGAACTGGACACAGCCTACTCATATCTACTGCACAGCCATCGCGCCTCCTCTCTGCCAGGATAGCACTGACCATGGGGTCATCTCAGGTCCCACATGGGCCAACCAAACACTCTGTGTGCTGAATGTAGGCAGGCCTTACCCTTGAGTTACAACTCTGGCTCTTGGACCCTGCCAGCTTCAGTCCTACACTCTGTCTAGCACAGTGGTTCTCAACCTTCCCAACGCTGTGACCCTTTAATACAGTTCCTCGTGTTGTGGTGACCCCAACCATAAAATTTTCGCTACTACTTCATAACTGAATTTTACTACTGTTATGAATCATATAAATATCTGTGTTTTTTCTCAGTCATAGGTGAACCCTGTGAAAGGGTCATTTGACCCCCTGCCTCAAAAGGTGTTGTGACTCACAGGTTGAGAATCACTGCTCTAGTACCACCTATGTGGGGACCTACATGGTTTTTTGTAGTCATTGCAGTGAGCCTGATTCCTAGGAGTGCCCAGGTTCCGTGGCTATGCTGGCAGGTCCTCTTGGCTGCTTTATTGGTTGGGAGCACTCCTGGGCACCTGGTGCATTCTACAAGCCTCAGCAGAACATTCCCATCGGGGACCAGAGGCAGCTGCTGATCCCTTGCCCCTGCTAATCCTCACCCTGTACTTCATTGGGTTTACTTGCTGCTCCCTGGAGATTGCTTTGTGAAACTGCTGCTAATAGGACTTTGGGTACCCTTTGCTTGAAGTCATTATCAGCTGGGGTGATTGGATACCTGCCAACCTGGCTGCCTTGTTCTCGCTTAGTGTTCCATGTGTGGATAGGCCCTTTGGCAAAATATTCTTTCTAATCTTATAGACTCCTTTTGGGACCAGGTAACTCCCATCTGGACAGGCACTTCATGACTCATTATATGAATGACCTTGGGGCGGTGGAAAGACCAGGGTTCCCTTACAATTAGTGGGACCCCATGTGAACTTGTCCCTAGGGGCCAGGAAACCTCAGGGCCTGATGGTCTAGAAGTGTCTGCTGTGGCCAGGAGGGGACAGCCGGCCCTGCCTGTCTTTCAGGGCCACTTGAGACATTGGTTCGCCTGTGCCTGCTTCCTCTTGCTGTAGGTCACAGCCACTCTTAAGCAGCCAGTGGAGGGTTTTGGTGAAGATGAATCTTATCCTGTGGTGAAAATAAAATCTCATGAATCTGGAGTACCAGCTTGGGTGTGCTGCTAGTCTGGCCAGGCTCAAGGTAGGTGGGCTACCTGGAGCACTGGGTTACTCCAGATAACTGTCATCATTTCCTTCCTAAGGCCTCTACGGAGGGTCTGATGAGGTGGTGTGCAGCCCTAGGCAGTTGAAGATGTCATAGATAGGTGAACAAAGCTAGGGCCTCAGGGCTTCTGGCCATAGTTTCACTCTGATTCCTGGGGCAGGGATACAGTCTGGTAGGGCTGGGCCTGTCTACTCTGGGCTCTGAGTATGTGGATTCCATACAAAGCAGAGCACTGCCCTGGACTGACAGGTTTCTCTATGTAGTCCTGGCTATCCCAGAACTCACTCTGTAGACCAGGCTGGCTCACACACAGATCAGCCTGCCTCTGCCTCCCCAGTGCTGGGACTGAAGGAGTATGCCAACACCACCCATCTTCAAGTGACTGTTAGCATCTACAGTCTTCAGATGCCTCCTGTTGTCCTGGTTATTGAGAGGAGGGCCCTCAGTTGCTTTCTAGCCTGGGACTCCACAAAGGATCAGTATAGGCTAACTGGGGAGTGCCATAGGGCCCTGTGTGATTCTGTGCCCACATAGAGCCTGCAGAAAAATGGCTATCATTTGCAATACTGGGTGCTACACTCTAGGCCGTCCTTATACTTGTCTCTTGGTAACCTTTGGGACTCAGCTGCACATAGATTACTGAAGTGGTGCATGCATTTCTTCCCGACTATGCCTGGCCACCCTCAACCATCCTTTAGCTGCCTGCTCTCACCCCTTCAGTCCTGCACTCCACTCCTATCAGGCAGAGCTTCTGACCTCAGCCCAGCTGGCCCTGTCATGAGATTAGTCTGGCAGCTGTCATCCTATGCAGCAGGGTCCTGGGCTGTCTGCCCTTCTAAGGACCAGTCAGGGCCTGGCACCAGAGCTGGCCAATGGAACACTGGCCGTTGGAGCCACAAGAGTTGCCTCTTGCCTCAGAGAGCTGTGCCCATGGAGGTTTTTCTGATGATTCTCATACATAGTTCATATATGTCTAACAACAAGGGCTGATGTTTGGGTGGGCATCGCTTTGGTGGACAGGTGCCTGTGCTGTCAGATGATGGTGGCCTTTCCCAGGATTTGTCAGGGTTCCTATCACAATCTGCCTTCCTCTATAACTAAAAGAAGTTTATATAGGTACTTGGGATCTGAACATGGCCTGACTCTTCATGCTCTCTCCACTAGCTGCCATGTCCATCACCGTGTCAGGATCTGTCTACTTACGAGAGGTTCTAGGGCCTCTAGCTGCCATTCTAAGGCCAAGACTTCTGAGTAACTGAAACATTTTTTGAAATATGTATCATGTGTTTCAGGCTGGTCTCAACTGGCTACATAGCTAAGGATGACCTTGAACTGCTGATCTTCCTGCCTCTACTTTCTGAGTATTGAGATTACACTTATATAACACACAATGGAGTGCTAAGGATCAAACTCAGGATTTCATGAGTGCTAGGCAAACTGTCAACTGCCAATTTTCAGCCAAACTGAAATTTTTTGTGGTTACTTCCTGAGCTTCCTGGACACATAGTTGTAGGGCCCAGGGTCTGTCCCCTTGTATGATTCCCAGAGTTCTCAGAGGACTTAGGGCCCACCTAGAATGGGGAAGCTCATTGGCTTGTTCTAGAGGCTGAGCATCTAAGGGCACAGACACAGTATCTGGCTGTGGCCATTTTTGCCAAACATGGTGCCAGGCATCACATGGTGAGAACAAAGAAAGTGTGCTACCTCATTTCTCCTCTAAGGCCACTAATGCCACCATGGGAACCACCCTCATGACTTCATTTACTAATTAGCCCCCATGAGTCCCGCCTGACAAATTGTGAAATAAGAGGTGAGCCACCATTCTGCTCAGTCTACTCAGACTCAAAGGCCCATCTCTGTTTCTGGAAATATTCTTACAGATAGCCTCGAGATAAAGTGTGACCAGTTTTCTCAGTGTTCTTTAAATATAGTTAAGCTAACACCTGACGTCAATGGTCACAGACTGCGTGAGTCTCTGGAAAGGGGGATTGGGTTTATCCTTACCAGTTAGTCTCAGCTCTCATGAACATTGCTATTTCAAGCTTTACACCTCTAAAGAAAGGCTCTCACCATCATTCCAGCCAGTACGGGGTGAGAGCCATCAGAACAGAGGCAAAGCTCAAGTCTGGGCATAGTAGCCTCTATAAGGAAGGACCTCCTTGATAACCAGGTTATGGCTCTCTAGGACTCTGTTCTCAACCACTCATCAGCTGAGGTCAGGACTTTCTGGGTTGCTGTTGAGTTGTGGTTGAGTATGATGTTTCTTACTAATCTATGTGATCCAGAGTTCAGGGACGGGCCACTCCTGGGCAAAATGTAGCCAGAAAAAAAGAAAAAAAAGGTACAAGTAATAACCTCTAGGATCCTGTGGATTCAGTGAGCTGAGAAGTCCTATTGGAAGGCCTTAGGGTGGTTCTGCCCTCCTGGACCCAGGAGCCTCCACCCTACACACCCTTGACCAAGAGAATAGCAGTCCTGGACCCAGGAGCCTCCACCCTACACACCCTTGACCAAGAGAATAGCAGGAAACCTGTCCCTGAAGGCAGGTGAGGAGGGCTCTGATGCTATTTCTCAGGCACCATCCCCTTACAAACCTTCCCTGAATATGGTGTCAAACCAAGTGGCCGTGTTCACTCGGGTCAAGATGCTCAATATAGGCCATATCTTCTTCAGCTTTGGAGGGAGAGTCACTCAGTGTGGGGCTGTTGGAATGAAGGGTACCTGCTGCTGGAGATAAAGCTTGGATCCAGTAGTCCATTGGGGAAGGGAAAAGACCCCTTGTAGGTTTTTGTTGTTGTTCTTTCTTTCTGGAGACAGGGACTTTCTTTCTTGGAGGCCAGGTCTTGAACTTGCTTCAGCATCTCAAGTGTGCTGGGATTAGAGGTGTAAACCACCATACCTGGCTGGTGTGTGTTTCACATTTTTCAAGTAGCTGATGGGATATAACCTGGAATTACTGAATTCTAATTTCATTTTTGAACATTTGGTGTTACTTTCTAGCAATAGCAGACTTGATAACTGCCTAATGCTAACCTGACATCCACTGATCATTCAGTCTCCTTAATAACAAGTCCTTTGTGTCTTGTTATTCTCTTGAGGGATTGTCCACTGACTTTCATTCTGTACAATCTGGGAAAACCAACTGGTGGCGATAGCAAGAATAGTGTCACTGCCGTGGTCACACAGCTAAAGAGACAGTATTCAGTGTGGGAGTCTAATGAATTTCCTGGC
The DNA here is from genome assembly GCA_019843965.1 of Rhynchomys soricoides. Taxonomy (NCBI): domain Eukaryota; kingdom Metazoa; phylum Chordata; class Mammalia; order Rodentia; family Muridae; genus Rhynchomys; species Rhynchomys soricoides. Next base: position 14,943,651 of record JADRCH010000008.1, read on the forward strand.
TTTTCCACATGCTTGTCCAGGCACATTCCTCTTCTGTTCTGTGGCCATCACACATGGCATCTCAGCCTCATCCTGCTTGTCCCTTGTTGACATGACTGTATGAGTGTCTCTGTGTGTGAGTATACATGCTCAAGATGGGCAGAAGAGGGCACTGGATCCCCTGACCATGGAGGTGGTTGTGTGCTGCAGTACTGAGAGCCAAATTCTAATCCTGCACAAGTACAGCAACCATTCCTAAGTGCTGAGCCATCTCTCCAGCACCTTTAGGAAGCCGGGATTTGTTATGTGGCTCAAGTTGGTCTTGAAATCAGGGCAATCCTCCTGCCTGAGTATCAGGACTATAGGCATGTATTACTCACCTAACCTGCTTAGGAAGAGGTACTTGCCCCATCCTGTTCCTTCCTTCCCAGCAGCCAAGAGAGATATTAGCTGTGGACACTTTCTGTGCTCAGCGGGCACCTGATCACTGGTGGCACACTGCATAGACTTGTGCTTCACAAAGACCACCATTCAATGGTTGTGTGAAGGAGCAGCACCTGAGTCAGTGTTGATGGCATCTTTGCTTGGCCTCCTGTCTCAACATCCTAAGCAGCTTGGCTTCTAAGCTTTTGCCATCCCAGGACACAGCTTATTATCTTTTAGGTTTGGGGTGTTTGTTTGTTTTGAGACCAGGTTCCTCTATGTAACAAGCTCTGATTGGCTGTTCTGGACCAGGTTGGTCTCGAACTCAGAGACTGGCCTGCCTCTGCTTCCTCAGTGCTGGGATTTACAGTATGTGCCACCATGCCCTGTCAACATGCATTCTTGTGCCAGTTCTTCATACCTTTTTATGGGTAATACTCTACCATATCAACACACCTCATTTTGTCATCTGTTTTTTAATTATTTATGTGTATCAGTGTTTTGCCTGCGTGTATGTAAGTGTGCCAAGAGTGTGCCTGGTGCTGGAAAGGTTACAAGTCGGCATCAGATCCCCTGCCTGGAACTGGAGTCATGACTATGAGCCAACAAGTAGGTGCTAGGAACTGAACCCAGATCCTCTAGTAGAGCAACAAGTGCTTTGAACTGCTGAACCAACTCTTCATCCAGTCCCTCATTTTATCAATTTTTTAATAATTATTTTTAAGTGTGCATTGGTGTTTTGCCTGCACATTTGTCCGTGAGGGTGTCAGATCTCCTGGAACTAGTTACAGACAGTTGTGAGCTACCATGTGGGTGGTGGGAATTGAACCCCAGGTCCTCTGAAAGAACAGCCAGGGCTCTTAACCTCTGAGCCATCTCTGCAGCACCCCACCACACACCCACCCACACACACATTTTATCTATTATCTAACAATGTTCAGGAAGTTTGTGTAAAAACTATTCCAAGGTACAGTATGTGTGTGTGACTGCAGCACACGTGGCTATGGTATGTGGAGGTCAAAGGATAACTTTCAGAAGTCAGTTCAGCCTTCTGCCCTGTTAAAACAGGCTTACACCAGGCCAGGTAGCTCTTGAACTCGGGACAAATTCTCCTATCTTTACTTCCTTTCTTACTATAGGAGCGGGAGGTAGGTGGGATGGGGGATTACTGATGGCCAGCCACCGGAGGGAGATGGAACTCATGCTGTCAGGCTTACAGTGCAAGAATGTTGGTCCCAATCTATGTTTACTTTTTAAATGTCTTGCTATTCATGTGACTTGTGAATGCACTCTTTCTTATGAAGAATGCTCTCTGTGGCTCTCCAGCCTTGGAGCTGACTGACCGAGTGTGCACATGCAACTCGTTGCCCATCCTGGAGTCCACCGGGCCAACGGTGCTCTGTCGATGGTCCAAGCCCCCAGGATCCCCCTTGGGAAGGATGACCCCACAAGAGTCGGACTTCAGCTGTCATCCTTGTGCTTCCTAAACTCTCAGTAGCAGCCCCGTCCACTCCACAGCCAGGAGGAAGTCCCACCCCTTGAAACAGCCCACAAGGGAGAAAGCCTTGCCCCCGCCGGGGCGAGCACTAATTGGCTGTCCCCGCCCTGCCTCCGGGGAAGGCGAGCCCGAGAGTGTACGTCCAAACTATGTTACTTTCCTTTTGGGTTTCTGTGAGAACAGCCAGCGCAGCTTCGTAGATATCCTGGCCCCCATACTCAGCCATGTCGCCTCAAGCAGGAATTATCTCTATCCTTCCGCTTGTCCACGAGGGGGAGGGGTATGCTTGTGTAATATTTGACTCTTGATTGGCGCGAATTAGGAAAGGGGTGGGCCTAGGAGGTTATGATCGATGTGAGATGGCACAAATGCCTTAGCAGTAGTAGCCAATGGTGATGACAAGGGGGCGGGAGTCCAGGATGTTGCAGGTTGGTGCCCGGCTCTGAGGCAGCCTGCAGGAAGCGGTAGGGGTTCGGACGGACATGCAAGAGTGACCAATGATTTCAGAAACCAGCGGGGAGTGGCCAATGGTCACAGCGAGGAGGCGGGGAAATTCGCCAGCCTCCGCAACACAGTGTACTAAATGGCGGGGACGGGACTTCAGTGACAGACAAGTATATAGACCAACAGAAGTGAGGAAGAGGGTGGCAGCGGGCCAGTAGCAGTGGTGAGTGGGTAGGGCGGGGCGACCGTAGGCTGGGCGGTACCGTGTGTGGGGCGACGTGGGGGCGGGGCGACCGTGACGGCCAGGCTGCCAGGCCAATGGCCCGGAGAGGGCCGGCGGAGGGTGGCCAATGGCGGCGGCGCATCCGGGGGCGGGGCTGCGGGGCTGCGCGGTGCCGTGCGGGAAGCGGCGGGCGGCGGCGGCGGCGGCGGCGGCGGCGGCGGCAGCGGCTACAAGGCTGAGGTGAAGCTGGCGGTAGCGGGGCGGGTGTACTGGGGGCGGTGGTCAGCGGACGGGAGCAGTAGCGTCCAGACCGAACGGCCGCTCACTAGCCTTCGCCCGCAGGTCTGGCGGCGGTGCCGTGGGCCGCGGTGCGGCGGGCGGGAGGATGGGCACCCAAGGCAGTCCTGTGAAGAGCTACGATTACCTGCTCAAGTTCCTGCTGGTGGGCGACAGCGACGTGGGCAAAGGCGAGATCCTGGAGAGCCTTCAGGACGGCGCAGCCGAATCCCCGTACGCCTACAGCAACGGTAGGCCGGGGTTGGCGTTGGGCGCGCGGGGCGGGAGCGGCCTGTCGCGGGCGCGGGCGGCCTCTGCGCGTGTCGCTGCGGTATCCTCTGGCCCTGCCTTTGGGAGCCGTCAGCAAGCGGGCGCGGGCCCCGGTGGCTAGTAAGAGGTCTCAGCAGCAGATCTTTAGAGTCCTTTAGGGCCTGGAATGGGCCACGCGGCAGATACTGCACGACGGGCCCGGTGCTCACCGCACTGCCGCCCGGAGGGGTTTGCTCAGGGACACCGCACCCTGTGCAGGGAGAAAATACGTCTGCTGCGATGTGATTCTTGTTAACTTCCGGGTGCATGGCAAAAAATACACAAGGTAGATTGCATCATTGGCACTTGCCTGAGCTTGCCTCTTAATTTAGGTATTTAAAGTAAAATCATAGCTAACAGTGGGTGGGATTGGATCACAGGCTGCAGGGGCTGCTGACTCCGGAGGAATTAATGAGCAGTGGGCCTGTCATTCTTATATCACTGGACTAATTTTACCTTCCTGGTCTCTTCCTGGGTCCCTTTTTTCTGCCTCCTTACTTTGTTCTTTGGGGTCTTGTTAGCCCTGTTTTATTCTCTGAGCACTGACAGCCTGGTAAATAACAGCTGGGTGTGTAGTCAAGACATCTACCACTCATAGCAGTTAGGACTTGTCAAGAGTGATGACCACCAGGACTTTAGTGGAGGACCCTTCCTTCTGAGCAGCAGTGCTGGATCTTCCCTATACCTCCTCCCCAAGCTCCTGCTCTCAGCTTCAGTCTGCAGCAGGCATCTTCCAGTGCAGGAAAGGAAAAGCCATGTGGGGCATGTGAAAGCACCTCTGCACAGCCAGGCAGCCTTGACTGGCATTTGACTGGGTGTCCCAGGGTGACAGCCCTGCTCAGATAGGCTTTGGGGTTACCTTTCCAACAGGGGAGTATGGAACAGGCTGGGCTTGGCTTCAGAAGTGCTTAGTGTTAACTTGTGCTTTGGAGAGACGACTTGTGTCTCCTGCTCCAATCTTACTAGTCCTGTCAGCTTCAGCTGCATACACACACAGCCTCCCGCTGGATCCTTTTTCCTCGTCTCCTCTGTCAACTGAGTCTTGCCAGATTTCCTATGGCATGCTACCTGAAGTGGGGCCAGTAGCACATAAAGAGCTCAGAGATGTGAGACTTATTGTGGGCTGCTTATCACCATTCACCAAGTGCTTTTACACTGCACAGGCTGTAAGGCTGTGCTTCTTCTGCAATATGAAGCACAGAAGAAAAGAGCTGCAGCAGCAGGTTTCTCATGTCAGGTTGACATGCATACAGCACAAATATCAGGCCTTTGGGTTAGAGGTCTCTTCCTGGGTCCCTTTTTTCTGCCTCCTTACTTTGTTCTTTGGGGTCTTGTTAGCCCTGTTTTATTCTCTGAGCTCTGACAGTCTGGTAAATAACACCCAGCTGTTATTTACCAGACTGTGGTAAATAATCCCCTGGCCCATGGAGCCCTCCACGGAGTGAAATTGGTTAATCTGAGAATGTTTGGACCTCCTCAGAGAAGAGGAAATTAGAAGTGATAAAGGCAGCGCTTCTGGAGAGTAAGCACAGCGCGTTTACTGTGTGAAAGAGCTGGCTTCTGGTTCTATCAGTAGATAGGTGAATGATTCCTTTTCCTTTTCCTCATCATTATTAAAAATCCTCCGTGTGTCAGCCAAGCAGTGGTGGCACACTCCTTTAGTCCCTGCGCTGGGGAGCAGAGCAGGCAGATCTCGGAGTTTGAAGCCAGCCTGGTCTATGGAGCAAGTTCCAGGACAGCCAGGGCTACCCAAAGAAACAACGTCTGGAAAACAGAGAGAGAATGTTCATTTTCAGCTTTAGTTTTTTTCGAGGTTCAGGGCTCCTCTGATCAGGGAAATATCCACCTGGGGAGGGGCCTGCTGCTCCGTATTGGCCCCTGATCCCAGCTGGGCTATTTACCTGTCTTAACAGCTCGTCTAGCTTGTTCCTCAGGTGTGAACATCACGCTCTCTGACTTCACAAACATGTGAGTCATCAAAACGACTTTTTTTTTATTTTGTTTTAATTAGCACTGATACCTGAAACAGTGACAGTCTGATACTGTGACCACATTGTCCAGTATCTGCAGGAGCCCCAAGTTCTGATGCTTTAGATACTTGTGGTTAGGGTCTCTGTAGAGTTAGAAACATCAGGGCATTGAAGACACAAAGGGGATTGTGTCCAGCAGCAGTGACTTCTCTTCTGTGGGTGGAACAGGACATTTTTCAGAGAGCTTCCATCTGGGCATCCATGGTGGAATTATGCTACAGAGAAAAGGCATTGTGGAGTCTCAGTGGTGGGAGAGGACATGAGGAGGAGAGGCAAGTTTTCTTTGAACAGCTTCTATGCACAAGCATAAAACGAGTAGATTTGCCTCTGGCTTTGGCCTTGGAATGATAGGTCCATGTAGGCCTCAAGTCACCCAACTGGGTATTTACCCTTGAACCCAGGAAACATTACTGAAGCACACAAGACTGTCCTTGTTTGTGATATGGGCATTGAACATCCTTAGTTAAGACAATTATATCTCACCCTAGCTCATACAAAGATCCTGAGTGTTGGATCCTTCAGGAAAATCCATTGTGGTTTATATGCTCATGGCCTGAAAGATCCACATCTGTTAATGGGTCCATGGGTGTTACTTCATTTCTCTGTTCCTTTGGGAGTTGGTGTTTATAGCAGGAAGCTATGGAATGATGCCATTTTCCTTTGAGCCTATGGAGTTGGGAAGGGAGCAGCTTACAGGATAAGCTGACACTGGGCTTTGCCATGTACGTTGGAATTTGATGGATATCAAGATGTCTTGGCATCACATGATACATACACTCTGAAAGAGTGAAGATAATATGTCCCAGCATGCTGTGAGGTCCCTGCTACAGTCAGGGCTATGATGTCAGATTAGTGACCCAGTGACTAACAGTATTTATGGCAGTCTTGCTCCATGCTGCTTCTCATTTGGGTTGAATTCCATTTCTCTAAGTGACAGGGTCAAGGGGAGTTTATAAGTACTTTATTTTATTTATTTATTTATTTTGGTTTTTTGAGACAGGGTTTCTCTGTATATCCCTGGCTGTCCTGGAACTCACTCTGTAGATCAGGCTGGCCTCGAACTCAGAAATCCACCTGCCTCTGCCTCCCGAGTGCTGGGATCAAAGGCATGTGCCACCACTGCCCAGCAGTACTTTATTTATTAATGGGGATTGTGTGTGTCCAAAGACAGCTTTTTACCAGGCATGGTGGCACACATCTTTAATCCCAGTACTTAGGAGGCAGAGGCAGGTAGATTTCTGTGGGTTCCAGGCTGTCTCAAAAATAATACCTAAATAAATAAACAAGGAAGGAAAAAAAAAAGACAGCTTTAGGAGTTAGTTTTCTCTCCCACTTTTGTGTGGGATTTAGAGATCGAACTCAGAATAAGCCTAAGCAACAGGTACTACATGAGTATTTTGCCTGAATGTATGTCTGTGCACCATGTGCCAGACCTGGTGCCAGACAAGGGCATCAGATGTCCTTATGAAGTTATAGACAGTTTTGAGACACCATGTGGGTGCTGAGAATCAAACCAGGTCCTCCTCAAGAGCAACAGGTACTCTTTACTGCTTAGCAAACTTTCCAGCCCCACTCAAGGGGAAATTTAAAACACATGTCTGCATTGTAGTTTCCATTATTGGACCTGCCTTTAAATCATACATTCCATATGTCTCATTCATTGCTTTATCTCCAGCACTAGCATGAGTCTTGCATATACCCCTCTCTTTTTAGTGCTGTGTACCTAAACTGTATTTGCTATGCTCCTGCCTTGGCCTCCCTAGTGCTAGTACTACAGATCCACTGTGCCTGACCTAAATGTGTATTTCTGAGTGAATGAACAGCCTTTATTACAGCTTCTCTTGGTGCTAGTCCACATCATCACCATGGTAACTCCTCACGTTCCTTTCTCTTCTTTCCCTGAGGCTGGGCACTTAGGTCTCAATTTTACTATATAAACTTTGGGGTAATTATTGGAGGGTTCTGTTGGCTTTTCCTATGTTAGATGCCAGGTTTTCTGGCAGATTGTTGGCTCCAGAAGGAACGGGAGTGGTCATTGTGGTAACAGCTACTACCTCTAGTGTGAGGTTTGTGCCAGGCATGCTGTTGAGTGTGTCATCATTTAATCTCCACCAGTACCCAGATTCCTATCATGGATGAGGCTCAGAGGTGCACAGGCTGCAGTTGTCCTGGGTGGTGTGGTCACTGGGGTTCTGGTTGGCTCTTTTCTAGCCTGCATTGAGAGGGAGCTGGGCAAACAGTACAGCAAGGACACTTCATGGTTTGACTCTCCTAACCCTCACTAGGTCTAGGGTTGCTAGACACTCACTGCTTCTGTACACTTGATTTGATATCTGCACTGTAGGAGACCTGTCCCAGCTATTTTCTGGGAAGCCATATCATCCTTGTCACTTCTTGACAGGCCATTATAATTTGCCACAGGCCCTGCAAATGACGGCTTGTCTGCTCCATTCCCGGTGAAGCATTCTGGCCATCACCATGCCTAAGAACAGCCTAGGCCTTCTTACTGTGCTTGAGAACACCATCACTGGTGCTGGCCTGGACATTGGTTCACATTGTGCCCTGGGCGTGTAAGCCTCCCTCTGGGGAGTTGGTTACCTTATGTTTGTTTGCTATAACTAGGCCCATTTTCCTCACATTCCATGCACTTCCATCTCAACCTCATCATCTCATTCACTTGTTCAGTCATATATTTGTGGATGTCTTATGTGCCCCCAGCTGTTGTCGAGAAAGGCAGGGTACAAGCAAGAGCTGATTAGAGAACAAGTTGCTTTGAGAGACTTTTGGGGACAAGGTCTTTTCTTTTTGAGACAAGGTCTCATTATATAACCCTGACTAGCCAAGAACTCACTATTTAGACCAGGCTAGCCTTGAACTTGAAGTGATCCTCCTGCCTCTGCCTCCCGAGTGGTTAAGATTACCACATTTGACTAGAATATTTGGTTTTGGTAGTTATAAACAGTACCAAATGACACAGCAAAGGATCAAGTGGCAAGCCCAGCAAGACCTGTCAACTTTCTGGGAGGATTGTGTGGTCATACTTGGGATTGTTAAGTTGCATAGATAATGTCATCTTTTCCATCAGCGTGATTGTTTGTGGCTTGGAGGTGATCTAAATTTAACGGCGTTTTCAGGAAGGAAACAAGTATCAGGAGCTGAGACGTGGGCGGGAAGGACATGAAGGGAAGGAACTGGCCCTTGGCAGGTCCTTTTGCCTCCTGTTCTTTTTGAAGATTATAACTGGAAAGGTAGAAAATTGCCTGATCCCTGCACTCACTCAGGTGTGGAGCCTGAAACTGGGACACATTTTACAGGAAACTGTGGAGTTGTACATTGGCCAGAGCATTGCCATCTCTGTTATCTATGAATGCAGGGAACAAACAGCCTTCAGTATTTAGCATGCTGGTTAAGAGAAACCTGAAGAAGACAAGGAACGGAAGGTAGGTGGCCAGGCTGATTGGCCACATGCCTATAAAGCAGGTGTTGGGGACCAACAGTGAGAGGTTGGTGGGAAGCAGAGCATCCACAGAGAGGGGCTGACTGGGCCAAGGCCCGAGAATAGGGGACTATGCTTAGGTGGGAGGTAGGTGGAAAAGTAGTCCCTGGGAGTCCTTGTATCGGTGACAGTAAATGAATAAGGTAAGCTCAGATTTCAAACATAAGCAGTAGAGAGGTTTCCTGGTCATCAGTCAGCTTGGTAATGACAGGTGACTCTCATGTCTGCGTCTCTTTTATGCAGCATTTATCTTTGGGCGTTTGTCCTTCAGAAAGTAGAAAGGATGAGAATAGTAGAGAAGGCCAGCCTGACAGTGGCGCACACCAAATAAATTGAAGCAAAACACTCCCTACCTGGCAAGGTGCCAGGCATTTAAATATGGGGCTGGGGGAGCTGGCAGCACTGGAGAAATGCCTTAGCAGTTAAGAACTTGTTCTTGCAGAGAACCCTAGTTTGCTTTCCAGCACTCACATGGTGGCTCAGTCACCTGTAACTCCATTTCCAGGGAATCTGACTCCCCCCTTTGATCTCTGAGGACACCAAGTACGCAAGTGGTACACAGGCAAAATGCTCAAACCCATAAAATAAATACCAGCTGGGAAGAAGAATGGGCAAGATGGGAAGTACTCAAAGTGTCCAGGCCTTCAGGGGCAGTGAGGTGGGGGAGATGGACAGTGGTTTCAGGAGGGGCTTATAACCAAGGTGTGCCACTGGTGCTGTGAACAACTTCAGTGAAGGAGATCTCTGTCCTGAGAGGGATATCCATACCAGCATCTGGGAAGAGCCGAGGCTAGAAGAACTGAGTACTGGGCAGGCACAGGCAACCTTATAATTTGTGAAGCATTTCAAAGAGTTGACAGCCAAGAGCCGGAAGCTCTGAGCAAGTGAGGTGGGGGTGATAGTGGGAGTGGAGGTGTGCGGGTGAGCTTGGGAACTGTAGCTGAAGTGGACCTAGTTCCTTTCAGCTGTGCAACTGTTAACCTTTTGGACCTGCATAACACCTAGTTAATAGGGTAAATTAACCAGGGTTCAAGGTGCTCTAAGCCTGTGGGAGGTACTGAACAGCTGCCGTGACACTTATCAGGGTTGCCAAGGGTCTCTTCTTTAGGTTCAAAAAATCTCTGCTTAACAATTGGAGTGTGACCAAAGGGAACTAGGTCACTGCCTGCCCTGCCCTGCCCCATGCCACCCTCAAAGAGGATGAGTCAGCAGTCTTGCCTAGGCTATGAGTCTATGTCCCTGAAGCATCTTTCAGGCTGAGGTCTGCCATACCACTGAGTAGGGCCCATAAGCACTGGGAACAGATGAGTAGGACCCTGCAGAAGGGAAGACATTGAATGGTGGTCCATTCTGAATTCTTTGATGTCTCCCGCATCTACTGATTCCCACCCTGTATTACTGGATGCCCGAGATGGCTCTTCAGCTCCTCAGTGGTGAATTGATGGCCCTCTTTTGCTTCCTCATCTCCCTCACTGCTATCTTCCTGGTGGTACTCACATAGCATGCTGCATGTGGGGCCTCTTCAAGCAGTTCTGCGCCATGTCCTAAGTAGCCGACCATTTTTTGCTTTTGGTGCAGTTGATGCTTTAAGTTATATGCTGACCTTGCTTAGTCTGGAACTGGCTAGTTTCTCCAGAGAACCTAGCCTTTAGGTGGTGTAAAAGGTAGTATACCTTTTACAGGGGTTCATGTAGCCCAGGCTGGCTTCAAAGCTCCATGTATAAGTAAAAGTGGCCTTGAACTCTTTTTGTTGTTGTTTTTCCAGTCAAGGTTTCTCTATATGACAGCCTGGCAGTCCTGGAACTAGCTTCATAGACCAGGCTGGCCTCAAACTCACAAGAGATCTTGCCTCTGCCTCTCAAGTGCTGGGGATTAAAGGCCTGTGCTACCATGTTTGGCCTTGAGCTCTTGGTTCCCAGTTGGGATAGCTTCCATATTCCAAGGGCTGGAGTTCTGGGCATGTGCAACTACAGCTAGCTTATTATGCTACTTTCCTAGATGAATTTTACTAAGTGGAGAATGCTTAGAAAAAATACCACTTGTTCATAACAGCAAACACAGCATGTACAAAGCATAGGGGTGGCAAGGTGAAACCTAATGTCCAGTTGAAGACATTGTTCCTTGGAAGGACCTTGGTGCCTTTGTTTATTGCAAGGTAGTTAAACACACAGTTCATCATGAGCCAGTGAGTAATACTGGGGGTATTGTCTGTGTGGACATAGGGCTATAACCTCAGGCAGAAGTCTGTAGCATTTTAAAAAAGATTTGTTTATTTTATATATGTGTGTATTTTGTCTGCATGTATGTCTACACACCAGAAGAGAGCATGGGACCCTGTGTGACTATAGTTATGCATGGTTGTGAGCCACCATGTGGTTGCTGGGAATTAAACTCAGGACCCCTGGAAAAACAGTCATTGCCCTTAACCACTGAGCCATTTCTTCAGCATCTGCAGCCTGTAGCATTTCAGGACCTTGAGTTGAGGCTTTGTGGGAAGGCGTCCACAGATGTTGGAGGTGAGGCTTTTTTTTCTTTAAATTCTCATTGTTAGTAAACATTTGCTTACTTAAATGAGAGACAGCACCTCCCACATGTGTGTAGAACCTTGAAACTGGAGAGATTACTCAGTGGTTAGTGCACACTCTAGAAGAGCCAAGTTCAGTTCTCAGTATGCACATCAGGTAGCTCACAACTGTGTACACCAACTCTGGGTATCCAGTGCTTCTGGCCTTTGTGTGCTAACATAAATACACATATAAACAGTAAAACCCAACTCTCAGCATTGAAAACTTTGTTGTTTTAGAGACAGGATCTTGATATGTAGCCCAGGCTGGCCTTAGATTCACAAGGCTACGAAATCACAGTACTCTTTCTTCCTCAGTGTCCCTGGCACTGGGTTTACAGTGTGGCACTGGGCCTTTTCATTCATTCATTCATATATATATACATATATATATATATATATATATATATATATATATAAAATGATATATGGGCATATTCACCAGGTATGGTACACTTACCTTTTTTTTCCCAAGCCATGGTCTCACTGTGGAGCTCTGGAGCTCAGGCTGTCCTAGAAGTTACTAAGTAGATCAAGTTGACCTTGAGACCTTGAACTCATTAATATCAACCTGCCTCTGCCTCCAGAGTGCTGGAATTAAAGGCTTGTGCCATTGTCACATGTCTTTTAAAAAAATGTTTCTAACTGGTGGTGGTGGCTCATGCCTTTAGTCCCAGCACTCGGGAGGCAAAGGCAGGCAGATCTCTTGAGTTCGAGGCCAGCCTGGTTGTGACCAAGACAGCCAGCCAGAGTTACACAGAAAACCCTGTCTTGAAAAACAAAAAACAAAAACAAAAAAAAAAAATTTATTCTTTATTTTCTTTTCATGTGTATGTGTGTTTTGTCTGCATGTATGTCTGTGCACCACATCTATGATGTAGTGTCTGTGAAAACCAGAAGAGGGTGTTGGATCCCCTAGAGTTACAGATGGTTGTGAACGACCCCGTGTAGGTGCTGGGAATTGAATCTGGCTCATTTGGAAAAGCAGCCTTCAGTGCTCTTAAGCACTGAAACTGTTTGCTTTGCCTATTGTTGTTGTTTTGCTTTGTTTTTGAGTCAAGGTCTCATTCTGTTGCCCTGACTAGCCTGAAACTCATCCACCTGCCTCTGTCTCCCAAGTGCTGAGATTAAGGTGTGCACCACTGTGCTCGGCTAGAACATGCCTTTAATTTCAGCACTCCTAGGACAGAGACTTTTTGAGGCTAGCCTGGTCCCTAGATGGTGAGTCCCAGGCTAGTCAGGGTTACAAAGTAAGACCCTTCCCCCCTACCCCCCCCCCCCCAAAAAAAAAAGCTGGGTAGTGGTAGCACAGGCTTTTAATCCCAGAACTCAAAGCTACCCAGGAAGCAAAGGCAGGCGAATCTTTGTGAGTTGGAGACTAGCTCTGGTCTACAGAGCGAGTTCCAGGATAGCCATGGCTACACAGAGAAACCCTGTCTCTAGAAAAACAACAGCAACAAAATACAAAATCAACCAAACAAAAAAGCAGTCTGTGGTAGAAAGCAGCTGGCTTTAGAAGTTATCCATCCTTCTGGTGAGACAGGAAAAAATTGACAACTAGTTACAAAGAGGCAAAAATCTGCTCAGTAGCAAAACTGTTTAGAACTCAGTTGTCAACCTGCCCTGTGGTCAGTGAGGCTAAATCTCAAGGATGGGAGGATATATTCCGAAGACCTTGGTGGGGACCAGGGGATGCTAGGCTTTCGAGCTCAAGAGTATTACAAACAAAGCACTTTCATTTGTATTATTAAAGCAAGTAAACCATGAGTGACATTTACAGATAGCTTAAGCAAACACAAGTACATCGAGGGAACACACCTGGAGTTATGTCTCTCGTGAAAAGGGCCAAGAATATTCCTCCTCCGGCCTTTGCCTTTCCCACAGAGACAATGTGCACATGCTCCTCAGTGCTCTGTGGCAGCCCCTTCATGTCTCTGCTTTCAACTGCATTCAGTTACCATAATTTATGCCATTCTTTCTGGAAGGCCACTTTGTGGAAAACGTGCATTCCACCCTATCCACAGTTCACAGTAAGTTCACAGCTTTTTTAAACATAGGCTCTCCCACTCAGGGGAAGGTCCTGGAACTCATAGGAGCCAAAATGAGATTGTATGTGCACTCAGGTATGTCTCAGATCTGTGTTAGCCCCCACAGCAGCTTCCTCTGACAGAACAGTGTGGTCTTGGGTAATATTTCCCTGTTCCAGGTCAGCTGTTCAGGTTCACATGTAGTGTACAGAGAGGAATGGAAAGGGAGGAGAGTAGAGGTTGAACCTTAAACTCAGCTGAAGGGTATGCTTACCCAGAAGGCTTGTCAGAGACTAAAGCTGGTGACTCAGAAAGAGGTGTGTGGGTGTACGCCTTCTAAAGGAGCAGCTGTGTATCAGCACCCCAGAAATCCTCCATTTTCAAGTAATTAGGACTCTGTCCTACAGAGATGATAGATACAATAGAGGGAACCAAGACTTTTCATTTTTAAATAAAAGTGGAAAACAAATAGCCTGAGTCCCTCAATGGAAACGTGGTGTACTTATGCTCATGAGGTAAACTGTACACACAGCCTTTGAATGTTCTTATTCAGAGGAACATCTAATGGATACTTATGTAACAGAGTCGTCCCCAATACCTGGTTAAGTGGGAGAAAGGCAATCACCTGGAGGTGTCCATACGAGATTAATATCAAGAGCCTGTCAGATGTCCAGATCCATAGATGCTCAAATCCCTTATATAAAATGGCATACAGCCAGGAATACTAGTCTACGCCCTTAATCCCAGCACTCAGGAGGCAGAGGTGAGCAAAGCTCTGAATTGTAGGCCAGCTTTATCTACAAAGAAAGTTCTAGGATAGCCAGAGCTACATAGAGAGACTCTGTTTTAAAAAAAAAAAAAAGAAAAAGAAAAAAGCCAGGCATGATGGCGAATGCCTTTATTCCCGTACTTAGGGGGCAGAGGCAATCGGATCTCTGAGTTCAAGGCCAACCTGTTCTATAGAATGAGTTTCAGAACAGCCAAGGGCTTCACAGAGAAACCCTGTCTGGAAAAGTAAACAATCTACATTGCTGAAGAAATAACGATACTAAAAAGTCCTGGGCTGGCAAGGCAGCTCAACAGGTGATGGTGCTTGTTTGCAAGCCTGGAGGCCTGGGTATAATCCCTCAAACCCATTTAAAAGTAGAAAGAGATAACCAATCCACAGAGTTGTTCTCTGACCTCCAAAAACATGCCATGGCTTTCTTGCCTCCCTTCCTCCGCCACAGATAATCATATACACACTCACATGTAACATAATAATAATTAATAATAATGTTGTTGTTGTTTTAAGTCTGAATGTGAGGGTTGAGGAGATGGCTAAGCAGTTAACAGCGCTCGTTGCTCTTGCACAGGCCCCACACGCTGGCTCACACCATCTGTAACTGTAGCTTCAGAAGATCCAACACTTTTCTGACCTCGATGGGTCTGCACACGCGTGGTGCACAGACAGACATGAAGGTATCACTTACACAGATAAATCTTAAATCCCTGTATACAACTCCCCTGGCATGACTTCTGCTGTCTGGCATTGGTGTTGGCATAGCATTTCTGGGCCTGTTAGTATCTCTTCTTGTCCTGTGCTTCTGCAGGCATTAGTTTACCTGTGACAGCAGATGCATATGTCCATGTTCCTAAGGGACAGTCTATTAGGTGTTGCATATGCAGAATGTCACCTTCCCACAGTCTAGTAGGTTCTTCCCTCTGTGGTCAGGCTTTGTATGCTAGCTGCTCGCTCTCTTTCTTCTCTGCATTCTGGCCCATCTTGGCAGCAATTCAGTCTTCTCATTTGAAAGGAGACCTACTAATCTAAAGGGAGATTGATATCCTACATGGGTTTAACCCCCTTCCCCCCAGATAAGTTTCTCTGTGTAACAGTCCCAGCTGTCCTAAAACTTGCTTTATAGTTCAGGCTAGCATTGAACTCACAGAGGCCTGCCTTCCTGCCTCTGCCCCCTGAGTGCTGGGATTGAAGGCGTTCACCACCACACCCAGCTTTGGTTTTGTTTTTTTTTTAATTTGGTTTTTCTTTCTCCTCTCTCTCTCCCCTCCTTCTCCCTCTCTCTTTTCTTTTGTTTGTCTGTTTGTTTGAGCCAGAGTCTTTGCTGACTCAGAGGCCAGCACTGGCTGGCCTGGAACTCACTCTGTAGGTAGTTCAAACTCACCGAGATCCATTGACTGCTGTCTCTTGAGTGGTGAAATTAAAGGCTTGTCCACTAGGGCAGCTCTTGATTTTATTGAGATATTTGAGTTTACATATAATAAAAAATCTTGGACATCTGGCTCTAGGACAGTGGTTCACAACCTGTGGGTTGAGACCCTTTGATAAAACTCTATCTCCAAAAATATTTACATTACGATTCATAACAGCAGTAAAATTACTGTTATGAAAGAGCAATGAGATAATTTTATGTCTGAGGACCACCACAGCATGAGGAACTGTCAAAGGGTTGCGGCATTAGGTTGAGAACCACTGCTCTGGGAACTGTGACAGATGAGAATGTCTGGGTAGCCATTCCCCATGTCAAGATATGGTATCTGTATTCCAGAAAGTTCTCTCCTAGCCATGAGAGGTTGGTTACTGCATTGCTCCTAACAGCCACAAATAGATTGTGTTTCTATGTTTGGAACCATCACCACCCCCCAAAACAAAAACCACAAACAAAAAACCAACAAGATTTCATTGTGTAGTTAGGCTGGCTTTACACTTACAGTGCTTCTGCCTCAGACTCCACAATGCTTGCTCACATACTTTTTTGATCCCTTCAAAGGAGCTTCTGCCTCTGAGTAGCAGTGTTGTGAGAAAGCCTGATTTGTTTATCTGTTTTTCTGATGTGTGTGTGTGTGTGTTCGTGTTCTATAGCAGAGTTATTTTTCATTCTGAATTTAAAAGTATCAAACGCGCCGGGCAGTGGTGGTGCACGCCTTTAAT
This sequence comes from Rhynchomys soricoides, assembly GCA_019843965.1. Lineage (NCBI taxonomy): Eukaryota > Metazoa > Chordata > Mammalia > Rodentia > Muridae > Rhynchomys > Rhynchomys soricoides. The sequence continues at coordinate 14,959,851 of JADRCH010000008.1, forward strand.
CCCAGCACCTGGGAGGCAGAGGCAGGCGGATTTCTGAGTTCAAGGCCAGCCTGGTCTACAGAGTGAGTTCCAGGACAGCCAGGGCTACACAGAGAAACCCTGTCTCAGGGAGAAAAAAAAAAATTGTACTGCTCTTCCAGAGGACCCAGGTTCAATTCTCAGTACCCATGTTAAGTGGCTCACAACCACCTATAACTCCAGGGGAATCCAATGCCTCTGGCCTCTGAATGACCCATACTCAAGTGCTCATACCATATACGGACACAATTTTTAAAAATAAAAATAGAGTTCACTTGTGGTTTTGGTGAACACGGTTGTGGGTTTCTGTTAGGGAAGTGCTGGGTTATAGTCATGCATGGGTTTAACCACTAAAGAGACTACTGGTTTCCCTAGTACCTGTCCTGCCCAGGGGTGGGGTGGGGGATGGTGGTCCTCTGCATCCTGCTTTCATTTCAGCCTTGCTAATGGCTGGGGGCCTGTTTCTATGCAGCTGCCAGAGAGCAGGTCCTATCCTATAGGGGCAGCTTATGCTATCTAGCCACTCCCCGACTGTGTAGTTTTTAGTTTTGTATCCACTTTGATTATAAAGCACAATACTGAGGTGGACAGCCATTAGTTAACTTTTATGTAGCTGTAGCTCTTTTTCTGCTGTAACACTATCTTACAGAGCTGGAGGTCATAACAGGGCCACCCCCTCAGCCAAGTGTGTTGTCAGGGAATGGAGTGTGCCCTGGTGAGAAAGCACTTACTGAACACGTGGGAGGCCCGGGGTTCTCCTAGGGAGATCCTAGTTCTGCTAGGGAGACCTAGCACCACCTCAAAAACAAACAAACAAACACACCAAAACAAAAGCTAAGCTGTTGGCAGCTAGCATTGATGGGCACGCTCTGGAGGAGGTTTCATTACTGAGCAACTGGGTTAATAGCAGAATTGGGTTCTTTATGCTTGTAAGACTACAGTTTCTGTCTTTTTCTGATTTCTAAGTTATAGAGAGTGCCCTTCTTCCATCTTCAGAGCCAGCAAGGGTGGATCAAGTCCCTCTCAGGTTTTGATCACTCCTTTTCTCCCTAAATCAGCTGTAAAAGGCTTCTAGGTAGTCTTACAGGTAATGAAGCACATTCAGAAGATGTAGGGTAGTCTTCAGCCTCAGGGCCATACTGTAATTGTGCCTTAATCCCAGCTGCTGTGTCCTTTTTTGCCCTGTGAAGATACTAGTAGTTGGGATGTGCAGTCCTTGGAACTATTACCCTTCTGACCATATATTTCCATAAGTCCTCATCCTTGTCCAGTGAATTTGCTTCTGTGTGTTTTATGTTCTTACTGTGTAACCAACATCCTAAGTGCTGGCATTACTTGTGTGAGCCACTATTCCTAGCTAAATTTGCTCTAAGTGGAAAAAAAAAATATGTGTGCCATTGGGGGCGGAGGGGATCACAGCTGGGGGGTGGGGCAGGACCAAAAAACCAACCAACCAAATAACAACCAAAACCAAACGTCTTTTTTTTGTGTGTGTGTGATAATTTTAATGACTCGTGTTTTGTTGAGTGAGAGAGAGAGAGTGTGTGTGTGTGTGTGTGTGTGTGTGTGTGTGTGTGGTTTTCCAGACAGGTTTTCTCTGTGTATCCCTGGCTGTTCTGGAACTTACTTTGTAGACCAGGCTGGTCTCCAACTCAGAGATCCAACTGCATCTGCTTCCTAAGTGCTGGGAGGATCAAAGGCGTGCGCCACCCCTGTGCAGCTTGTCATGGTATTTTTTTTGGTTTTTGTTTTTAGGTCTTGTAGCTTTTAGACAAGTTAGAAACTAGATAACTACAAGTTTAGTATAACCATTTCTCCATAAGGATTTGAATCTTATAATATGAAAAGTGAGATATTAAAATATTGGGTATGAAAATATAATGAAATTATTGATTTCACAACCCAAAAATTTAAATATATATACAATATTTATATGTGTACATGCATATTATTCTGCTGCTGTGACAGAAAAAGAAACATACGTTGCCTGTGGGGCCCTTGAACTGGTATGCTCAGTTCATACGACTCCATTAAATCGGGCCCAGGTGTGTGGGAAAATACCTCACTCCCTAGACTAGACTCTCAGGTTGGAGCTGCTGGCCAAGACTGCATAATGGAGTGGGTTTTCACTCTGGTCAGTCCTTGCTCCAGTGAAAAAAAGTCCAGTCTCATGAGTTAGCATAACTGAAATAAAGCTGTGTGACCCAGTCAGAACCACACAGGCACCAGAGTTCTTAGCTTTCTGTCTTATGTACATTGTTCCTCTCCTGGGCATTTTGTGATCTCCTGGGGGTGAATCCAGTTCATACAAACCTACCTGCCTTACTGACGTGATGACAGTGGAAGCAAATGGAGGTCAAAGATGTGGCTTCTAGTTTGCTCTGATGTGTCAGGTGATTACGCCCTGCAGGACAGTGACTGCTTGCTGGGGGTTGTTCTTGACAGACTGGCCATGTGAGCAGAGGAACTATACTCAGATGTTGTCCCATGACCAGCAACTACGTCACCCAGAAACTGCTTACAGTACCTAGCCTTCTGCTGTGAATCTTCAGGAACTGGGGAATGGTCTCCAAGAGCAAGATTAAACCTACAAATCACTGTTTAAAATTGTCTCATTACAGATATTTGATACTTTAGTGACCTACTTTAAATTTTTTTGTGTCTAGATGTTTTGCCTGAATGAATGTGTACTGTGTGTGTGCAGTTTCTGTAGAGGCCAGAAGAGGTTGTTGGGCCCCGCTGAAACTGGATTTACACCCTGCTGTGAGCTATCCCGTGGGTGCTGGGAATTGAACCCTTGTCCTCCAGAAGAGCAGCCAGTGCTTTTAATTGTTGAGCTATGTCTCCAGCCCCTTGTTTTGTTTTGTTTTGTTTTGTTTTCAAGATAGTGTCTTACTCTGTAGGCAGCCTGGCCTATACTCCAGGTAGTTCCTGGCTGGACTCTTACTGGGATTACTTTATAGGCATGCTTCACTTGCCCAACTGGTGACTTGGTTTTGCCTGCTTCCTCTTGTACTGCTTTTGCCTGAATCCATATATGAAGTAACCCTTTGAGAAGCAACTGAGTCAGCAGCCAGATAATTTCCATGGTCTGTGTATCTGGCTTCCTGAAACAGTCTTCATACCTCCAAGCCTAGAACTGACACATGTTTCCATTTATCCTGAGTCATCATGAAGAGCTGGACATAGACCAGCTGTAAGGGAATGGGATTTGGGAGTCTCGGGACCTCAGTTTTAGGCTAGAACCTACAGATATGGCCCTCAATTCCACCTGGCCCAGGGCTGCTCCTCCATAGGGCTTTGTAGTATCTCATTTATTGTGTAGCAAAGAAACAAGATTCAAGCAGTGCGTTGTGCACTGCCTTAAATGTTCCTAAAGTGCCACATGTGATGGTGCACACTTATCATTCCAGCACTTGGGAGACAGAGGCAGGCAGAGCTACAAGAGAGTTTCAGGACAGCCAGGAATAGACAGAGAAACCCTGTCTTGAAAACCAAACCAAACAAACAAAACAGTTCACAAAGAAAAGGGCAGTTGGTGAAGAAACCAGTTATTAAAAGTAAGTGCTGAGGTCCACTGACCTGAGAAGGCAGCAGGTGAAGCACATTTGTGCCAGGATTACAGGGCAGTGTGATCTTTCCCAGCATAGCTAGCAACTCTTGATAAAGTCCTAAGAAAACAAGATTGCTCTCCTGTGTCTACAGGCAGTTTCACGACAGATGGGGCTGACCCACGAGCAGTTTTGTCTTGGTTCACGTTGTAGTGCAGGTGTCTTAGATGTGTGAATAGTTGACTAGAGTCAGGCATGGTGGCACACACCTGTCATTGAGGTAGAAGCTAACCTGGGCTATATACTAAGATCCTGTCTCAAAAAGAGATGGTGGTGGTAGTGGTGGTGGTGATGGAGGAGGAAGAGGAAGAAGAAGAGGAGGAGGAAGAGGAGGAGGAAGAAGAGGAATGAGGAGGAAAAGAAGGAGGAGGAGGGCGAGGAGGGCAGCCTAGCCAGACACTTGCTTGATTGTGGGCATCAGTACATTCCCTAAGCTTCAGAACAGTCATGGTTATGATAGTGGTACCTTTGCCCCCATATCCCCCAAGGGCTGGGGAGATTGCTCTGTAGGTCATGAGAATCCACATAAAAAGCCAGGTATGGCAGCATACGCCTTTAACTCTAGAACTGGGCGGGGGGGGGGGAGTCAGGGTGGCCAAAATAGGTGGATTCCTGAAGCTCCTTGGCTTGCCAGCCTAGCCAAATTGCTAAGCCATATGCCCTCAAGGGAATGTTTAGAATCTTTGTGGGCAATGTATGTATTTGTATTAGTAATATGTGTATATGTGTACATTCATATGTATATGTCAGAGGTTGATGTCAAATGTCTTACCTGGATTGCTCTCCATATTTATTTACTCATTCATTCATTCATTCATTCATCCATTCTTCTTCCTCTTCTGTTTTGTTTTGAGACAGGGTCTCACTGTATAGTCCTGGCTAGCCTGGAACTCACTATATAGACCAGGCTGGTTTTGAACTTACGGCAATGCACCTGCCCTCGGCCTCCAAGTGCTGGGGTTAAAGGTGTGTTTAATTTAAATGTTTTAAATTTTATTTATTGTTAATTTGTGGGTATGGGTACACATGCCATGGCACATGTGTGGAGGTCAGAGAACAGCTTTGTGGAATCAGTTCTCCCTGTCCACCTTGACACAGGCTGTCAGACACTTATCGCCACTGAGCACACCTGGCCTCCAGTCACCACGTGGACCAGGCAGCAGTTGGGTGATGGCTGAAGCCCCTTCAGTACCTAAAAGCAATGACTAGTGTGCCTTAGGAACTCAGCTGTTAAATGAGTTGGCACTATCTGTCTGTCTGTCTGTCTATGTATGTTTTGTTTTCCCCTACCCCAAGTTGCCACTTTCTTGAGAATTGCCCACTAAGTAATAATAAAGTGTCTTGGAAAAAACACATAAATCTGTGACCAGCCAGATGGCTCTGCAAGTGGGGGTACCGCTAAACCTGACAAACTGAATTTGATCTGTAGAACTCACATAGGTGAAGGAGAGACTCCCCACGTTGTCCTCTGACCTCCGTATGCCCCACCCCTCAATACACAGAATTAATAAATGAAAGCATTAAACATAGATCTGTAAGACAAGAGGCTGCTGACTTAGGAAGCAGGATGTGCAGCCGTACCTGGGTGAGGGAGGAATCACAAGGATCCTGTCGAACTCAGAGCAGGTGCCCAGAGGCAGGCATGTTGAAGTCCCTCTCTACCAGGGGGACACAGGAGGCTTATTCTCTTAGAGAATAGAGCCATGGACACCAGACACCACCGGGTGGAGAGAAGGAAGGAACTAATAACAGAGTCCTCTTAGCCCAAGTCCATTCTGAATGGGGGGACTTGGCACCCCCTGGTGCCAGCAATGGCAGACAGGATCCTGAAGCAAGTGTCTGGTCTTCATTGCACAACTGTCAGTTCAAGAAAAGTTCCAGAGACACCCACAGTACAGCAGCTCCTCCATAAGCCAGAGTTACAGAGCCTTCTGCAGCTTCTCAGGGATTTTCATAGGGGTCAGAGGGACAACCAAACTCATCAAAGTGTGAGAAAAGACGGAACTAGATAGAAGAAGACCCTGGGAACTCCAGAGAGCTCCAGATATCTCACCACACCTCTGAGAACAAACACCAGCTTTCTGTCCTGTTGGCGGGATATCTAGACCCCCAAAGAGCTTCTTAAAAATTACAGATCAATGGAAATTGTGGAAAAGGCTGGAAAGTAAAATGAAGGAAATCTCCCAGAAAATAGAATATACAGGCAAGGCTAATGGGGACAGATAAGAAAGCTGAGTTATCTTAGCAGTCAGTCTGGCCAGCACAGGTCAGGAAGGACAGGATCTGAGCATGTGGGGCAAGGCTAAGAGATGAAAGCAAGGAGGATAGAGGTCACAGCCATCGCTAAGCAGAGGAGAGCAATTAGAGGAGGCAAAGGTTGGGAGTTGCAGGCACTGGGCAGGGGTCAAGGGTAGCCTTGTGAGATCTGGTCTCATATAAACTGGAACAAAAGGCTTGACTTGAATGGTAGACTGAGCCAGGACCTTGGCCAATGGTTTTATTCTCATGAGTGGAGTAAGTGTTATGACCTCCTTGCCTCAATTTCCCTGTTCGGTATGTATCGCATAAAATTAAGAATTGTGTTCAGATCTGCCAGGGGCAGCACTTTGCTCAGTTTAGATAAGCAAGAGGGCTATGAGGATGGAACCAAGCTGTTAGGTGAAGCTTTCAGATCCAGTGGGTAGTGGCTGGCTCAGCAGATGATCTGGGGCCTGAAGGGGACAGCTGATCCTCTTTGGGGGCTTGTCTTAGCTGATTAAAAAGAAAAATATTTTTAGACAGAGGGGGAAACGAATGGTGCTGAAAGAGAGTTAGCGTAGAAGGCGTCCTGCCGACACCACCGACCCGTGAGAGTGACTGCCGCTCAGACCTGAGCTTGCTGGTGGCTCTGCCCGACTGGGCCCCACTTGCCTGCTTGTCTCCCTTGGGTCTGGTTTAGACTCTTCCAGGTCACTGCTCTGCCTCTTCCACCACATTCCTCCACCTCTGTGCTCCCTCCTTCTCAGGACCTACTTACCCTCAAGCTTTGGATAATTGCTCCTTTTAGAACCCTACTAAGCCAAGGGCTCTGTCTCTGGTATCTTGGCTTAACACATTAATGTGGACTGTCATCAGACCCCCAAGCATTCACTTACTTCTGGACTTTGCTCGCTATGGTTGCTTGGAGTAGAGCCCCTTCGGAGCCATGTGATGAACAGTGGACCTAGTGAGGTCCTCACTGAACTACTGGGCGCTAAGACACTAAAGTCACCTAGGCCTGCTGGGGAGAAAGGCCCAGAGCTTCTGGAGGAAGCTCTGGGGACTGTAATTTTTTGAATGGCCTTGGGTTATAGCTCAGCCAGGCTGGAAGACTGGAAGTCTAGGTAAGGATGCTTCTCAGGGTGAGGAGCGCAGCTTTCACTTTCCCAACTAGAAACTGCTGGAAGGTACCAATGCAAAGCCACTGCTGTGACCCTGTGACCTCAAGCCCAGATCTGCCAGGCAGGACTTGTGCTCTCTGGCGGGAGAGCTGAAGGTCTGTGGGTTTGTGTAGTGTATGTTCACTGTAGTTATGCAGCATCACATAGCTAGACTGTTCCTTTCTTTTTGAGAGGACTCATACTGTAGCCCAGGCTGTTTTTGAACTCACAATCGCTGTGATTGTGTACAAGCATGTGCCATCACACTGTTGTTGTTTTTTTAAGATTTGTTGGCTGGGCGTGGTGGCGCACGCCTTTGATCCCAGCACTTGGGAGGCAGAGGCAGGCGGATTTCTGAGTTTGAGGCCAGCCTGGTCTACAGAGTGAGTTCCAGGATAGCCAGGGCTATACAGAGAAACCCTGTCTTGAAAAACAAACAAACAAAAAAACCAACCAAACAAACAAAAATAAATAAATAAATAAAAGAAAGAGAATAAAAAAAGAAAAAAAGATTTTTTTTTTTTATGTATATGACTGCTCTATCTGCATGTACACTTGTGTGCCAGAACAGGGCATCAGATCCTGTTACAGATGGTTTGAACCACCATGCAGTTGCTGTGAATTGAACTCAGGACCTCTGGAAGAGCAATCAGTGCTCTTAACCACTGAGCAATCTCTCCAGCCCCATCACACTGGTTCTTGAGAGCTGATTTCTGTTTTGTTTTGCTTTTTTGAGACAGGATCTCTCTATGTAGTCCTGGTTGTTCTGGAATTATATAGACCAGGATGGTCATGAACTCAGAGATCTGCTTGCCTGTTTCCGAAGTCCTGGGATTAAAGGTGTATGCTGCCATGCCCAGCTCATTGATTTATTTTGAATAAAATTCCCACCCTTTTGTGGGAAGGGTACTAGGAATTGCACCAGCCTTATGTATGCAAATCACGTTTTACTGCTATTAAAAAGCTGCTGAATGTTTAAGACCTGATGGGGGAGAGAGTGGCTGGCTCACTGACTAGCTGATGACTGTGTCTGACATCTCCTGCCTACTCCCTCCACCTCCAGGGTCAGCTCCTTTCTTGAGATGCTTAATCTGGTTCCTTCCCAGAGCTGCAAACCATCTCTGTATTAGAAGTTTCCAGGGCCCTCCTGGTGGGGGGGGCTCCTGTAGATCTAGTGCTAGAGTGATGTAAATGTATTCCATTCTAAAAGGCAGCCTATGAAAGTCACACAGTCAGCTGGGTTAGTGACTGGGACCACCTCAGAACCCAGCTGAGAACAGAGAACAGTGACAGGCTCATCACCATAGTTCTTTATGTTGCTGACAGGTCTGTTAGCGACTACTAAAGTCTCTTTGAAGGTTCTTCCCAGGCATCCATTGTTTTGTTGCAGCTGCTGCTCCCGGCAGGCCTGGGGCCACAGCACCATCTAGGGGTAGCTTGGTAGTCAGGCAGCTGCTTTCCTCAGGAATAGGACTGGGGAGTCCAGATCACAGTCAAGGAAAGCTATGCTGCAGGGCCTGCTGATATTTTCTCAAAGAAACCAATCAAAAATCAGTATAAAGTGTAGTGGTGCACATCTTTAATCCCAGCATTTGTGAAGTAGAGGCAGGCTGATCTCTATGAAAGATCTCTTCAGTTCAAGGACAGTCTGGTCTACATAGGGAGTTCTAGGCCAGCCAGAGCTACATAGTGAGGCCCTGCCTCAAAATGAATGAATGACTAACTAAACAAATAAATACATAAAATTGATCAAATAAAAATAAAGCCACTGCAATAGTGTCCTCACAAGCTTCGCTTGGAAGCTGCAGTTGCCAGCATTGAATTTCTCCCAGGGGAGCTTAGGGGAAGGTGGGAAGGGGAAAAGCAGCACTGTCACCTGACCTAGCTGTTAGTCCTGTGGGTGTACTTTATTCATGGAAACAGAAGAGGCAAAGGCAGGAGGATTGCTACAAATTCAAGCCAGCTATGTAACAAGGTCCAGGCCAGCCAAACTTCATAAAAAAAACCCTGTCTCAACTGGGCGTTAGTGGGCACACCTTTAATCTCAGTGCTTGGGAGGCTGAGAAGCAGGTATATCTCTGTGAGTTTGAGGACACCTGGCATACAGAGCAAGTTCCACGACTGTCTCGGGGGAAAAAGAAAAGAAAAAGAAACTGTCTCAGAAAAACATGTCTTAAATAATTATCAAATATGCGGCTTAGTAGCACCTCCGATTGGTACATTGTACAATCCTGTTTTATAGTGCACCCCCACACATGTGCCCTGCAAAGTAGAAAGGTCCTGGTGTCTGTATACCTCACCGTCTGTTTTGTGTCTAGCCTTCTAATCCTGTATGTGGTGCTTAGAAATGGGTTCTGATTTCCCTTCCTGATGGCTACCAATAGTGCAGAACAACTTCTTGTGCTTGTTACCATTGCTATCTATGTCTTTTGCAGCGATATGGCTTTGTCCATTTTTGAATTGAGTTTTTTTTAATTGAGTTGAAGGAGGTTTTTTTTTTTTTTAAATAAAACTCTGTCCTAATAAGATGTGTAATTTGCAAATATTTTCTTTTATTCTGTATGCTGTAATTTTTCACTCTATTGTAGTGTCCTTTAATGCATGAGAACCTAGCTTGGATGCAGTTACTGGATGACACTAGGCAGAAGATGGCTCAGAAGGAGCACCTGATGCCTGAAGAGGGTGCTGTGTTGTCTTCCTGCCCAGGGACATGGGCACACAGACAGCAATATACCAATATACTCACCAGGATGTATACCTGCAGAAACACACCACACAGTCTGTGAGAGTGATACCTGTGCATTTAAAAACACCCATTTCCAAGCCCTCTTGGACCAAAATTATTCTATTTTAGACAAGATTTCATGTAGATTAGGCAGGCTTGAATTTACTGTGCAGTAAAGATGACGCTGAGTTCTAAATTCTGATCCTACTTCTACCTCTCAAGTGGTAGAATTACAGATGTGTATCACCATACCTGGATTGCAAGATTTTATATATATATGTATATGTATATGTATGAAGAAACTGATGCCTTGAAGGTGTTAACAGGACATGAGAGAGGACAGTCATTGTTCAGGGTCAGCCTCTGCTACATAGTAAGACCATTGCCCCTGCCTTCCCCCTCCCAAAAGGCTTGATACCACCAACATCTGTTGGGGTGACTTTTTTTTATTTTTTTCATAAAAATGTGAAAATATAAAGCAAGCAAACTTTCAAGTCAGAGAAAGCATAAGTTCTTTAGGGACTGCTGTAGTGAGCAGCATTTTAAAAATTACTTTAGTCCTGTGTAGAAGTGTTCATTTGTAATCCTCAGGAACTTAGGCAGGAGATTTCATGAGCTCCAAGCCAGCCTGGGCTATGTCTTGAGACCCTGTCTCTAAAAGCTAAGTAAGTAGACAGGCAGTAGTAGCAGACACTTTTAATCCCAGCACTTGGGAGGCAGAGGCAGGTGGATCTCTTAGAGTTCAGGGCCAGCCTGGTGTACAGAGGGAGTTCCAGGACAGCCAGGCTACACAGAGAAACCCTGTCTGGAGACAAACCAAAACAAATAAAAACCCTAAGTAAATAAGTAAATACCTTCCTGTTGATGATCCAAGAATTAGGAAGTACCTTATTCTTTGAGAGTTCAACTTAGAATCTATAGGAAGGACATGTCACAGTGGGAGTGAACCATTTCCCTCCAGGCATTCTGGGCCCAGAGCCTTTAGAGAGACTGGTGTGGCCTGAGTGTATCTGATGTCCCGTCTGACCTGGGCTTCTGCCTTGTCCATGGCTACCAGACAGCATGAGCTAGCCTGGTGTCTGAGAAAGCCGTAGCTGAGGGCAGTGAGTACCCTCCTTCTGCTCCCCAGGGGTCATTGTGGGATTTGGGGAAATATTGGGCAGAAGGACCTTAGTGAAGTAGATGCTGATGGACACTTTGACCCCTCTGCTTCCTCACAGGAATAGACTATAAGACTACCACCATCCTGCTGGACGGACGGCGTGTCAAGCTGGAGCTATGGTGAGTTGGTGACCTAATGAGGTTAGGGAAGCCAAGTGTGGAAGCCCCTTATTTGCAATAACCATTTAAGCAGACCCTGCTCAAACGGGACTTTTCTCCATAATGGACACAACAAAAAGTCCAGGATGTTTTGTTTTAAAGCCTCCTTCAGTTTTACTCATAACAACTTGTTTCCTTGGGGCTGGAGAGATGCTCAGAGGTTACTAAGAGCTCTTGCTGCTGCTCTCCAGAGGACCCAGGTTCAGGTCCCAGCACCCCATCTTGCAGCTCACAACCATTTCTAATTTCAGTCCCAGTGGATCTAACACCGTCTTCCAGCCTCTCATGGGTATGAGGCATGCATGTGTTGCTCATCCACATAAAAATAAATATTAAAAAGGAACCAGGTATACACATGCCTTTAATACCAGTACTCAGGAGGCAGAGACAGGCAGATATATCTGTGAGTTCAAGGCCAGCCTGGTCTATGTAGCAAATTCTAGTCAGAACTATACAGGAAGACTTAGTCTTAAAAAAAAAAAAGTGGATGGCACCTCTCATACTGGGACTGATCCACCCCCACCCCCGTGTGTTTCAGGGATACGTCGGGCCAGGGAAGGTTCTGCACCATTTTCAGGTCCTACTCGAGAGGCGCACAGGTAAGACCAGCACCATATAATGTTGTTGTCCAGTAGGTGCCTCTCCTGCTTCTTTCTGAACCTAGATTGCTGCCCTGACAGTTCCCAGAGTACTTTACTCTCTTGTGTTTTGTTTTCTTACAGTGCTAGGGAGGAGTTCTGAGCCTTGTGCTTAATAGATGAGGGTTCCATGGCTGAGCTGTATCCTCAGTCCTTTTCCCCAAGTATTTTGATATCTGGACATCAGTTCTCCCAAGCCCCATCTGTATAGGAAAAATAATCCAGAGCTTTGGAGCCTCCATTTCTGGATTGCCTATATGGGAGGCAACTGAGTCTCTAGTGTCCCTGCATGAGCCTTTCCTGTTCTCATGATACCTCAGGATGAGCCCTGAGCTTAGTCACTGCAGTGGCCTCTCCATGCAGCTTAGCCATCTGTTTGACTAAAAAAAGAAAGGTGCCTCCCCATATTTCCTTCACACAACAGAGTCATACACCTCCTAAGGGGTGTGACCGGGAGTGAAGGTGACCTGGGCTGTATCACACGTTAGAACTCTACAAATTAGGAATGTTGAAGATGGGGTGCAGACAATTCTCTGGACAGGAAATAGGCCATGGGGATCTTGTCTTGCCTGGAGAAGAGCACCGTGCCTGCACTGTGCCACCAACGGTGTGGATAGCTGGTCCCCGGAATCCCACACGCTTTTGGGCATCTTTTATCACTCTGAAATCCGAAGATGGGGAAGTAGTTGAGACCTGTGTGGCTAGAACAGCTTTAGATTCTGTGCTGCTGCCACATGAAAGGTGTGAATGGAAGTTCATTTCCATTGTGATGCACCCCCAGACTTCTGAAGAGCCTAGAGAACCCCCCTGGCTCAGACCCTAGCTCTAGAGAGCCAGGGACAGCCTTGGGAACAAAGGGGCAGCCCCTGAAGGCAGAAGCATGGTCTGAGGTCTAGTTCCTTTCAGACAGAATGAAAGACTGATGAGCATTAGGGCTGAGAATGGATTCTACAGGCCCTTCCTCGCTGTAGAATCCTTCTCTTTCCTTTGAAGATGTATTTTTGTGAATGGGTGTTTTGCCTGCATGTATGACTGTGCACCACATGTAGGCATGGTAGCCATGGAGAAGAGGGCTTCAGATCCCCTGGGACTGGAATTACAGGTGGTTCTGAGCTGCTTTGTGGGTTCTGGGAATCAAATCTGGGTCCTTTGAAAGAACAGCCAGTGCTCTTAGTCATTAAGCCATCGCTACAACTCCTCTCCCTGATTTTTGAGGCAGGATCTCACATTATAGCCCAAGTGGGCCTCAAATTCTGTAGGACCCTCCTGCAGCCTCTCAACCGCTGTAATTACAAACGCGAGCCACCATTCTCTGCCCTCTTTTTTTCTTTCTTTTTTTCTTTTTGTATTGAGAGAGAAAGAGAGAACATGCACAGCACAGAACAAGGCAAGAGTGTGGTGCTCAGTGCACAGCCTGTGGGAGTTGGCTTCCTCCACACCTCAAAACTCAGATCTTCAGGCTTGGCAGCAAGTCCCTGTACACGCTAAGCCGTCTCACAAGTCCTCCATTTGTAGACATAGCTCATTGCCTTCCTTTTGCTTAGCAGCATCTTCCAATTTCTTGTGATTGTTTTTGAGACAGGGTTTCTCTGTGAAGCCCTGGCTGTCTTGGAACTCTCTCTGTAAAACACAATGGCCTCGAACTCACAGAGAATCCCCCTGCTTCTGCCTCCTCGGTGTGTATTAAAGGCATGTGCTACCACCACCTAGCTTTTAGATTTTTTTTTAAACAGTAAATACTTATAATTTTGAAATTAAAAGCAAAAAAGAAGAGCTAGAGAGATGCTTCAGTAGTTAAAAGTGCTTATTGCCTTGCAGGGGACCTGGGTTTGATTCCTAGTGTCCACATGATGACTCACAACCATCCTTAACTCACTCTAAAGGATCCGAAGTTGTCTTCTGACTTTGGGCACCAGGCATGTAGTTAATGCACAGCCATAAGCACAGATAAAATATTCATGCACATAAAATAAATCTGAAAATTTTACCAAAAAAAATTTTTTTTTACAAAAAGGATGTGAGGGTGGTGGCTTTGGGTGACAACACTTAAGGTAACTGGATGACAACACTAAACGTACCTGGGTGACAACACCAAACGTAATCGGGGGAAATGAGAACAGCGGCTCAGAGACGACCTGACTGGAAGCCATGAGGGATGGAGGTGGAGGTAACAAGAAACTGATCTGCTCAGTGCGTGGGAACTAAAAAAATGTACATTTCAGGACTCTGTCTTTGCAAGTCCAAAATCTTTAGAAAGCAGTGTCTGTGCCATTATTTTTGAGTCATTCCCAAAGCATCCAGCACCATTGGTTCTGTGTCTGTTCTGCCTGTTATTCCCGGAAATTCTGGTGGCTATCTCCTGGCTGAGAGGAGCTGAGGGCATACCCTGCACACACATCTTAGTTTGTATCTGAGGTACCGGGCATATCCTCTGGGACAATCGCCTAGTTTCATTCCTGCCCCCTCCAATGTGCATTCGGGGGGGGGGCAATAGTAACAAGATGGTTGTGTCCTACAGACACATAGCAGCGCTTCTCTGAGCCACCTCAGTGTTACAAGCCATCTTAACAGGACAGATTTTGCTGCTCTCCTGCCCTTCTGGGTCTCTAGGGATCTGGGTCTTGCACATAGCACAAAGGCCACTGGCCTTGCTTTTGTCACCTGTCACATTTAGCACTGTTTTATGGCTCTTGTTGAATCCCTTTAAGCTTTACCAATGGCTGAGCTCCAGTATTTGTATGCTTGAGTCCTGAAATGACGCCTTAATTTGTATAGTCCTACTTTGACTCCTGGGAAAATGAGTGGGTCCCTCTGGCTTGGTATAAGGAAGTGATAAGACAGGCTGGACAGTATTTGCTGGTGGGGTCACAGCAGTGCCAGCAGGAGGTGCTGCCCAGCTGGCCTGTAGTCACGTGGTTACAGGAAGTACGTGGTTAGGTGCTGTGTCCTTTAAGGGCAGGGGAGGATTTGTTTCTATGGGAGTAGGAGAGGGTGCATGCTAATAGGTCATTGCTGAGGACACTAGCATGCCACTGGCAGGCAGAGTGGTCATGAAGTGGGCAGGTCGGAGGATTGTTCTGCTGTTTGAACTTTGGGGGTTTGAACCACACAGACACATTGTGTGTGCTAAATGCTTATTTATTTATATTTATTGTTTATTTGAGGGGAGAGTGAGTAAGTGGAGGTCTGAAGACAAGATACGGGAGCCATTCCTCTTCTTCCACCATGTGGATCACAAAGATCAAGTTCAGGCTTCATTCCCAGCCTCCCCCCCCCCCCCCGGGGGGGGGGGGGGGGGCGGCAAAGGCCAATCTCTGTGAGTTCAAGGCCAACCTGATCTACATAGGGAGTTCCAGGACAGCCAGTGCTACATAGTGAGTGAGACCCTGTCTCAAAACAAAACAATAAGAATTGTAACAATCAGGAGCCTATTCTTAGGCCTAGTTCCATGTCTCAAATATATCTTACATATTAAGCTGGACAAAAACTGCCTATGTGCAGAGTCACCTCACATGTTTATATCAGAAGGTAAAAGTGCCTAAGACTAGTTAATAGATCTGGTAAGAGGGCCTCTTGCTGTTCAGGGGGCTCACAGAGCTCTGAAGTGTTGGGTGCCTGGCTCTTTGACAAGATCATGTCCTTGTTGATGTGGCTTTACATTACAGGAAAATCTAGAAGACACTGGAAGGGTACTCTCTGGAGTCATTGCTGAATGTTGAAGGTCACTAGAAAAGGGAGCCTGTGTCTAATCAGCATTATCTGACTTTATCATTACAAAGGCAGGATGTGTAGGAGTCTTTTGTCTTTTGTGCTTTCCGAGACACAACTGATGGCTTTGGGCTAGTTACAATAAGAACAAACTTCATTTTGGTTCTCAGCTCTCTTGCCTGCAGTTCATCCCAAACGGGTGTCTCTAGGAAATCCACAGCCACTTTGGTCTCTCTATTCCACCCATCACTCAGACTGTGAGAGCAAAGCTGGGAAGGCTTTGCCCAGGCGGCCTCAGTAGGAGCGCCTCTTCCAAGAGGTCGGCCTTCTGCTTACTTGTCTTTAAATATAACACAAGTGCTGGTTATGGCAAAAAGTAAGGTGTAAACAGGAAATTAAAGGCATCCAGCCTCGTACCATCTGCTGCATGTTTGTGTAAACTTCCTGCACTGGGTGCCATTTGTTTATGCTTTCATTCTCCGAGTGTTAGCACACATAACTAGGGGAATCTGTAGCTCCTGCTTCACAACTTACTGTGCATGTTCACTGTGATCAACAACTGTACTTACTCAGAACTTTTGGTCTTTTGTTGCTTCTGCCATCCCCCACATGGGATCCAGAGCATCACACATTGTGTGCTATGCACTCAGCTGTATCCCCAGTCCCTTACCTCTGGACAGTTTCTCCCTCTCTCCTTCCACCTTCCTACTTCTATTGTGGATTCTGGGATTAGAATCCAGGGCCTCATGTATTGGAGGCTACCTCTCTGCCACTGAACTCTATCCGCTCCCACCATCCCCTACCCCAGGAAAAAGAAAAAATCTTCATTGTTGAAGCATGCTAGAATGAGCCTCTGAGGGTGGTCTTTGAGTAAGCCTCGGGAGCCAGGATGCTCCACACTGTGATGCAGTAGTGGCACTATCACCTCCGAAGCTCAGCATCCTTCCCTTGGCAACAGATGGGAGCTTTCTTCCCTGTGCCCAGGCAACAGGTTAATCCTAGAGATGTGTTTGTTTATTGATTTTAGGAGGGAGTTGGGACTTTGTCATTATTGTTGGTTGATTTTTGTCTTAGTTACTTGGTTACTGTTCTATTTTTGTGAAGAGACACCATGACAAGGCAACTTCTTATAAAAGAACATATTTAATTGGGAGCTTATGTGAAGTTTGAGAGGCTTAGTCCATTATCACCATGGCCGGGAGCATGGCACTAGAGAAGTAGCTGATCCGCAGCAGCAGGCAAGGGGAGATGGACAGACAGATAGTGGGCCTGGTGTGGACTTTTGAAACCTCAGAACTCACCCCCAGCAACTCAGGTCCTCCAACAAGGACACACCTCCTAATCCTCTCCAGTCAGTTCATCAGCTGGGGACTAAGCATGCACATATGAGCCTATGGGGGCCATTGTCATTTAAACCATCACAGCTTTTGAAGCAAGGTCTTGCCATGTAGCTCAGACTGGCCTAGACCTAGCTATCTAGACCCTTGAGTTTGCAGCAGTCCCCTTGCCTCAGTCTCCTGAGTGATGGGATTAGAAATGTAGACCTCCATCTCTGCCATGTCTAGTTATTGTAAATAATAACCTTTTTACCTACCAGCCTGGCTCCTTGGGGTCAGGCAAACTCCACTTTGGCTCCTCTCAGTAGTAACTGGCCTCAAGGTTGGTATGGGACCCCTTCAGGATAGAGTAGCTCCTCCCCCAACTGCTGCCCTGCTTGAGCCAGGCCTGGTACCTGCCTGTGGGTAAGGGTACCTTTGTCTCTGTAGGACCTGGGACTAGCCTGAGTTTTCAGAAATGGCAATTCTGCTTCCCTCCTCCTCTTCCAGTCTTCCCCCTTCTCTGTCCTCCAGGTCTGAGAACCTGTGGGAAGAGGAGTAGGTAATTCAATGGGTGAACTTTGATTGCTGAATCTCATTCTACTCAGAATGAGAGGCAGGTTGGCAGTGTGCTCAACATTGCCCCTGCTGGAAAGTCCACAAAAGTGGCTGCCCTGCTGGGATGTTTGAGGCAGATGGAGATAGCCCAAAGCTGAGCTCCCAGTAATTGGTCTCTGAGGGATGTGGCAGGAAAGGCCCCGTAGCAAATCCTGCTTAGCCCAACTCAAGCAACTCTCGCTGACTACTGCTCTGTTAGTGACTGACATCCTGCTGTACAAGTTTGGAGCCAGAAAACTCAGAGCTGCCTCCATTCAGCCCCAGGTGCCCCCAGGGCGGAGTTTGCTGATGGACTGACTTCCAGAATGCTTGCCCCTCTAGTGAGTTCTGTGGCTCTTCACACCCCTCCCTTGACCAAAGCTTTGACATGTGTGCATAGGCTTAGCCGGTGTGACTTTTGAATGATCTCAGAGTAATTCTTGTAAATAGCCTGGATTTAAAAATTGTTAAAAAGTCATTTCTGCCCAGCCATGTTCTCAGGGGGTAGATAGGCTGGCATATGTGGGCTGGGCCAATTCGACTCACACAGAAGGTCCCTTCCTGCTGCTCTCATGTTGGGTGGCAGATGCATTTCCCCCCTTCAGTTCATGGCCATTCTAGTGATCTGTAAAGTCTTCTGGGCCATATTCCCAGCCCTGCCTAGGAATTGTGACTACTTCCATCCAGCAAGTTTCTCTGGGAGTGGGTCCAAACATGCCTATGGATAACCTCCTTCCATCTAACTCGCAGGGAATCCTTCTAGTGTACGACATCACCAACCGTTGGTCCTTTGATGGCATTGACCGGTGGATCAAAGAGATCGATGAGGTAAGTATGGGTATATGCCAATCTGGAAGAGACTGGGACCAAGCTGTGATTGGGGCATGCTTGGGAGTGCTGCCACTGTAGTCCTTCCTGACCCTGGGAGTGTTGTTCAGCAAGAAACACCTGGACTCCACAGTTTACCTGGTTGCATCCAGACCGTTCTGGACTCGCTGCATTGCAGAGTGCAGACACTGGGAGCCCTGCATATGACCAAGCTGTGGGGGTGGCATGTGGTTGTGCCTCTGCTAAGTTCTGAACCCCTCCTAAGCATGCACCTGGTGTTCCCCGGATCCTGGTTGGGAATCGGCTGCACCTGGCCTTCAAGCGACAAGTCCCAACGGAGCAGGCCAGAGCCTACGCAGAGAAGAACTGCATGACCTTCTTTGAAGTCAGCCCCCTGTGCAACTTCAACGTCATTGAATCCTTCACTGAGCTCTCCCGTATCGTGCTCATGCGGCATGGCATGGAGAAGATCTGGAGGCCCAATCGAGGTAGGACTGAGGCTTAGTTCCGATAGGATGCTAGCTAGTGGATTGATGGGTGGGTAATGGTGGGACTGTTGGCATTGGCAGTGGAGTTAGATTTTAGGTGGTCTCTTAAGAGCTGCAGTCACCTGGGCTGCCTGCTCAGACCTACAGGTGATCTCTTTCCTTGCCATGCTTTGAGAGCAGAACTCTGAATGTGCACCTTTACTGCTGAGTGGTCACAGACACAGTATGTGCAGCTCAGCAATGTCTGGGTCATTCTCCATGCCAATCACCTGATCAGAAGCCCCTAATGATGGCTTTACTCGGGTTACTCAGAGATGGTCACAGTGTCACCCTATGAAGCTACAGAGGAGAGCAGGGTAACTAAGTCCCTCTCTTAGGCCAAAAGACTGAGTTAACCTCCACCCAGAGCTATAGTAAAGGCTGCATTCCAAAGTCAGTCGGCCTCCTCACCCACCCCCAGTCTCATAGAGCAGCTGGACAGACTGGCCTCTCCAGCAGCATGCTCTACTGTAGTATGCTTTGCTCTAAGGCAGGCAGTGAGAGCCACCCAGTGGTCAAATAGTGGGGTATCCAGGAGCCCTGAGCTGGTGAGATGCAGCAGCCAGGTTTTACAGGTAGTCTGAGGACTGTGTAACTTCCTAACAAAACCTATCTGTCCCTTCTCCATCTGCCCCTCCTCTGTCTGCCCCTCCTCCATCTTGCCTCCCTCACAGTTTTCAGCCTGCAGGACCTCTGCTGCCGTGCCATTGTCTCCTGTACCCCTGTGCACCTCATTGACAAGCTCCCACTACCTGTCACCATCAAGAGCCACCTCAAGTCCTTTTCCATGGCCAACGGCATGAACGCTGTCATGATGCACGGCCGCTCCTACTCCCTGGCAAGTGGGGCCGGGGGCAGTGGCAGCAAGGGCAACAGCCTTAAGAGGTCCAAGTCCATCCGTCCCCCCCAGAGCCCACCTCAGAACTGCTCTCGGAGCAACTGCAAGATCTCCTAGCGGGACCTGTGGGTTCCGCCTGTTCAGACTTGGAGCTTATGCTGGAGCACTCCTGGCCAGGCGCTAGGCCCTGCTGCGTGCAGGAAGACTTGGCTGCACAACCCTGCCTGGGTCTCTCCAGGCTTTCCTCCACATCTGAGCTAGTGGGGGGGAGGGGCGTGCAGGAGAGAACATGCTCCGCAAACCAGGCAGCAGGCTGCTGGTGCTACGGGGACCAGGTGTGAACCAGTCCTGGACTCCAGGCTGGAAGTGAACCTGGCTCCCCTTTATTTATATGGAGAACATTTTACCTGTTTTGTACATTTTTAAAGGGCTGTCAGGGAAGCCTGGATGCCCCTCATAGCCACATCAGCCATTGGGGAAGCTCAGGATGTCAGGGAATGAGGGATGAAGCAGCGATGGAGGTTGCTCAGAGGCCAGTGGGGAACAGATGGTGCCAGGGTACATTGCAGATGCTTCTAGCAGCAGGCTTGGCCCCAGCTTTCATATTGGACAAAGGTGAGCAGTATGCCGGGCATAGGCAAGGTTTCAGCTCCCAAGATCTCCTGGGAGAAGAGAAAGGTTGGTGTACCTGGGAAAACCACTTATCCTTCCCATTGTGCCCTGGCACTTACAGTGATGTTTACTGTACACATCTCCAGGCTGAGGCTACAGAGCTTTTGGTAGACTTAGTGCTTGGTGGCCTCTAGCATCTGGGCTCGGGGCACAGCCTTGGACCCCAGTGTCTAGCAGCTTGTACTCATCAACCTCGGCTGTGTTTCGTAGCTGCTCCTTGCCTATTGTGGCCCTTCTGCCTTTAAGTTCATGTCACTGGAATCTCTTTGACCTGTTTCTTAGTGACATTCTCTGGAACAACAGCCTCAACCTTAGGGGTGAACACCAAGCCCCTCCTTAGGGACTCACTGGCCCGAGCAACTTCTGAAGCCATGGACTATTCTCCACAATGCTACTCCTATCCCAGTCTGCTCTGGTCAGCCTTTTCCCCTGTGGGGATGTTGTCCCCAGTGGATGTCCTGTGTGACTGCTCCCCTGTCTTTGCCTGGTGACACAGCCCTCAGGCACGCTGGTGCTTAACTCTACCTCCTGCCCTCAGGGCCCTGGCCATAACAGGAGCCATGACCCCTTACTGGGGACCTCTTAGTGCACATTTCCTAAGACCATCTTTGCCATGGATGTTACTAGGGCACTGGTAGACACTGCGCCAGCCTGCTGTTCTGGGAGATTGGGTTAATGCCTGTAGGGAGGGACAGGGTTATGGTTGTGGGAACTGCCTGATAACAGCAGCCCCTGGCTGGGATCCTGGCCCAGAGGCTGGATACAATCAAGCATCACCTTTCCCCACCAGTCCTGTTGCTGTTGACAGAGACCTTCTTTTCTCTGGAATCGTGAATAGAATGGTATAGACTTTGAGGACCTGGATTGGCCTGCGTGCACACCATCAACACTACACTTGCTGCTGTGGACTCCACCATTCCTGGTTCTTTGTTCTTACTTCTTTGTACAGTAAATGTACTTCAGCAGTGAGCTCATGTCTTTCTTTGTGAACATCAGTCTGGCTTCATCTGACTGTGGTTTGTTGGGGGTGGTAAGGGGTGTCTGGCAGTGTGCTCTGCCACAGGAGCCAGCACTGCTTTGTGCCTGACAGAATGATCCCAGGCTTTGTTAACTGTCCTCTGCAGCTGACCTTGCTGACCTGCAGTCATCCATTGACTGGGTTCACATTCCCAGCCACAAAGTAGCCAGGCCTGGTTACAAGATGTACTATCTCCTGAGGTCTGATCTTGGCCAGGCTAGCATCAGGCAGCCTAACTATTTACAGAACCTTTACTCATAGCCCAGGGCACATAGCTTGCCACAGCATCAAGGACATCTGCAAGTGGCACCTGGAGTTGGTACCTCTAGCAGGAAAGCATCTAGCAGGTTATGGATTCTGGCAGGCCATGCTCAGCCCGGGTTATGTCTCATACACTGGAAAGCAAAGCTGAATGAGATAGGACAGTTCACTTTAAACGTGGCCTGTGGCTCAGGTGTCACCTGCACTTTTCCTTAGTTGCATCCTGGGTCTGTGGCCTGCAATCCCTGCCCCCTCATCACCAGGAACTGGCTCACCCACAGCTCTTTTGTAAGGCAGCAGACACTGGCGCCTGGTAGCCATCTCTTGATCTCCTGACCAGACCAGGCTCTTATTACCCTGCCTCCTGGGTCAGGAGGTCAGACAGAGGGTCACACTGACTTTTTCCTTCCTGTCTCTGAGAAAACCACTCCCTGGGGACCTCTGGAGCCAGAGAAAGGGTTTGGAAAGGCAGATTCCAGGCAGGGCCTTTGTCTTGCCACCAGCTTTGATCTCCCTGCCCTCCCCCACAGTAGTGGAGCCTCTAGTTCAGTTAAAGAATGGATGCTGGCCTTCATGGTGGATTGTTGGGGCAAGGCTTGAATGTACTTAGATCCCTGAGCAACATCTAGGATGCTTGCTCTTTGAAAGATGCACTTGGCCATCCCTTGAGATACCCATCTATCTAGCCCTCTGTGTGGTCAGTTCAGTGGCTTCTCTGTGCTCTTGTTCACACTGTGTACCATAGTCATTGACATGAGACTGTCTATGGCCAGTGCACATGGATCATCTGCTTCCGCCCAGATAAGATAACCTTTTTATTTATTTTGTACCTGCCTTGCCCATTTGAAGGAACTGAGTGGCACAGACCCTAGCTAGAAGCCAGGAGCCCGGTTTTAGAGAAATAGGTATGTCTGGGAGGATAAATCCTGCCAAGTTGTGCCCTCAGCTGGTGAGATGCTAAGACCTAACAGGTTTGTTTGTTTTTTGTTTTTTTTTTTTTTAAAAGACAGTGTGTTCTTATATAGCCAGACAGGCCTGGAATTTGCTGTGTAGCTCTGGGCTGGCCTCAGTCTGGATCCTCCTGTGGACATCTTACCCAGTGCTGGGATTACAAGTGTGCACAATAACACCAAGCACCCCAGCAGGTTTTTTTATTCCGTGCCAAGAGCTACTGGCAAGTGTGACACTTGAAGGGGGCCAGAAGAGAACAAACCTCTACCACTTGCCAGTGGGAGATGTGCCTTACCTATAGTTATGACAGGGGCAGCCCTTGGCTACCTTTGGAGAAAATCTAGGCTAATAGCTGAGGCTGGACTAAGTCCCAGCCCAACCTCACTGAATGAGAAGAGACTGAAGAGCTGAGGACAAAAGCCGAAATTTACCAGTCCTGCCTGCCCCTCCTCCCTGAATAGAGGGTGGGAGGGTCTTTAAGGAGACTTTGATCCCTGTTGGGCTCCAGCTTGTAGAGGGAGGGGCTCAGGTTACATCGTCCCCCTCCCTGATTTAGTTGGCCCTTCTCCGCCCCTTGGTGACCCTAGTGGTCAGTTGCTCTGGGCTTCAGGGCCTCTGGCCCCTCCCCAGCCCTTCCTCTTCTATTCCCAGTCCTATGCTGACCAGAGCCTGGGAGCCACCCACAGTGGTTGGGAGAGGGCCAGCCAGTATTTTGTGGACAGGTTCTGAGAACCCAGAATAACTATTCAGACTTCCAGAGAAGAGCATCATCTGTGAGCTCCAGCCTTGTGGGGTCCAAGAGTCACAGGAGAGGGTCCTTTGAGGTAGGGGTAGTGACCCTAGGCCCAGGACCTTATAGGGTGGATGCCTATAGGAAGTCCCAACTGGTGGCCACACACTCCTACCCCCTGGCCCTGTGGTCCCCATGCCTGCCCCACAGCCACTCCTGTCTCTGCTCTTTGTCTTCGTGTTCATCCATCTGACCTCGGAGACCAACCTGCTGCCAGAGCCTGGAAGCCACCCTGGCATGTGCCCCAACCAGCTCAGCCCCCACCTGTGGGTCGACGCCCAGAGCACCTGTGAGCGTGAGTGTACCAGGGACCAGGTGAGCATTGGTGTATCATGGGATCCTGGGCCCCACCCTAGCTCTTTCCTCAGTGGGGGGAGTAGACCCCAACCCTAGGAGTCTGCTTCCTCGTTCCTCCATACTCAGTTTACCTGGATTTGTGGCCATGACCTGTATACGGGGCTCAAAGGATCCCCCTACGTTTTTGCCCTCTGAAGAACAAGAACATCCAATTCCTGGACTGACTTCATCCTCACCAGTCCCATCTCCAACCTGCCTGAGTGCCACTTTTTTCCTTAAGTCATGTGGCCCCAGGCCTCTGACCCACCCCCTGCACATGGTACCACCCTTCCCAGCCCTGCCTGTCTGTAGCCCTTTCCTGATACCCTAGACTGGGAAGGGGGACAAAGAGCTCCCTAAGTGGTGCGCCCTCTGATGGCAGAGCAGCTGCCTGCACACTGTTCCACCTGCTCAGTGGGAATGCTGATGAGGCTGCTTGGGGGCCTTGAGGAGTCAGTGGGGTTGAATAAGGCGAAATGTGGCCTTGGTACTCCTACTGTTTAGAAAGCACAGCCACCATCTTCCATAGGGGAGGAGGTTTTGAGAGAGGCAGGGTAGTGCATAGGCAGGGCTGGGTAGGGGACAGGGCTCCACTAAACTGTCCCTGTCCCTCAGGACTGTGCGGCATCCGAGAAGTGCTGCACCAATGTGTGTGGGCTGCAGAGCTGTGTGGCCGCCCGCTTCCCCAGTGGTGGCCCAGCTGTACCCGAGACAGCAGCCTCCTGTGAAGGCTTCCAATGCCCACAACAGGGTTCTGATTGTGACATCTGGGATGGGCAGCCAGTTTGTCGCTGCCGTGACCGCTGTGAAAAAGAACCCAGCTTCACATGTGCTTCTGATGGCCTCACCTATTACAACCGTTGCTATATGGACGCAGAAGCCTGCCTGCGGGGTCTCCACCTGCATGTTGTACCCTGTAAGCACATTCTCAGTTGGCCACCCAGCAGCCCAGGACCACCAGAGACCACTGCTCGCCCAACCCCTGGGGCTGCTCCCATGCCACCTGCCCTGTACAATAGCCCCTCACCACAGGCCGTGCATGTGGGGGGAACAGCTAGCCTCCACTGTGATGTTAGTGGCCGTCCACCACCTGCTGTGACCTGGGAGAAGCAGAGCCATCAGCGGGAGAACCTGATCATGCGCCCTGACCAAATGTATGGTAATGTGGTTGTCACCAGTATCGGACAGCTAGTGCTCTACAATGCTCAGCTGGAGGATGCAGGCCTGTATACCTGCACTGCACGAAATGCTGCTGGCCTGCTGCGGGCTGACTTCCCCCTTTCTGTTTTGCAGCGGGCAGCTACTCAGGACAGGGACCCAGGTGTTCTGGCCCTGGCTGAATGCCAGCCTGACACACAAGCCTGTGTTGGGCCACCTACTCCCCATCATGTTCTTTGGCGCTTTGACCCGCAACGAGGTGGTTGCATGACATTTCCAGCCCTCAAATGTGATGGGGCTGCCCGGGGCTTCGAGACCTATGAGGCATGCCAACAGGCCTGCGTCCGTGGCCCTGGGGATGTCTGTGCACTGCCTGCAGTTCAGGGCCCCTGCCAGGGCTGGGAAGCACGCTGGGCCTACAGCCCGCTGCTGCAGCAGTGCCACCCCTTTGTATACAGTGGCTGTGAAGGAAACAGCAATAACTTTGAGAGCCGGGAGAGCTGTGAGGATGCTTGCCCTGTGCCACGCACACCCCCCTGTCGTGCCTGCCGCCTCAAGAGCAAGCTGGCTCTGAGCTTGTGCCGAAGTGACTTTGCCATTGTGGGTAGACTCACAGAAGTTCTGGAGGAGCCCGAGGCTGCAGGTGGCATTGCCCGTGTGGCCTTAGACGATGTACTAAAGGACGACAAGATGGGCCTCAAGTTCTTAGGCACCAAATACCTGGAGGTGACATTGAGTGGCATGGACTGGGCCTGCCCATGCCCCAATGTGACAGCTGGCGATGGGCCACTGGTCATCATGGGTGAGGTTCGTGAAGGTGTGGCTGTGTTGGACGCCAACAGCTATGTCCGTGCTGCCAGTGAGAAGCGAGTCAAGAAGATTGTAGAACTGCTTGAGAAGAAGGCTTGTGAACTGCTCAACCGCTTCCAGGACTAGTTTTATGCATAATCCCTATTCCTGCCCTCCTTCCTGCTGAATAAACGTCTTTGCTTGTGGGATTCATGGCCTCTTGTTCCCTTCTAGCTGTAGCGCCCCCCCCCCCCAGCACTATCTATTCAGTTGGAGTCCTGTGAGCAGATGGTACTCCAGTTCCTACTTGAGGTCACCAAGTAATACCAAGTCACTCTTGGGAGCCCTCATACAGACATACAAGGTTCTCTCCCAGGGACATAGGAGAAAGTCAGCTCAGTCCCGCTTCAGCTACGCCCACCCCAAGCCTTAATCTCCCAGACCAGTCCCCCTCTGCCTCCCCCAGGTATTCCCAGCAAGCAATGTGGTATAGACAGCCCACAGTGGGCTGGAAAGGCTTTATTTAAGGCCCACTGGGACCAGATTCTCTGCAGCCCTGTGGCCACCAGACCAGGAGTGGCTAATTTATCCCAAGGACTGACCCAGTGAGAGAGGGGCTGAGGTCTAGCTTGTACCATGACAACTTTTGACAGAGATGCTATTCTTTCCGGAAAATCAGGCACTTGTTGTTGGCTGGCATGTCCACCTGGAAAAATGCTTTGCTGGAGTGACTCTTAACCGCAGGGAGACACCCCACACCCACATTGCCCCGCCTACCATCCTCTCCAGGACCAAGCCATTGGCCTGGCCTAGTTCCTCCAGAAGGGCTGTGTCACGAAGCCCCCACTCTGGGTTCCTGCAGTTGGGAAGGGAAGTAGAGGGCACTTGTAGAGTTGAGGGTTTCATCCAACCTACCCTCTCTCTGAGTCAAGCCACTTCCTACTCAGGTCTGACCTGCATCTGAGGGTCAGGTCAAAGTCCACGTTGCTCTGGGGAGAAATCTTCCCATTGATGGCATAGGGCTGTGGGAACAGGACACAGTTCATAGGCCTAAGGTCAGTCGTTCCCATAGGGCTGGTTTCAGGATAGGATGGAGTTCTTTGCACTCAATAAGAAAAGGGAGTAAGTCCCAGCCTCTGGGCTTCAAGAGTGGGGAAACACCTAAGGCTACTAGGGGCATCTTAAGGTAGGGTCACTCACCCCATAGGTGATCAGCACAGCCTTGGTTTTGAGCAGGTGTCCTGCTGCTCTGAAGAGCCCCTGGAGAGGAAGGAGAGTAGGGCACAGTAAGCTGGGAGCTGGAGACTCATACAACTCCTTGCAACGTAAAAGCTGGGCTCCACTGTGGTCCCCACCTCAGTGCAGTTCAGGGGGCTGATGTGGATCATATTGATGCAGAGCAACAGGTCCAGCGATCGCGGTGGGATCCCGCCCCATTGCTCCCACTCCCAGGTCACGTCCAGGTACAGCGGAGCCTTCACATTGGGCAACCCTTGGGCTTGGGTGGTGGCAGCAATGCTGTGGAGAGCAGCGCGTGGGCAAGGGCCGAGGAGGCCCCTCAGTGACTCGGGGGCTAAGTCCTGAGGAGCAGCAAGCGGGTAGCTTTGTCGACCCTGCAGCCCATTGCTTCCACGGCCTCAGTCTGGCACCCAGACCTAGGCCTACCCTCTCTTCCGGTCTGCCGCCCCGCCACCCACTCAGCCCCAAGCGGCCGCAAGGGAAAGACACCGCGCCGCCACACCTGTCCAGGCAGCGCTGGTCTACGTCCGATGGCTGCCACTCGGCGTTCGGGAAGGCCTGTGCAAAGTGTGCAGCGTGCTGTCCGGAGCCCGAGGCCACCTCGAGCACGCGAACGCCGCGCTGGGCAGGATCCACATACTGGCGGAGCACGCATAGGATGGGTTCCTTGTTTCGCTCGGCAGCCGCAGCCACCATCATCGCAGCGGTGCTGCCAGCCCAGCTATGGATGCGCGCGGGGCACCACGGGAGCAGTGGTTCAGCTCCTGCGCGGGGCACTACGGGAGTTGTGGTCGTACCGGCCGGCCGCCTACATTAGTATAACTGTCTGGAGGCCTCTCAACTCCTAAAAGGATCCGCACCCGAGGGAGACTGATTCTGGCAGCTGGGTTTGGCGGTGACTTCGTACAGGGAACAAGACTCGAGTAGAGGCTGTGTTTTCCTGGAGTCTTTCAGCTATAGTACCTTGTTTTCAGCTTGTTTGTCACTTTGAATGTTCATTTGTTGCGTTTGCGCCTCACCTTTTTAGGAATGGTGTTCAGATTGCAAGACATTCAGAGATGAACAGGAAAAAAAACAAAAACCAATACCACTTGCGCCGCCCGGGAATCGAACCCGGGTCGCAAGAATGGGAATCTTGCATGATACCACTACACCAGCGGCGCTGTTGAGCAAGGAGGCAGTCCATAGGATATACGAATTGTGACGCAAACATGCTACTGTAACAGTATTGCGCATGCGTCTCTTCTATGGCGCACCGGTTCTCTGTTGACAAGGGTTTGCAGGACTTCATATTCCACCAGATCCCAAAGTGTTGCTGGCGTCCGAGGGAAAAAAGAAAATGTGAATGCCGGAGATTTATAGACAGTCAGGATTTGGTTCTGCTCCATGAAAACCATAGCAGTCGCGATCTCTGGGAAGCCAGAAGCCGCGGTCAGGTCCTGAAGTTCAACGGGCCAAGCCTTGTGGGCGTGGGCGTTGTGGGTGATAACCGAATGAAGCTTGGGGAACCCAGGTGCAGGACTCCTCAAGTCTGGGGCACTTGAGGCTCAGATGAGGTTTTTGTGACGCTGAGACTGCTGGCAACAGCTCGAGGTCCACGGATAGATAGCAGGAGGTGGTCAGTGACCAGTGAAATGAAATTTGAAGCGACAAGTGCACGGACAAGGGTACTTCTCTGATGGTCACCTTGCGTGGGGGTTTGAAGGCGTCCATTTCCCACAGGGGCTGGATTTTAGAAAATGCCCGTGACGCCCACGCCCGGTTGCCAGCAGCTAGTTCAAGGATTGCATGGGCTACTCTGTCCCATGCCGCTCAGGGTTAAGCATGGCTCCTGTTTGGGGTTGCAATTGAGGTGTCTATTCCAGTCAGCCGGGGTGGCCCGGGGTGTGAGTGTAGTTAAACTATGTAAGTGACATGGCCTAAGGATGGGATATAGGGCGGCCACTCTAGAAACCCTTCTGAAAAGTTGTCAGTCCAGACTCAGGAAGAGTCCTGAAGTCCAGCCCCTCACCCACTCTGAGCAGCCCCTTACTGGTGGTTATGAATGTCTGGTATTGGAGATGACCTTGACTGGGCCTAAGTCAGCCTCTCCCTTTTACTGCCTCAGCCTCTGTTTACCTGGCTTACTTTTTTCACAGAATATTCATGGGATTTTTTTTGTGGAGGGGTGGGGGAAGATGGGATTGTGAGCATCTTCCATAAGTCCAAGTTCAGGAGAGGTTGAGGATGATTCTTTCTCCATCAAAATGCAACACTGTTCACACACACACACACACACACACACACACACACGCACATCTAAAGGAGAGCCCCAGGAAGAGGGCTTGTGACAGCCAGGGAGCTACTTAAATTTCAGCTGGGACCTATCGGTGGGTGGTGGTGCTCAGGAGGCCAGCCTGGTCTACAGTTCGAGTTCCAGGACAGCCAAGGGTACACAGGGAAACCCTGTCTTGAAAAACAAACAAACGCCGGGCAGTGGTGGCGCATGCCTTTAGTCTCAGCACTTGGGAGGCAGAGACAGGCGGATTTCGAGGCCAGCCTGGTCTACAGAGTGAGTTCCAGGATAGCCAGGGCTACACAGAGGAAAAAGAAAAAAGAAAAACAAACAAAGAATCAAAATTAATTCTTAAAGCATAGTGGCACAGCATGCACACCTTTAGTCTCAGCACACAGAGAAACCCTGTCTTGAAAAACAAACAAAAGAACCAGGGAAGTAGGGAGAATGATGATAAGCCCTGCTTACCCTTCCCCACAGTGAGGCTGCCTTAGAGAACAGTGCTCAACAAAACACTTAAGGGATTCTTGGCTTCTGCTTAATACCCTCCTGTGGGAGTCTCTGCTCTGGATGCACCAACACTTTCCCTAAGTACTGAGGTCAATACTTGGCACAGATGCCATCAGATGAAAGGCTTTGCTTGCAGTTGGCCTATGTAGGCACCTGCTTCCTGGAGATCCTGAGCACTTGATGCTGGCCATGGTCTGGACCCTGTAAGATGGACTCTCCAGCCATGGTAAGCAGTTGTTGAGGCTGGGTTCCTCTTAAGATCAGAAGTTCAGACTCCTGGAGCTGATTCTGACTTTTCCAAATGAGTTTTTATTACCAAATTACCAGGGCCCTTGAGAACCCCAGGTCTTAGATTTTGTGTTGTGTTAGAAACATAAATTACTCTGGTCCTTCCACACTCTTCTAGCCTTTGGCCTTTGTCGTGACTTCTCTCTCTGGGCTTAGGCTTAGAGGTGGAGTTTGGGCAATCCTTGATCCCTTAGAGGTACCGGTGTCTTTGTCTTATACAGCCTCAGTTGAGCAGGACTCTCTTTCCTTAGCCCAGTCTCATGTGTTTATGGTTACTAGCCTAAACCCCACTGAGTCCAATGCCCTGAGGTTTCTCCCCAGCCCTTGCTGTTGCTCTTCTTCTCCTTGCCTCTCTGTGCCCTCTGAGGTTACTGTAACAAATTAACCCAAAGCTTGGTAATAGAAAACAAGTTCATTTTGTTATAGTTCTGGAACCCAGAAATTAAAAACCAAGTTGTCTTGGCCGCTTGGCTGTGACTCCTATCTCTGCTTCATTTTCATGCCAACTCCTCTGTGTCCAGATCTCCCGTGTCTTTCTCTGAAAAGGGCATAGTCAGGGCCTGGAGGCTTCATCCAGGTCATCTCTCTTATGGTTCTAGCTGTGATCTCTCATATCCCTCACCCCCTCAGACGTCAGGCTTCCTAACTGACATTCTCCATCCTCAGGCGGCCTAGGTGTTGAGGCCGACCCCCAACAGGCTGTCTGCCCCTCCGACATGTCTTTCCACCTCCTCAGCTTCCTGCTTCATAGAGACCACTAGACTCCCACCTCTATCCCCAACCCCAACCCCTGGCCCCACCTCTCCTGCCCAAGCCCCAGCCTCAGAACAAGCCCACATGAAAGCCCTTTTAAGGGCTTCTGAACCCAACCCTGGACTTCTGCTGCAGCTATTGAGTGGATGTCTGCCCTCTTGTTCTGGTCAAGGATTATTTAAGCAAAGACTGAGTTTGTCCATTGATGAGTTTGTATGAGACTGGGCTTTAGGCCTTTGGTAGTAGCTAGTTGGGGTTGCACATTCTTTGTAGGGGTACCTGTCTCAAGGGAGCTCCTGTCAGAGTATGGTACTCTCCACACCAGGGCCTTGTATGCCTACCTCCCTTACTGTGCTTCATTCTGACTCAACTGCCATCCTGCCCCTTGCCCAGGACAGTGGTGGTGCATGCCTTTACTCCCAGTACTCAGGAGGCAGAGGCAGATGGATCTCTGTGAGTTCAAGGCCATCCTGATCTAACAAATCTAGTCCAGGACAGCCAGGGTTGGTTACACTGAGCAACCCTGTCTCAAAACAAAACAACCCCCCCCCCCCCCCCCAAAAAAACCCAACCAACCAAACTAGCAAGAGCTCCCAGAATCCTATCCTGTCTTCCTACCATGTATGAGTGATTAACAAGCATGCTCAAGGCCATTGAGTCAGGCCACGGTGGCCTTAGAGGGAAAGGTTAGTGAGACCGGGTCAGGCATTGTGGAAGTAGGAAGGAACATGTAACCAGGAAGTGGCCCTTTCTTTCCATACAGGCCTTAACTCCCTTTTCCCACATCCACATTCACTTTTGCAGCCACAGGCCTGGTATGCAGCTATTTCCTGGAGACTGAAACATTTCCTCCTGGACGGAGGAGAGAAGCTCTCAAGACTGTGAAGCTGTGGAAAGCCTCAAGATTCACACACCGCACCCTTCCCAAAGGCTATATAACCAGAAGCCAAGTGCTAGGAGAGAGGAGACTCTTAAGTAGGGCTGGGAAAGGAGCTCCAGGGATCAGCGCTTGTGAGCTGTCACCTATACTGTGACACAGCTAGAGAGTCCCCCATGCTCTAATAAGTAACTAAGGGCAATAAACTCACTGGCTCACCAACTAGACTTGGGTGGGATTCTCTCTTTGATCTGTGGCTGCTGCCGTGCCTCAGATGAAAAGACATTGCTCGCGTCTCCCTAGTACACGTCACACACTCAACAGTCTTCACAGAGCTGGAGAGCCTTTTATTCTCCAGCCCTGTTCTGAATAATGTAAGGCTGAAAGCCCTGAGCCAAAGGAACGAAGGCTTGGCCACCTAGAATAAAAGTCCCCTGGAGTTCCACTAGCAAATTGCACAGGTGTTTGAAGTGGATCAGCTACCCACCCTCACGCCTTCCTCGATGTTTATCTTGCTTAAAGTGGTCCAAGACTTGACAGACCTGCCTCCCTGGGATCCTGGTGCCAGCAGACTGACCCTCCTCAAGTATGGCAATAGGAACCTTAAGGCCAGGTGTTGGTTGCATAAATCTTGGCAGATACAGTTCAACACTTCACAATACAAGGCCCAGCTCAGCATGCATTTCTTATGAGTCTTAAGGAGACCTGGGGGGGGGGGGGGAAGATCAGGCTGCTTCCACTCTTGCTGGGGTTCTTTCTCCTTCCAGGCTGTACTGGGAAACCCTATGGCTCTCTCCACAGACCTGGTTTTCAGCTTCCCCAGTAGTTGGGAAAGGGGGCACCTCCAGGAAGGCTCAGGACATGACCCTGAGGGTTCGGGGTACCCCCTGAGAGCTCTATATTCTCCTGATCTTCCTCTGTTCCCACAGGATGGCATATCTACCTAAAATACATTTCTTTCATCTTAGAGCGCTCATTCTAAAGCACACTCCTAACGCTGCCGGTGAGCAGGTGATTCCTATCAATCCAGGCCTGTCCAGCCACTTGGCTGAGGGATCACAAATATGAGCGGGAATACTGTTGATTTTTAGAGATTGTTCAGTGTCTCTAGCACTACCCTAGCACACAAAGGGCCCTCCCCGACTCAAAGAGCCTCTCTCTCAGAAATCTCAGACATACACATATTACACACTCACACACATCTCTCTCTCTCATACACACACACACGCGCGCGCGCGCGCGCGCGCGCTTCAGTCTAGAGATGGTGTACCCCTTGGTGAGTGCACTCCACCCCTGGAGCAAATTGAGTGTCTTGGCAATTTTCCAAAGGGTTAGGAAGGCTACCAAGTGGGCGCAGCTCCTTTAAGGACAGGGGGCGTGTGTGGGTTGCTCCGCCCCTCCTTGCCCGTCTTCCCTCCTTAAAGAGGCCGCGCCTCTGGGACTGCAAAGTGAAGCTGGAGGAGGGTGAAGCCTGATCTGTCCTCTGCCAGGGGCGGGCGGGACAGCACACCATGTACACTATCACCAAGGGGCCCAGCAAGCTGGTCGCGCAGCGCCGCACAGGTGCGCAGGGCGGGCGGGCAGGCGGGACGTCCTGACCGTTGGTTCGCGGCGGCTGACAGCGCCCTCCGCCCCGGCCCGCAGGTCCCACACAGCAGCAGGTGGAGAGCAGGCTTGGAGAGCTCCTGAAATGCCGGCAGTCCGTGCCGCCGACCGCGCTACCCGCGCGCGAGCAGCCCTCGGCACAGCCTCAGGGACCCTGGCCCCTAGCAAGGTGAGCGAGGTCGCCGGGCAGGAGGGTGACCTTGGAGAAGGTTGATGGAGACCACGCGTCCTGGAGGGCAGGGGGCGGGGCGCAGGCAGCTCGCGCACTTCTGCTTGCCGGCTACTTCTGGGCCCAGCTGGCTTGCGTGAACCCTGGTGGCCACGTGGGGCCTTGCGGGTTTCCGACCGATCCCGCTTGTCAAGGACCGTAAGTGCCCAAAACCGACCGAGGGACCTGGTGACCTTGAGCCGCTAACTTGGACCCCTTGAAAAGTGGTCGAGGTCAAAGTTAGGGAAAGTTGCCCAAAGCCCTGGCCCTCAAGGACTTCAGGCCCTGTCCTTGCAGAGCAGAAGAAGCGCACGTGTTCCCGATGGTCTTATCAGGTCTCTGCCCTTCACTAACAACACCCGGGGACACTGGAGCCCTCCTCCCCAGCAATTGCCGGAGTGGAGCCTGTGGGTCCCAACAGTTTCCTGATTTCCCTAACCCTCAGTGTGCCCAGGGAAGTTCAGCCCTAGCTACTTTGGATTTCAGCCAGTGTGACCTGGAAGTGATCCCACTTTATCAAGGCTGAACCTTTTACTTCTTTGGCTCCATTTACGGTTTCCTGTATCAGTAGGCTTTGCTTCTGGTCTCTGCCGGCATATAGGCTCCTGGGCTCAAGACTCTGGTAGAGGTGGCATGTGAACGGATTAAGGACCCTAGGCCCTCAGAGGGAGAGCAGGTTGAAGAAGACATAATCTCAAGGGAGGCGAAGGGTTAGACTAGCCTCAGCTGGTGAGTCGGTGTAGCTGGGTCCACCCCTCTTAGCTCTCAGCTACTGGGCATCAGAAGCTATAGGTGGGAGATGACTGTGTGGCCTGTGTTTACCCTAAGGGGCATCCATCGGTGTATGTCCTTATTGTCCTGGGTTTTGGGAGGACTCTGGTGCAGATGGTATAATACCCAGACAGGGAGCTTGGAGCTGGAGTTGCCTTGGTGACCAGCCTCTTTACCTCGGAAACCACTTTTTAAAGTCTTTATTGTTGGGGACAACAAGGACAGGTTTGTGGCAATACTGGGAGAGGTGTCCAAGAGGAGGACAAGATAGTAATGTTCTTCAGAATGTTTAAGTTGCAGGGGACACCACACTGCAGATTGACTCTAAACAGGCTTCATTCAGTAAGCTAAACTGATGTGAAGGCCTGGAGTCGTCCATGAGCAGCCAGCTAGAGCACCTGAAGCCTAAGAGACTGATCCTGCCCTTCTGAGTTCTGGGAACAGAGGAGATAGGACAAGAAGTCTTCCCTACTTCCTCTGAGGTTGTCCTTTCCTGGTCCCTGGGCTGGGAATTCCCATCTCTGATGGGGCCTCCACATGAGATTCTACATCTAGCCCTGTGTCTTTTCAAGGCTGCCCTTCACAGTTGCCCATGTCCACCAACTTCCTTGTCTTGTCTTCCCTGAAGCTTTTCCTCAGCTACCATCTCTTTCTGACCAGGAGGGAACTTGGGAGGTACTGGTCATCCTCCTTCTGGTATGGGGCTTTCAACCCACTAAATGGCTAGGTATGGTTGCTGCCAGTTATGATGGCCAAGCCTGTGCCTCTGACATATTCTTTTTTTCCCGGCAAGAGACAGATGGGAGAGACTTGAGATGAGACCATATGATCACCTGCCCCACCAAGAGCAGATAGGGACAATGTTCAGGGACCACTGGGCAGAAGAGACTTGGGACAGGGTCAAAGTTGTGAGCATTGGGGTCAGAATACTGCTAAGCCTTGAAAATTTGATTTTGAATCTTGATGCCCTCATTGTGTGGCACAGGCAGGGAGATTCTTCTCCCAGGCTGAAAGATGAGTGACCAGTCACCTTGAGGGGGTAAAGAGTACATGAGAGGAGGTCTATGGAGCACTATGGCCTGGTACTGCAGCAGGCAGTGGCCCTCGGAGTGGGTACAGGTGCACTCTGGGATTAGTGCCCTTTCCCCTACAGAGCCTTGTCTTACATAACCTTGGCCTCCAAGCAGAGGCTGGGCAGGGCTTAGCTCTGGGTGTGCAGCCCTTGCCCTCTGGGGCTCCAGCTCTAGGGCCACCACCTTAATCCACCACTATTCACAGCCCCGGCTGGGATTTCCTTCTTTTTTTTAAGAACCAATGTAAGCCCCAGGTAGAAGTGCTATTACACACCTACCTATGGCCTGGTGCTTCTGTGAGTCTAGACACTGCCTCAGCAAAACAAAAACATAAAAAGACTCAATGTCCAATCCTGATGCTTTCTTTCATTGAGCTTCAACCCTTTTGGGGCAGAGGTGGTTGCAGGCAATTGGGGGGGGGGGGGAGGCTTCCATTAAGAATGCCTTTATGCCCTTTAGTTCACCAAAAACACAGGTACCCAGTGGGTTTGGGAGGAGTCCTGCCTCCTCTGGTCCCCATTGGCACATCTAAGATTTTCTGTAGCCACCAGACCCTGCCAGCCCTAGGGCTGGCAGGACCCTGTGCCCCTCAAGACCCTCCTCTTTATTTTAGTGCCCCTCTCACCTGAGGAGGAACCCAGAGCGGCGTGGGGCACCTGAGCCCAGGAAGGCGAGCAGCCCTGCCGGGACCGCGAGTGCCTGGCGGAGTGGCAGGTGCAGCCCAAGACTCCGGCTCCCACCTCCTACTGTAGGTGCGGCCCCATTCCCTCCGTGGCCCCACCCCAGGCTTCATGAGCACAGGGCTTGGTCAGTTGCCACCAGCCAACAGGGATGGCATATTCCTGCCCTGCCCTGGGTCTGCTTGGCCTCACCCCTGAATAGTGAGTACAGCTCAGGGCTATAGGGTGGGGAGGCATCTCATTCAAGTCGCCCCAGGCTTAAGGTCATGCTCTTCCCACTCAGAGACAGCCCAGCATTTTGTGCTCATCTCCCTGGGGCCTGGGGGCAGCCAGGGAGAGGGAAGGGTAAATACTGATCCATCCCTGTTTGGTCTGTTTTCCAACAGTGGGGTGTCATTGAGGTGTCTGGGATCTGTGGGACATCTCTAGAAGAAGGGGGTGTGTGCTTGATGGGTGGGGATGGCATAAAGTTCTCATCATGTTGAGGTCTGACCCAGGCTGCTGGAAGCCTGCCTGGTAGGGAGTGGGAGAGCAGAGGAGTCATCTGTGGGACCCCTGCTGAAGGTCTGGATACAGAGCTGGGCTCTGACTTGCAATCACTCACCTTCCCTGGGCCCAGAGCTACAGAGCTGAGCTGCAGTAAGCTCAGGATCTGCAAGCTGAGAGGTCTTGTCCTGAAGCAGCTTAGGGCAGCTGCTCTGGTTAAGGAAGGGTCTAGTTTGGGCCTGGGCCTGTACAGGTGCAGTGGTGGTTATGTACAGAGGCCGCTCTTGAACCCTGCATAGTAGCTCCTGGACATGGCTAGTGCCAACTGTATCTGTCTCCTACCCTCCCACAGTGCGGGGCCAAGGCTTGTGTTCAATCGAGTAAACGGCCGGCGGCCCCTCACCACCTCCCCATCCCTCGAGGGGACCCAAGAGACCTACACAGTGGCCCATGAGGAGAACGTCCGATTTGTATCTGAAGGTAGTAAGGGACCAGGGGGTGTGGCTCAGGCCACAGCATCCCAGTAGTGTGGACCTGGTTCTGCCCTGTCCTTCCCCACCATAGACTGCCTCTTAGCAGCTCAGGGGCTAGACTTTTCCTTGGCTCTCTGCCTGGTCATGTCCATTCCTTGAGCTGGGCTGGAGTCCAAGGTGGCCCCCAGGCTCTCGGGTGGGAGGGATACCCGGGGTTTGGTTCATTCTAACAGACCTTTCCCCCACAGCCTGGCAGCAGGTAGAGCGACAGCTGGATGGCGGCCCTGCCGAAGAGAGTGGCCCACGGCCTGTGCAGTATGTGGAGAGCACACCTGATCCCCGGCTACAGAGTGAGCTTCCCCCATTCCCCAAATCCCCAAAGAATCTTCTACACTAGTTAGCCCCAGGTAGTAGGGGAAGGGGGTCTTTGGCCAGACTCCCCCATTTATCATTGAATGCTAAGCCTGGAGTCCAGGTTAGGGGGTGTGATCAGCTAGAGGGCAGAGGTACTGGCCAGCTTGGGAAGCAGCATCACTGCCCCGCATTTATTCTACCCACAGACTTTGTACCTATTGACCTGGATGAGTGGTGGGCCCAGCAGTTCCTGGCTAAAATCACCAACTGTTCCTAGCAGCTGTCCGGGAAGGAACGTTGCCATAGTGGACCCTTTGCCAGAAGAGGACCATGGTGCGCCGGTCCACCTTGTGGCCTGGCTGGGGACTGGCCACACCTGAAGTGCCAACATTTGGACCTTTGCACCTGTTGTTTCCTTGGCTTGGCTGTCCCAAGCTGCCAGAGCCAGGGGTCTAACCTCAAGTCTTGCTCACTGTGCCCAGGGATGAGCCCCTGGGGCTGGCAGGGAGGAGTTCAGGCTAATAAAGCGGAGAAACTGCCTTTTCGGATGTCGGTGATTGGCGGATGCTGGGGGATGTGTGTTGGGGTCATGTGTCTACTTCTAGCTCTCAGTCTTAGCCTTTAGCCTCCCCTAACACTTTGTGATATTGGGAATTGAACTGAGGGTCTCACACAGGCTAGGTATCTGTTCTACTCCTGACCTACTGCTGTACATCCTTAGCCTTGTTTACTGCTACTTCTTCCTCCTCTTGTTTTGAACTAGCATCTCAGTGTGCAATCCTGGCTTTCCTGCAATTTGCTATGTAGATTAGGCTAACCTTGAGTCCACAGGGACCTACCTGCCTCTGCCTCCAAAGTGCTGGAAATAAAGACATGTGCCACCAGCCTGGAGCTTTTGATCTTCCTGCCTCCTGGGGGCTGGGAAAATAGGCCGGTTTGTATCTCCTTCTAGTCACAGCCTCTCTGCACACTTGGGCTAGAAGGCGTTAAGCTTTGTCCAGCTCTCTCTGTTTTTATTTTTGAGACAGGTGGCTGGCTGGCCTGGAACTCACAGAGTGCTGGGATTAAAGGCATGCCCCACCATGCTAGGCTAACAAAGGTGATGGGGCCCTTGACCAGCTTTTGGAAATATGTAGACCCAAACTGTCCCATCTGAATCCATTATCTCTTTTTCTCCACAATCGACAAATGCCAAAGTTGGACCCCAAGACCCATGTGATATTGGCTACGGGTGTAGGAATGGGTTTGTTTTCTCTGACAAAGAATTAAGGCAGAAATCTTGGTGATAGTTGAGAAATCAAGGTCTCCTTTTGGGGTTCTTAAGTTTCATTAATATAAGGATTTTAAAGTCCAGGCAGGAGGATCTCTGAGTTCAAGGCCAGCCTGGTCCCACATAGTGAGTTCTAGGACTACAGAGAGATATTCTGTCTCAAAAAGACAGAAAGAGACAAGAAAGAGAATGGTCACAAAAAAGCTCAAGGACAAAAACAGACTGAAATAGAAGTTTGAGAATTTATTAGCCTTTAAAGGGAAAACCCCAGGGCAGGCAACTGTAAACGTCTAAACTGCCTTGGCGGAAGGAAGAGAAGGAAAAACAAAAGTTTTGCCCTTAGAGATAAGGTCTGCCACCTTAAGAATGACTGGCCAGGGCCTTTCTTTAATCCCTGAACTGCAGAGGCTGAGCTGTGAGTTCTAAGCTATCCTGGTCTACATAGAAAGTTCTAGGACAGCTTCTATCTACAAAAAAAAAAAAAAAAAAAAAAAAAGTTGAAAGAGCAAGGAACCCAGTGCATTAACAGGATTAATCCTTATGAGAGGAGACAAGAGCATGTCTCCACTTGGAGCCAGAGTCCATCCTTTAACAGGACTTAACTGGAATAGAATCCCAGCCCTAGACTGCCAGTCCTACTCTTAAGCCTGTAGGCCTGGCTGTGGTATACTGGGAAAAATGTCTCAAGAGTCTTTGGGTATGTGTTGAACCTGTGGTGACTGTAGTTATCTGAAAGCTGCACTGGGACCTTACTCTCCTGAAGGAGGGAGACCCAGAATACCTGGATGCTGATCAGATACCTCCACACAGTTAGAAATCAGAGTTGAGGCCCAGCCTGGGTGGACGGTGGATGTGAACAAGCCTCAGCATGACCTTACCGGCTCACAGACAGAAAAAAAAGTTCAGCTCTCAAAACAAAAACAAAAACAAAACGGAAGCCTCAGAGAGGGTCAGCGACCACTCCTACTTAGCACAGCTGGTTGGGCCACTGCAGTGTGCTGAGGCCTCGCTGGGCGTGGCCGCAGAGGCCCAAGCAGGAGGCAACAGCGGTGGAAGTGGCCAGGGCGAGCCTATGCAAAACGTGGGGGTCTACCAGGCGACCTGGAGCTACGCAGCCGCGGCTGTGCGTCGCGGCGGCGACGGAAGTGACGCGCGTTGCCAGGCGGCTGTTGCTAGGCGCCGTGCTGCGCGTTTTGCGTAAGACAGCGTCAGCTGAGGCGGGAAGCGCGAGCTGTAGCGCCATGGCCGGTGGTAACGGCGCGCTCGAGGCGCGCTGTCGTCGGGTCTCGCGTCCCGGGAGTCCCGGGTCCGAGGTCCCCGCTGCATCACTGACTGGACCTCGTGCAGAAGCCCGTCCTGCGGGCGGAGGTGGAGGGTCGCGGCGCTCTGCCCAAGACCGGTGCTCAGGCGGCGTCCCTTCTGCCGCTTGGCAGCACCCTTTCCTCAACGTATTCAGACACTTCAGGGTGAATGAGTGGAAACGGTCCAGCAAAGAAGGAGATGTGGCTGTGGTGACGGTACTGCCCTCGGGGGTCTTTCCTGCTCCTGAGAAATCTCCCAGTGGGCACTGCGACTGTCCTCTAGCTTTGCACCGTTTGCAGCTCCTGTCTCTTTCTAGGACAAGGTTCTGAAGAGCGCCGTGTATCGCATCCGTGGGTCTGTATCTGCCAGCAACTACATCCAGCTCCCCAGAACTAGCACCCAGTCTCTGGGGCTGACTGGGCGGTACCTGTATGTGCTTTTCCGGCCCCTGCCTACCAAGCACTTTGTCATCCACCTGGACGTGTCCACAGAGGTGCCCAGCTTGGAAGGAGGGCTGGGTGTTTGTTGCTGCTTTCCCCCCATAACCTCCCATCTAATGGCTTCTCTCTGCCTCCTAGGACGGCCAGGTCATTCGTGTGTCTTTCTCCAACCTCTTTAAGGAGTTCAAGTCCTCCGAAACTTGGCTTCAGTTCCCCTTTGTCTTCGAGACTAAGACACGCAGGAGAGGTGGTGACACCTGGTCCAGGAGGAACAGCTTGAATAAAGGCCGAGAACAGGATGGTACAGGCCCAACTGGGCTTGTGCTTCTGTGTGGCCCTGAGGACAGCTGGGGGATGGGGCTGAGAGGGTTGCAACAAAATGCTAGGTGCTGACCTCCCACCTGTCCTGCAGATCTGGCAGGTGTAGCTCCTCCTCGTGCCCACTGGACCTGTTTGCAGCTGGACCTGCGTGACATCCTGATGTTCTACCTGAGCCGGCACTATAGCCACCTCAAGAGCATCAGGCTGTGTGCCAGCCTGCTAGTCAGAAACCTCTACACCAGTGATCTGTGCTTTGACCCTGGTGAGGCCCACATTTCATGCCCCATCCCAATCTGAAGGCTAGAACCCTCCCTGCTAGCTGGCAGATGAAAACCGATTACCAATTTCAGAGGAGAGCCATGCACCAGGGTTCCCAGTTCCAGGCAGAGCATTGGGGCGGCCTGGTGGAGTGGCAGATACTTGGTATTGCATCTTGCTTGGGATGGGAAGGGATAGGACAAATGTCCCTCAATCTAGAACAGCCCTGATTATTGTAGCTGTCACTGTCACTGAGGCCCGGCGTGCAAAGTTGTCTGTCAACCCTATGCCTCGAGAAATGGCCTTCCCGGTGCCAAAGGGGGAGAGCTGGCATGACCATTACATCCATATTCGGTGAGCAGTTCTGGACCTTAGGTGGTGAGGGGCCAGGTGGCCTTTATTCCCAGATACTGATTTTGCTTCTGTGTTTGCCACCCACGAGGTTTCCAAGTGACGGCTCAAAAGCGTCTGAGGAGCAGGTTGAGAAGAGCTGCTCCCCTCCAGAGGCAGGTGGGCTGTGGTTCTACAGGGTGCATAGGACTCGGTGGGAATAGTTTCAGGGCATCCTGAGTAGGGCTCAGTAGCATGGGGGTGTGTGCCTGGGGCAGCCTGGAGGTGGCCCCAGAGAAGGGCCTAGCTGGTGGTCCTCTGAGGTTCTAGAATCATATTTAAGGTCCATGCAAGTGGCATCTGATCCCCACGCTTTCTTTTTGGAGGGGGTCTGCCATGTTTTAGGGTAGAATGATGGCAGTGTTTGTGGTGCAGCTTCTATAGAATGGTGAGGGGAGCCACCTGTCCCTCCTTGCACCTTGGCTGGCATTCTCACGTGCCTCTCTTGCTCCACTCGGGCTCTTTGCTCCATTGTAGTTTTCCTAGGGCATATGTTACGGCGCCTGCCTCATCCAGTGGTCTTTGGCAAACCTTTGCTGAGCAGTAGGTCCCCCGTGACCCAGAAATCTAGCCCTACATTGGTGAGT
This sequence comes from Rhynchomys soricoides, assembly GCA_019843965.1. Lineage (NCBI taxonomy): Eukaryota > Metazoa > Chordata > Mammalia > Rodentia > Muridae > Rhynchomys > Rhynchomys soricoides. The sequence continues at coordinate 15,001,510 of JADRCH010000008.1, forward strand.
GCACTTGGGAAAGGGCTGGGGACTGATGGCCCTAGGGTGCTGATGATGCATGTTCCATTACAGCCTTGCCAGGTCCTTTCAGCAGCCAGTCGCCTTCCAGAGGTCAGCCTGACCTACAAGTGTCCAGAAGTCTCCAGTGCAAGTGCCTCCAGCATCCATGGCCAACGTCCTTCAGCCTGGGATGAGATTACTGATGCACACATGGTGGCCGGTGGGAGACATGTTCTTGCAGACAAATCATCTGGAGTGCCCATGACCCTTGAGGACATTGGCTCCTGTAAAGTGAGTGCCCATCTGTAGGCATTTGGGCATTAGTGAGAGGTGGGCTACCTAACCTGAGCCTCCTGAGGTGCATTCAGAGTGGATGGGCCTCTAGAGATGGGTTTGTTCTGTGCCAACTCTAAGGGTCACTGCAGATAGTCTGTCAAAGGACAGGACTTGGGGTTTCTGGAGACTTTATCACTGCAGCCAGAAGACTGCTGTTAGCAGGAGCGCCTCGTACCCATTGTCGGCCTTCCTTCCTTCCTTCCTTCCTTCCTTCCTTTCTTTTGAGAGGCAGCAGAGGTGGGGCATTTGCAGAGTATAGAGTGATTTCCTTGAGTCCCATTTTGCATTTTCCTATTTCAGGTCTTCCTCCCAGACCCAGTCCTGAGGCTCAAGGGAGTCATCGGCTTTGGGGGTCACAGCACCCAATGGGTGAGGTTTCAAGGCAATTTCCAGGCCGGTTTTCATTGGGTGGGTGGTGTGAGTGAGTTTTAGGGAAGGAAAGATTTCTAGTCCCGTCTTGGGCACTTATCTATGGTCCTCAAGAAACCCTGCCCTGCCCGGATCTCATTCCTGAGGGCTAATGTGAGTCTTTAGGTCATGGGTGTCCCCTATTCACTTGGTAAAGTCTGCTAGGTAATGACTGGGTTAAGGGACTCCCAAAGACACAAAGGCTTTGGATGGATGGATATGTGTATATTATATATATATATTTTTAAATTATTTTATGTAGCTGGGTGGTGGTGGCAGCACTTTGATCCCAGCACTTGGAGGCAGAGGCAGACAGATCTCTGTGAGTTTGAGGCCAGCCTGGTCTACAGAGTTCCAGGACTGCCAAAGCTACATACTGAACCAGGCCCCTTTGTAAAAGGAACCAAGTACTTTATACTGCTGAGCCATCTTTCCAGTCCCATAAAGATTTGTTTATTTTGTGTGTATGTGTATGCTTACTGCATGTGTGCAGAAGCCCACAGAGATCAGAGAGGGCATCAGACCCTCCGAACAGGATTTACAGGTGATGCTTGGGGCAAAATGTGAGTCTTCTGCAAGAGTAGTAAGCTGTCTTTACTGCTGAGCCACCTCTCCAGCCCTGGTTATGTCTTTAGAACTTCTATGAGTGTGGGTCTCTCTGATCCAGACCAGGTGTGTTGGAATTGGGTGTGATGTGGGAAGTCGACTCCAGTGTATGAAGTGGGCCTCTAAGAAAGGCCACAGTTAGAAAGAGGTGGTGTTTCCCTCCTTTCTGGACACTTCAGGCCCTTCTGGGCATGGACTCTGAATCTTTGACCTTTTGCTACCAAGATCACCAGTCTTTTATGAAAAGGTTTTAGTTGTCTTCCCTCATATGCCTGTGATGGGGGGCCAAATGCCTCTGTGCGTGTGCATGTGCGTGCGCACATACATGTGTGCACCAGACTCCCCTTTTAAGCAGCCAAGAGGGACCTGGCTGGGTTTCTGTGGGTGACTTTGGTCCTGGCCCTCATATGCTAGGCCCTGTGGACCAAAGATGGTGTGGCTGTTGTTTACCCCTGCCATGCGGTCATAACCGTCCTACAGATTGACACTGGACAGCAGAGATTTTTCCTTGGCCACACTGACAAGGTACGTGCCTGCTGGGCCTGGGCGGGGAGAGGCGAACCTGCAGGCCATATTGTATTCCCTTCTTCTTTGTTATATGTCTCCAGGTCTCTGCTCTGGCGCTCAATGGCAATGATACGCTGCTAGCCTCAGCTCAGGTGCAGCCTCCCAGCATGGTGCGTCTCTGGGACTTCCAGACTGGGGAATGCCTGTCTCTCTTCAGAAGCCCACTGCACACCATCTGCTCCCTCAGGTGCAGTAGCCTTGGGTTGGGGCAGCAGGGAGAGTGGGAGGTGCCAAGAAACTGCTGACGTCATCTTACATACCTACAGCTTCTCTGGCAGTGGGGCGCTCCTCTGCGGTGTAGGCAAGGACAGACATGGGAGGACGGTAATGTGTCCATAAGCCTGGTATAGGAGGCGGGGCCTGCTGCGTGGGTGGTGAGCTCCAGCCAGCCTTTGCTTGCTTGCTTGCTTTTTTGATTGATTGTTTGCGGTTTGATTTTTTTTTTTTTGAGACTCACTCTGTAGACCAGGCTGGCCTTGAACTCAGAGAGATCTGCCTGCCTCTGCCTCCTGAGTGCTGGGACTAAAAGTGTGTGCCAACATCCCTGGCTCAGCCTTTGCTTTCTAAAACTCTGTCTTTATTTCTGCTTATTAAAGTAGTATGTATGTCTTGCTTTAAGATAGGGGCTAGACCAGGGCGACACAGAGAAACCCTGTCTCGAAAAACCAAAAAAAAAAAAAAAGATAGGGGCTAGAGAGATGACTCAGTGGTTAAGAGCACTGGCTGTTTTTCCATAGACCTTTGGGGTTCAGTTACAAACATCAGCATGGAGGCTGGCTGTGACTCCAGTCTTAGGGGATCCAGTGCCCACTTTTGCCCTCTGTTTGTTGGCACTGTGCATACATGATACACAGACATACATTTAGGCCATCACTAATAAATACAGAGGCTTTTTAAAAAGAATCATGATGAGCTAGACCTGATGGCACATTCCTTTGTTTTGTTTTGCTTTGCTTTGCTTTGCTCCCCCCAAGACAGCGTTTCACTGTGTAGCCTTGGCTGTCTAGGAACTCACGTTGTAGACCTGGCTGGCCTTGAACTCACAGGGATATGCCCACTTCTGCCTTTGGAGTGTGGGTTTAAAGGCCTGTGCCACTGCTGCCCAGCAGTGGCACCTTCTTCAGCCCTAGCACCGTCGAAACAGAGGCCGGTGGGCTGTTCTCTAAGCCAGCCTGGTCTACATAGCAAGCTCCAGGCCAGCCAAGGTTACATATGCTAAATCTGTATTTAAATGTTCAGTGTTGTCAGATTTGTAGGCATTTAGCTGCTCTGAATTGACCCATTGTTTCAGTGTGGGCTACCTTTGGCTTTTTTTTCCCAGAATGCTGGGAATCCAATCCAGGGCCTTACATGTTAGCCAGTTGCCCTGCCACTGAGATATGCCCCAGCCTCAGCCAGGTTTTTACTTAGCTCTATAGATAGCCACAGCTGCGCTCTGAAGACTTGATGTTCAGGGGCTGATCTCTATGTCAGGGAAAAGCCTCTGCCTGTTGAGGGGCTGGGGGCTCAGCAGGTCCTTACAGGGTAGGGTTAGGCAGAGCTCTCGCAGGGCTTGCTGTCTGCACCTACAGTTCATTCTGCATTTGTTGCAGGTGGTGGTGGCCTGGGGCACAGACCAGGTGGGCTTTGGTGGTGAGGTAGTGGTTCTTGCAAAAGTGCACACTGACTTTGACATTCAGACCTTCCGGATTGCCTTTTTTGATGAAACCAGGTGATGTGGCCAGGCTGTGTGGTACTGGGACAGGATTTGGGCATTGCGCCACTCTGCTCCACGTTGCTTACTCTTCCACACCCGCAGGATGGCATCATGTGGTCGGGGCAGTGTACGGCTCTGGCGGCTGCGGGGTGGTGTCCTACGATCCTGCGCCGTGGACCTAGGGGAGTACTGTTCACTGGAGCTCACTGACCTTGCCTTTGCACAGGCGCTAGATGGCCACTGTGTGCCCTCGGCTGGCATGCTGTGAGTCCCACCTTTGTTCTTACCCAGCCCAGCCTTTACCCTGAGTAAAGCTCACTCCATCCTCCCTTTGCAGCTTTGTGTGCAGCCATAGTGGTCACATCCTGGAGATTGACCACCAGCGCATGGCTGTGCAGCACATCCGCCGCTTGCTACCCGCACAGTCCCCTGGTGTTCCCCTTACCGAGAAGCAGAACTTCAGCGTGGGTAGGTGGGCACCCGTTCCTTGGGGAAGTGACATCTCATTGAGATGCTGATAGCTGCCCTTTTCAGGGTCCGGCATTGCTATCAGTAGCCTCAGTGTCTCTACTGCTACATGTGCTGTGGGCTCTGAGGATGGCTACTTACGACTCTGGCCCCTGGACTTTTCCTCAGTGCTCCTAGAGGCTGGTGAGATTGCAGACCTCTGTCTACCCTAGCTTGGGGAGAGCTGGCCTTGGCACAGGGAAGGTTGGGATCCTCTAGCTCTGGTTTTGGGTAGTACTCTTCTTGGGCTGGACAGTGAGTTATGGGGTGAGGGAGCTACCCTGAACCTGGCTGCCTAGCAGTACCAGTGCTCTCCACAGGCTGGTTTCGCAGGGGCTTTGGGGGCAGTGGCTAGTGGGCATGGTACTCTCAGAACCCTGGAGACCTTGGCAGCAGAGGAACAAGTGGTCTGTGTCTTGGGTACTTCAGTGCCCACAGAGTGTGTGTGGTAATGTGGTGTGAGCTTTCCTGGAGTCATCTTTCAAGCTTGCTGGGCCCCAGCGGCTGTTGACCTACCCTTCCCACAGAACACGATGGCCCTGTCAGTTCAGTCTCCTTCAGTCCCGATGGCCTGCGTGTGCTGTCCACCACCACTTCAGGCCACCTGGGCTTCCTGGATGTCCCCTCTCGGGAGTATACTGTGTTGGCACGCTCCCACATGGCCCCAGTGCTGGCACTTTCTACAGATCAGAACCGGGGACAGATGGCCACTGTGTCCGTTGACCACACTGTCCGCATCTGGGACCTGGCTACCCTACAGCAGGTGGGGAGTGGCAAAAGGCAGGCAGGGGATAGGTCCAGATACCATACCAAAAGGCTGAGGGCAGGAGATGCACAGGGAATTGAGTCCTTCCAGCCCAGTCTCTGGAACTTAGTGGTAAAATCACATGGGGCACACTTGTCCCTTGCTTTCTCTTGACCCCCTACCCACCCTTGATGGTGGCGTCTTTCTTCCAGCTGTATGACTTCTCATCCTCTGAGGACACCCCTTGTGCCGTTGCTTTCCACCCTTCAATGCCAAATTTCTTCTGTGGCTTCAGCAGTGGGGCTGTGCGTTCCTTCAGCTTGGAGAACTCTGCAGTCCTGGTAGAGCACACGTGAGTGTTTCCCGGGGACCAGAGCTACACAGACACCACCAGTGAATATGGAAGCTGGGGAGCTCTGTGGGATCCCGTGTGGTGACGACCCTTTGCAGGAAAGCTAGTGCCACCATAAACCACATCTTGGCTTCCGGGGCCAAGGTCAGTGAGTGTCCCATGTGTGGTGCAGGCGTCACCGAGGGGCCATCACCAGCCTGGTCATCACCCCTGACGGCAGATTCCTGTTCAGCTCCTGCTCTCAGGGCTCCCTAGTCCAGTACAGCTGTGCTGTCTCCCGATGCTGCGTCCTACGTGTGGCAGGTCAGGCTCCTAGCTACTCATGCTGGTTCCAAGGCACTGGGGAGCTCTGTCTTGGTTAGTTTTCTAAGCTGTGATAAGGACCATGACCAAAAGCAAGCTGGGGAAGAGAGAGTTTATTTCATCTTACAGCTTCCATCCATCCAGGGAAGTCAGGGCAGGAACTTGAAGGTAGGAACTGAAGCAAAGGCCATGGCGGGTACTGCTTACTCATTTGATCCCCATGGCTGGCTCATCTTGCTTTCCTTACACACCCCAGGACCACCTGCCCAGAAGTAGCACTGCCAAATGGGCAGAGCCCTCCTACATCAGTCATTCATTAATCAAGACAATGCTCCCACAGATTTGCTTACAGGCCAGTCTGATAGAGGTATTTTCTTTCCAGATGTCTCTGACTTGTATCATGTTTACCAAAACAAAAACCAAAAAAACCCATAAAAATCTTGTCAGGGCATGGCCATCACCTCCACGCTCAGGGTCTGTGTTACTCCAAGGGTGTGTGTGTGTGTGTCTAAGCCTTCCTTACAAGCCAAGGGTTAGTAAGGGTTTGTGTCTATTCTGCTTCAGAAGGTGGGCAGCCTGGGCACTAGGAAGGCAATTGGGAGAGACCCCCGTTCAAAGGGCATCTATGCCTCCGGTGCTCCTCATTGACTTAGCCTGCCAAGTGGTCATGTGGTCACAGTCTGTGAAACCTGAAGTGTAAGCTCTATGCAAGCTGGAGAGGGCCAGTGTACTCGGCAGGGGAGATGGGATTAAGAGTCTCCCACCACACCCACTGACCCCCTGCCCTGTGTTGCTACAGCCAACATGGTATGTCAGGATGGTCGCCCCAACCCCAATATTCTGGCAGTCAGTGGAGACAGCTGCCGGCTGGCCTTTGTGGGCCCTTCCAAGTGCATGGTGACAGTTGTGGAGTCGGCCTCCTTGGATGAGGTGAGTGTGGGGCCTCCTAGGCCAGAGGCTCTGCCTGTGTAGGCATAAAGTGTCCAGGAATAAGAAGAGGCTACAGTTGCTCAGGAGCAGTCCTGGGCCTATCACGATGCTAAGGATCCAGGCCTCTCCATGCTCTTCAGAAGCTCAGCTTCCTGTGTGGGGGTTATGTCTGGGCACCCAGGTGGGGGTTACTGAAGCCACTTCCCTAGCCCTGGGTGGTGCCCACTAACCCTGGATCGGAGGCTAGTGGTCACTTTCCCCCTAGCTACTCCGTGTTGATGTCAGTACCCTCAACCTGACCAGCAACCACCTGGACTGGGCTGTGGCCATCTGCTTCAGCCCCGGGAACCCAGGCCATCTGCTGGTGTCCACATCCTCTAACAAGGTTGTGGTACTGGATGCTGAGTCAGGACGCACTATCCGGGAGGTGAGTCGGTACTATAGGCAGTGGGCTGCCGACCCTTCCCTCTTCCTACCGCCTTGCCCCTAGTGCCAGCTACTCCACCACAAAGGGGCATCTTTCAAAATGCTTCATTCTAGTTATCTAGTGTCCGCTCCAGAGCCTGCTCCTCCATGGCTCTCAGTGAGGATGCTCGTTTGCTGCTGGCAGCCACTGGCCGGACCATTACAGTGTGGGATTATCCAACACAGGCAAACCCCAGCTGCCAGGTACGTGCTGTGGGCCGCAACAGGCTATGGCTTCCCATGGGTGGCTGAGGAGACCCTGGAGGAGCAAGTGAGGGAAGGCAGGGACTGGAAGGATGGAAGGTGATGTGTAAAACCCTCTGCTTGCTGAGGCCAAATGCTATATGGGGTTACCTAGAGACTGGGAGCACAGAATCCTGGGCATGCTCTGGGTCCCTATATGTGGTGCTTACTGCCCCTAGGTATACATTGGCCACTCGGAGCCTGTGCACGTTGTAGCCTTCACACCTGATCAGCGGCAGGTCATTAGTGTGGGGGATGCCATCTTCCTCTGGGACATCCTGGCCACCCCTGAGAGGCAAGTGTCTGCCCTTCACCATGTCTGTATGGGCCTTTTGCTGGCTGACCCCTGATACCTTCTCTTGTTCTCAGAGATGGAAGTGATCCTGAGGCACCCCCAGTGCATGAGGCGGGTAAGTGATCCAAGCTTTGCTGGAGGAGGAGGACATTACCATGTTAGTTAGTGTGGAGCTGACACTGGGTTGGGGGTCATGTTGGGCAAGTGGCACCATCTCCTCCCCTGTGCCTGCTGATAAGACCTCCTCCCTGAGAGACATATCTGACATGCCCAGCACTGACATGGTCTTTCTTTCTCTAGGCTCTAGTGCAGGGCAGCTAGAGGACCTGGCATCTGGGGCCGGTGGACTCCCTCGGCAGCAAGTGCCCATACCATCTCAGGCATCCCCGCCTCCACTGAGTACCCATGACAGACTCCTTGAAGGCAGTACTGGTAAGGGTTGGGGTTCTCGGTATGTCTGGTGTACATGGTCACAGCGTGTGCCTGGGTGCTGGTTCTCAGTGGTGTCAGGCCAGGTAGCTGTTTTCCCTTTTCTTTTTTTTTTTCTTTCAAGACCGGCTCTCACTGTATCTGTGTCCTCCTATGTCCTGTGGGGGAGCCATAGCCTGTTGCGGCCCACAGCACGTACCTGGCAGCTGGGGTTTGCCTGTGTTGGATAATCCCACACTGTAATGGTCCGGCCAGTGGCTGCCAGCAGCAAAGGAACATCCTCACTGAGAGCCAAGGAGGAGCAGGAGTATCTGGAGTGGATGGTGTGTGTGTGTGTGTGTGTGTGTGTGTGTGTGTGTGTGTGTGACTTTCAAGACAGTTGCTGCCTCCTGAAACTCACTATATAGACCAGGCTGGCCTCAAACTCACAGAGATCCACTTGTCTCCGCCTCCCAAATGCTGGGATTAAAGGTGTGCACCACCAACTCTGGCTTTGTTTTTTCTCTTCTTCTTGGTCCTAACCCTAGGCACCTTCTCCACATCTGATGAGGAAGGACTCTGTGAGGAGAACCATGTTACTGAGGCATTCCTCCAAGGCCAGGCCCCGACCCCACCTGTGCTTGTGGAGAGGGAGGCCAGTGGAGCTGGGGATGCCCCTCAGGAGGCTGCAAAGAGTTCTTGGACACATGCTGAACTGCCCAGTCACCACAGCCAAATGAGTAAGCCAGTGGCCGCAGGCAGGGACTGAGGCCTCTGTCAGGCCACTTTGGGGGCTTGCAATCTTTCCTGAAAGATGAGTTGAGGTCACCTCTAGGACTCTGGGGATCCTGATATACCTGTGTTGGGTGGGACACAGCTCTCAGCTTAGCAGGGATGGGGGGCTTTGTGTCTGGGGAGGGATCTCTGATGGTGGTAGGCAGTTCAGTGTCCTGTGGTCTCTTCTGTCAGGTGAATGGAGCCTTCGGAGCGGAAAGGCTGGGCTCCCTACCCGCCCAGATTCCTACAAGCACTTCACAGCTCGATATAAGGCCTCTGCACGGGTTAAGGTTGGCAGCACACCATACTAGGAGTTTCTAAAATTAGTCTCCTTTGAACGTGGGCCCTCTCAGTCTTCCCCAGGGTAGCTTCCACTCCATCCTGCCCACACACATCCTCCTTCCAGTGTGGCTGCCCCTCAGTGCCCCAGGAGTGCCCGGTTCATAGTCCTCTGGGTCCCACCCACCTTCCTATTTATACCCCTCCCCTTACCTGGCCACTCTGTGTACCTCCTAGCAGCTTACCTGTGTACTTTGGAGACCAGCTATGCTTTGCCAGCTTTCTGGGTCTGCTTCCTTGCAGAGCGTCTCCTTCCCTCCTGTTGGCAGAGAGCAGCTGCGACTGAAGGCCGTTGTGGGCTACAATGGGAATGGGCGGGCCAACATGGTCTGGAGGCCCGACACAGGTAGGACTGCAGTGTCCAGTCTCATCCTCTAGGGTAGGTCCTCCACAGCAAACAAACACTGGACGTCAGTTGAAGCTTCTAGAGTGTAGGGCACTGGCACATCCCTTGTTATGCCAAAACTTCATGAAGTCTGGCTGCCAGTGATGATGGGACATTGGCGTTTCCTTGCCCACAGGCTTCTTTGCCTACACATGTGGTCGCCTGGTGGTAGTGGAGGACCTGCATTCTGGTACCCAGCGGCATTGGCTTGGCCATCCTCAGGAGATCTCTACTCTGGCACTCAACCAGGATGGTCAGGTGCATACCTTGTCCATGTCTAGGGACACAGTGGACAGTAGAGCATGGCTCTAGTTCAGCATGCAGGACACATCCCAGCTTACCCTCCATTCAGCAAGGGCAGGCATGGTAGCTATCTCTGCTGACCACTCACCTTCTGGCCTGTAGGTCTTGGCCTCTGCCTCCTGCTGTGGCAACACAGCTGCCCGCTGCCAGATCCGAATTTGGGATGTTGCAAAGGGCCTATGTCGGCATGTCCTTTCCCACCATGACACAGCTGTACAAGCCCTGGCCTTCTCACCAGCTGATGAGTTCCTTATAACGTTGGGTAGGTAGGCTTAGGTAAGCAGAGAGAGGGCAGACTTCTAGGAGCCCTGGCCGCTGGAGTATGCCTGACATGCTGTTACATGTCCGTAGGGGACTATGCTGACCGGACCCTTGCCCTGTGGAGCATGGCAACCTGTGAACTTCTGACATCCACTCGCCTCCTGGAGCCTGTGCATGGTGTGGCCTTTAACCCATGGGATGCCAATGAGCTCATCTGTGTGGGCACAAGTGCCATCACCTTCTGGCTTCTACAGCACCACGGGGCAGACACCAGCTTCCAGGTACCAGGCTGCTGGCTGAGGTGCTGCACTGGTGTTTTACCTGCGTGTACATCTGTGTGAGGGTGCCAGATCCCCTGGAACTGGAGTTACACAGTTGTGAGCTGCCATGTGGATGCTGGGAATTAAACCTGGGTCTTTTGGAAGAGCAGCCAGTGCTCTTAACCACTGAGCCATCTCTCCAGCCTGAGGTGTTCCATGGGCAACTTGAGAGGATGGAATCTGGTTGTCTGATGATCTCACTGACCCACAGCCACACTTGTGTTCTGTCAGGTACACCGAGAACCAGTCCCTGAGGAGCTGGGGGCTTCTGAGTTGACCTCACTCTGCTATGGGGCCAGCCCTCTGCTCTACTGTGGCAGCAGCTCTGGCCAGGTCTGTGTCTGGGACACTGGCACTGGCCACTGCTTCCTGGCCTGGGAGGCTGATGATGGTGAGATTGGTGAGTGCCCAGCAACCTCTGTCTCCTCCAGCTGTGCTAGTTGCAGTGTGGGAAATAGGCATTTCATTCCCACCCTGTCTTCTAGGAGTGCTGCTGTGCTCAGGCTCTAGACTGGTCAGTGGGAGTAACACAAGGAGGCTGCGCCTTTGGGCTGTGGGGGTTGTGCCAGAGCTGAGGCGCAAAGGCTCCAGTGCCAGGTGAGCTGCCGTGGGCCTCTGTCCTACATCCTTCCTCTTGAGTTTCTGCTGCCAAGTCTTAAGTCCTTGATGGATCCTGCAAGCCAGTACTTCTGTAGTTCAGCTCTCAGTCATGGGCCACCCTACATATCTGTCATTAGTTAGGCCCCTCCTTGACAATACACTCAGGCACAGCATGGGCCTTGCAGGCTGTACACCAAAGAGAAAGAAGCTTAAAATCCCTGGTTCTGTTGAGTTGGTTCCTTTACCCGTGAGAGCACAGGACCAAACCAATAGCTGCTAGTTTGTCACCTGGAAGACTCAGCTGGCTCATGTCTCCAGCCTCAAGACTCCTTTCCCCTGTTCTCTTAGATCCAGTTCTGTTTTCATGGAGTGTGAGCTGACCCTGGATGGGGCTGTTGTGAGTGCCAGCTTTGACAGTGGCATGGACATGGGTGTAGTAGGCACCACAGCTGGCACGATCTGGTACATCAGCTGGACAGAGGGCACTAGCACCCGCCTCATCAGTGGCCACAGGACCAAGGTGAGCTCACTGGGTTGCTAAAGAAGACAGGATTTTCACCCTGGGCAGGGTAGGCTAGGACAGCAAGTCTGTTTACTGCCCCCACCTCTTCCACCACAATCATCCTGTCTGCAGCTTGTGAGTAACACTCAGAGAGACTCAAGTGGGGTCTCTTGGGGCCAGGCATTGTATATACCCGCTCGGGGCCTGACTTACTCTGCAGTGTCTCTATCTTACTTTTCTTTTCGTAACTTGTTCAAGAACCCACATCACCTGCTTACCACTTCTCATGGGCTGGATTTGCTCACATCATCAGGATCCTACTGTGGAGTCCTGGCGGCCCCACCAGGTTCTGGTTGGATCTGCTCATACGCAGTTTGGTCTGGGTATTTCAGATGTGGTCAGGTCTAGGCATGCCTGTCATTTGATAGGACAAATTTGGATTTATTCATGCCTGACAGCCATGTGATAGATCGTGCTTGTGGCCTTGTGTGGGCTCACTTCATTGTCCATCAGATTTCCAGGTTCATCCAGACCGTGTCTCAGTTCTTCTGAGCCCTTAGCTGTGCTGGCCGTCCTGACTGCTTTCCAGCACTAAGGGTGGACAGGCGTTCCAGGCCCAGAGGCTGTGATACAAACCTCATGAGCCTAGGAGCTGGCGATGGGACCCAAGACTCCTGAGCAATCCTAGCCTTGGATTTTCTCCAAGGGATACTATGCATCAGTTTACACTGAATTTCACTGGTTCGTGGCATCTGTGCCACTTGTCTCCAAAAATCCCAATTCTCAGTTCTCAGTGGTGCCCACTAGATACACGTTTTCTCCATCAAGACATTCGACAGCCTGAATAAAAAGCCACAAAGCTACTCAAGCTGTGAGCACTGGAGACAGCCAAGTGGCTCGTGCCAGTCTGTAGCCTGCCAGAGACACAAGGACACATATACTTTAGGTTCTGTCAGAGTTTCCTGTGGTTTTCCAAGTCCCACCTACTGATGGGTTCACCCCTAAGTCTAGGGAGCAGCCTGTGCCTCACATGGAGGTGGTTGGGTCAAGTGGGCTTGGGCAGAAGACAGTTGTTCCTGTGTGGGCAGCCTCGCCTGGAGATCTGAGTAGGAAAGGCCCAGACGGGCATCCCCTTAACTGTACTGGGGTTCCACAGGTAAACGAGGTAGTCTTCAGCCCCAGTGAATCTCACTGTGCCACCTGTGGCGAGGATGGGAGCGTGAGGGTGTGGTCTCTGGCCAGCATGGAGCTGGTGATCCAGTTTCAGGTGCTGAACCAGGTAGGTAGAGAGATCTGGGGGATCCGTCATGTGCTCTGCTCCCTCTGTCCCTTCCTGGGGAGATGCTGGTTTTCCCCTCTCCATGTGACACCAGAGCTGCCTCTGCCTTGCGTGGACGCCCCCATCATGTGGACTCCCAGAGCAGCAGCAGGTGGTGGCCGGCTACAGCGATGGCACACTTCGAGTCTTCAGCATCTCCCGTACTGCGATGGAACTCAAGATGCACCCCCACCGAACCGCTCTGACGGCCATTGCCTTCTCCACTGACGGTGAGGAGATGCAGCCACAGAGGCATGTGCCCACCTCATCCAGCCTGCACCATACTTCCAGACCATGGGTTGGGCTCACAGAATGGCATCACAGTCTCCATCTGCCACAGGTCAGATCATCCTATCTGGAGACAAGGATGGACTTGTGGCTATAAGCCACCTCTGCACAGGAATGACCTTCCGTGTGCTCAGTGACCACCGGGGTGCTCCAATTTCTGCTATCCAGAGCACGAGCAAAGAAGTAAGACAACCTCAGGAGATAGGGGGAGTATTTTGGGGTGCTATGGGCAGGCAGCAGGTTCTCACATCCTTCATTTCTCCCAGTATGGAGACCTAGGGGTAGAGGGTGTAGAACTGTGGCTGGCTGCTAGTGGGGACCAACGAGTCAGCATCTGGGCCTCTGATTGGCTCCGGGACCGCTGTGAGCTCCTGGAGTGGTTGAGCTTTCCTGCACCTGCCATCTCAGAGGTAAGCGGTCCATGCTTATATGGGCAGGGATTGGAGCCTGCACAACTCAGCACAACTCAGTACTGCTTTCCACAGGCTCCAGGCCTCCTGCCCCCCTCTCTTGCCGCCTTCTGCCCTTGGGATAGGGCGATACTGGTGTGTGTGGGCCTTGGTGCACATGAAGAGGTAGTCTTCTACAGCCTCCGCCAAAAGCAGGTTTGTGTGCTCAGGATAGATACTGCACTGTAGGTGGGCATCTGGGGCTGTGTGTCACAGGGTCATAAGGCCGTGGAGCCTGGGCTGTGTCCCTAGCAGGAGACCTCAGTGTCAAACTGTCTTCCTACAGGTGGTACAGAAAACACCTCTGCCCTTCTTCGCCATGTCCTTGAGCCTGTCCCCAGGGGCTCAGCTCATGGTGGTTGGTTTTGCTGGTGAGTGCTAGTGGACACACAGTGTTCTGGGGAATGGCAAACTGGCTTGCCCACTCATCACCTCTGTGTTTGGGCTCTCCCTCTGTAAGGAGTGTGGAGACACAGCCCCCAAAAGAGGCTAAGGTTAAAGGCAAGGTGTAAGTCACCAGCATCTGCACTGGGGCAGAGAGAAGGCAGCTTTGATGGCCCTCAGCCATAGCAGGTTTGGGGGCATAGACATCATGGCCTTACTCCCCTCAGCAAGGATCCCTGGTGTCAGGCAGGGGACACCGGATTGGGAATCCCTCTGGGTGCTGCCTGGCCCTCCCACCCTGTAATCTACCCACAGAATGCATGCTGAGGCTCCTAGACTGTTCGTCAGGGACTGCCCAGGACTTTGAAGGCCATGATGACTCAGTACACCTGTGTAGGTTCACGCCATCTGGCAGGCTGCTCTTCACGGCTGCTCACAACGAGATCCTGGTGTGGGAAGTCACTGGCCCCTGAGCTATTGCTAGGAACATAGGCATACAGCCCAGCCAGGATGGCTGGGATAGGCTTCAGAACTGCGTTGTTTGGAATTTGGGTGAAATCTGAAAAGATTTAAGGAGGCTGAGGGTGTGGCAATGGCTTAGAATCTGTGAAACATGGATTTGATCCTCAGAACCACTCCCCAGAAGATTTGGCATACTGTGTTGTTTTTCACATGAAGGTTTTTTTATTTTTATTTTGTACAGTTTAAGTAAATAAAAACGGGCATTTATTATATCGCTACATTGTCTTATTGTTCCATAAATTGCGTCTCTGCATCACTTCCGGCCTGAGCTCACCCTTTGCCCCTACCCACAATTCACTCCGTTGTCCAGACTTGTTCTCTACTGGCCTGTCCACCCGAGAAGCTTGTTGGGTCTAAGAACTGTTCGCACCACCTGCAGTGTCAGGAGCACTCTACTGGCGGGCGCCGTGCTTTAGCTCAACCACTAGCTGGTGCTGCGTGGGCGAGACCGGAAGTTTGGATGAGGGCGGTACTAAAGACAGGAAGTGCGGGGGCCTGCGCAGGTTGAAGGAGAGGGTTAGGGTTGGGATTGGGTCTACTTGGTCCGTTCCGGGCCGGGAGGGGTGGGTTTGGGGTGCTGCTGCGGGCAGCAGCCATGCGGCGCGACGTGCGGATCCTGCTGCTGGGCGAGGGTAGGCACTGGGGCCGCGGGAAGACGGGTGGGGTCGCCGTGACCTCGGCCATGCTCCTGATTACTGTTCCCTCTCCCCATGCAGCCCAGGTGGGGAAGACTTCTCTGATCCTGTCGCTGGTCGGCGAGGAGTTTCCCGAGGAGGTGCGCCGGGCGCGGACTGGACACTCGGGACGGATGCCAGGCTCTGGGCAGCCGAGCTCCGCATTCAATGCTGACCCACCTGTTGCAGGTCCCTGCCCGCGCGGAGGAGATAACCATTCCCGCCGACGTCACCCCGGAGAAGGTGCCCACTCATATCGTGGATTACTCAGGTATTTCCAAACGCTGCCTCCCAGCCGGTGTATATTGAGCCTTCAGCCGGGCTCAATATGTTGAATCGAGCGCAACAGCCATTCTACATCGGATTCTTTTTCCTTCTAGAAGCGGAGCAGACAGAGGAGGAACTTCAGGAGGAGATCCACAAGGTGCGGTGCATCTTGCAAGCCCGTGGGTACTGAGCCCTATTCCTTGGTCCCAACCTGCTGCCACCTAGCCTTAATCGGCTTCCTCTTCTGTGGGCTGGATTAGGTGACTGACAGTGCTTGACCCTGATAATTCAGCTGTGACCTTCACGGCTGAGTATTGTTGGCTTTTCCAGATCACAGCTTTCTGGGAACCAGGACCTGGCCAGTGCTGCCATTAGTGATCCTTCCCAGGGTCTGAGGGGAGCAGATAATGTCCTTCATTGCTTTTCCTTAAACATTATACTCCCGTTCCTCAGTACCATGCCTCCCTAGGCTGTAATAAGGCGTTCCCTGTTGCCAGAGTTAGTGTGTTCCTGAGTGCAGGCCTTCAGCCTTCTGTCCTACAGGTGCAGGTCACTTGGTCAGGGTGCAGTGTCTCTTTGCTTTCATCTGCAGCATCCTTGCTGCTTGTACTGAGATAGAAAGTGAGAGACTTGGCTGGGGACTGTACCCTGCATGTGACTGTCAAAAGACAAGGATGTGCTGACTAGAGCCATGGTTCTAGGGTCTGGTACCTCTTAGGGATTGCTGGCAGGTGGGCTTTTGGGGCCTCAAGAGCCCAGCCGATCCTGTTGTGAGCACCTGGGACATGCTGGAGTGGCCCATGCTGTCCATAATGAGTAGGCAGACCATGCTCACCCTGTACCTTGCTTTCCCTTAGGCAAATGTAGTGTGTATGGTGTATGATGTGTCTGAGGAGGCCACCATTGAGAAGGTAAGCAAAAGGGGAGCTCCTCGTCCATTTTTAACCCCTGCTGCTAGTGAGTGCCTGGCTTAGTTGGCAGTTGACCTGGGCAATACATACTGGCTCTTGATCCTCGATCCTTACTCCCAGCCTCATGTCTGTTGAGCCTTTCAGGGAACCCCATACCTCTGAGCTAGGGAGCATTCTCCTCATATCCCAGCCTGCTCGGGGAGATTGTCCCTGTCTGTCATCTGCAGTCTCCTAATAGCTTAATACTGCACTCTAAAAGCTTGTTTAGCCCCAGGTAGAGGAGCATGGGTTGGTGAGCATGTGCATGTTCTTGCCTCACACTTGGACATTGTCTTTCAGATCCGAACCAAGTGGATCCCCCTCGTGAATGGGAGGACGGCGACAGGGCCCAGGTGATCAGCAGGGCCTCAGCTAGGGGGACTAGAGCCCACCCGTTCCCCATCCTTGGTGATCATGGCCTCTCTCCCAGGTTGCCCATCATCCTGGTAGGCAATAAGTCAGACCTGCGGCCGGGGAGTACCATGGAGGCCGTGCTGCCCATCATGAGTCAGTTTCCTGAGATAGAGACCTGCGTGGAGGTGAGCGGGGAGGTTAGAGAGGAGGCCGTGGTAAGGCCCTGAAGTAGGGCCCCTCCTGAGCCCATCCTCACCCTTGTCCAGTGTTCAGCCAAGCACTTGAGGAATATCTCAGAGCTGTTCTACTATGCCCAGAAGGCTGTTCTGCACCCCACAGCCCCCCTTTATGACCCTGAGGCCAAACAGGTAAGTAGTGGGTGAGGGCCACACATTCGTTTCCCCAAGACTCATCCCAAGGCCCGTGTTGGGTGTTGGCTAAGGAGAGCACATGAATGGGCATACCGACACGGTGGCCAGGAAAAGGGCCACTTGGTGTTGTATCCCTGCAGCTAAGGCCTGCATGCGCCCAAGCGCTCACACGCATCTTCAGGCTGTCGGACCAGGACCTAGACCATGCGCTCAGCGACGAGGAGCTCAATGCCTTCCAGGTGTGACCCCGCCCTGACACCCTAGCTGCTCTTGGAAGAGGGTTGTCGGGATAGCTGACTGACCTGAAATACTCTCTTACCGGAGGCAGAAGTCCTGCTTTGGGCATCCCCTGGCCCCACAGGCCCTGGAGGATGTGAAGAAGGTAGTGTTTAAGAACGTGGCAGGTGGCGTGCAGGATGACCGCCTGACCCTGGAAGGTGAGGCAGACATCACCTTATGCCCTGATGGACGGGGAGTGGCGGGTCCGAGTATTGACCTTCCACCTTCCCATAGGCTTCCTCTTCCTGAACACACTCTTTATCCAGCGTGGCCGGCACGAGACCACGTGGACTATCCTGAGGCGGTTTGGTTATGGTGATTCACTGGAGCTGATGCCTGACTACCTCTATCCACCGTGAGTTGGCGGCTGGTGGGCAGTGGTGCTAATACTCTTGGGGTAGATCCTGTGACCTGGGGACTCTAGCTTTGACCTCTCAACATACCCTCATTAGATACTCCCCTTGCTTATCTCCAGTCGTGTAACCAGGCAGGCCCTGCATTCTGACAGTTAAAGTGCATCCCCACAGGCTCCATGTACCCCCTGGCTGCAGCACAGAGCTCAACCATCGTGGCTACCAGTTTGTGCAGCGGGTATTTGAGAAGCATGACCAGGTGAGCACATTACCTCACCTGCCCCTTGTGACTCTCCCCAACCCCCCAAGCACATGTCACCATAGCCCCTTTGCCTGTAGGACCATGATGGTGTCCTCTCACCCACGGAACTACAGAATCTCTTCAGTGTGTTCTCAGTTGCTCCATGGGGCCCTGAGCTCTTATACACAGTCCCCACTCAGGCTGGCTGGCTGCCCTTGCATGGATATCTCTGCCAGTGGACGTAAGTACAGTCCGTGTCTACCCGTGTGTTGCTACCCACCCCATCTTACTCTCCTTAGCCCTGTGCCTCTCTTTACTCTCAGCCTGGTGACCTACTTGGATGCCCAGCAATGCCTTGCACACCTTGGCTACCTTGGTTACCCTACCCTCTGTGAGCAGGACTCTCAGGCACAGGCTATCACAGGTGAGTGAGCACTTTTTTGGTCCCTGGGCCCAGCCCCTCCTTCTTGGCAGCCAACCCCCTCACATGACTTCATCTGTACAGTTACCCGTGAGAAGAGACTGGACCAGGAGAAAGGGCAAACGCAGCGCAGCGTTCTCATGTGTAAGGTGTTGGGAGCCCGAGGAGTTGGCAAGTCAGCCTTCTTGCAAGCCTTCCTTGGCCGCAGCCTTGGGGTGAGAATTATGGAGGTCCCAACCCCTACCTGGGAATTCAAGGAGGCAGGAGGGGTACCTCAGAGAACTTTGGGGCCAAAAACTGTTCCTGCTGTCCACACAGGAAGCCAGGGACCGCCCTGAGGAATCCCCCATGCATACCATCAATACAGTGCGTGTCAGCGGACAAGAGAAGTATCTGATTGTGAGTGAGGGAGGGCCTGTGCACCCACCGAGTCCTGAAGGGCAGACCTATGACACCCATGTGCCCATTCTTCCTCCCAACCGAGCTGTCTCAGGGTGGCCCTTGAGGGACCCAGCCTTGGGGGGAGCCACTAAGGCTACTGTTTGTCCCAGCTGTGTGAAGTGAATGCTGACAGCCTGCTGGACACCTCTCTAGACACTACCTGTGATGTCGCCTGCTTAATGTTTGACAGCAGTGATCCCAAGACCTTTGTGCACTGTGCTACCATATACAAGGCAAGTCCTGACCTGGGTTTCTGTAGGGGGATGCCAGCCATAGCCCAGTTAGGTAAGCCAGCAAAGCAAGCTCAGTTCTCGATTGTTGTCTTTTCCTGGCAGCGTTATTACATGGATGGGCAGACCCCCTGCCTCTTTATTTCCTCCAAAGCTGATCTCCCTGAAGGTGTTGCCTCACCAGGCCTGTCACCAGCTGAGTTCTGTCGCAGGCACCGGCTGCCTGCCCCAGCCTCGTTCTCCTGCTTGGGACCAGCCCAGCCCAGCACAAATGTCTTTACCCAGCTTGCTACCATGGCCACTTTCCCGTGAGTATAACCTACCGCAGCCTCAGTGTGGGTGGGGCTTAGCCTATCATCTGGGTACAAAGGTGTCAGAGCTGCCAGGTGGGGCCTGTGGCCCAGAGAGCTAAATGCTGGGTGTCCTCCTTTGGCTTGACCTCTGGCTGCTCAGGATGGGTTTTCAGCAGTGAGCTTTTCGCACATGCCTTGAGTATTCTTTCCACAGACACCTGCTGCACACAGAGCTGCACCCCACCTCCTTCTGGCTCCGAGGAGTGCTGGTGGCTGTTGGGACTGCGGTGGCTGCTGTCCTTAGCTTCTCACTATACAGGGTCCTAGTGAAGAGCCGATGACAAAGGACCCATGAGCCTCTCCTGCCCCCCAGGCACAGCACACTGTGGGCCCACATGGCAGAGGAGCATGAGCTTTCGGCCTGGTGGTGTAATGTCTGTGTGGCTTACTACAGGGTCCCTGGGACTGATGTGGGTACCTGCTCAGGGACTTGGTATCTAGATCTTGGCTTCCAAAACTCTGTTGCCCCATTACAGGCCTATCCTGCTGAACCTCAGAGTTCTGGTGGCAGGTGTGAGGCCTTGGCTTTGGAGGGAGTACTGTGTGTTAGGGGCGGGGCTGGGAGTAAGGAAGTCAGTGACCAGGACCTGATGTTCTCAGGGTGCTCCCTCCTTTCTCCTTGTGTATGGCCAGTGTACATGTGGGGGTCAAGAGGCGGTGGTCAAATCAGGGAGGGACCTGATAGTCACAGAGTTCCCACCTTTCTGTCAGGTGTAAAGCCTTACCCACACTGCCAGCTGCAGAGCAAGTGGAACTGGGTTTCCTGATTAAACTTCACTTGTCTTTTCCATCACTTGGATTTTGATCTCTCAATGTGATTTAGTTTCTTTAAAAAATAAGCTTATTTTTAAGAGTTGGTTGTTTTGCCTGCATGTGTGTAAGTGCCCTGTGTGTGCCTGGTGCCAGTGGATGCCAAATGAGTATGTCAGATTTCCCTGGAACTGGAGTTAACTGATGTTTGTGCGCCATCATGTGGGTGTTGGGAACAAACCCAGGTCCTCTGCAGAAGCAGCAAGTCCTCTCTCCAGCCCCATAAAAATGGCTTTTCTTCGATCAATCCAAATGCGACTGCTGTTCTTGTGTGGTTTGGGAATGTCACCTGACCCTTCTGTCTCCCCGTTCCTGGGTCCCTATTCTGAGGTCTCACTGGTCATGTTGATTAATGCTTGTGGGAGGTCCAGTTGGAGTCTCCTATCTGGTAATGTCAGCATCTATCAGGGTGTCCTGTCATGTGGGGTGTGTGAGAGAGGGGGCTCCAGGGCACATGTCTGTTTCTTCCTTGGGAATGTAGCTTCTGCTATTGGTTCCTTACTGCCCCACACTCCAAACAGCCCTGTCAGCCTTCCTGGCTCTGCTGGGAACCTAGGCTTTATATGTGGCTTGGCTGTTCCAAGCAAGGGACAGCCATA
Source organism: Rhynchomys soricoides (assembly GCA_019843965.1). NCBI lineage: Eukaryota > Metazoa > Chordata > Mammalia > Rodentia > Muridae > Rhynchomys > Rhynchomys soricoides. The sequence goes on from JADRCH010000008.1 coordinate 15,022,153, forward strand.
GATCTCAGCCTGGCCAGAAGCTGAGAGGAGGGTGGACTGCTGGGCTCAAGAGTGATCTTGTAACATGGCCTCCTACCACCAAAGACACCCAGACAGGAACCCATACACTCAACCAGTCATTTGAGTTGGGACAAATGGGTACTCCTCTGCCCCAGAATGTCCCCCGAATGGGGGATCCCTGAAAAGTGAGACCTTTGCCTCCTACAGTCCCAACCTACTGGTCTGCCATCCCACTAAGCATCTGGGCAGGCTGCATTTTTGTAGGCAGCTGCATGCCCTATAGAGGCCCATCAGGCAGGAATACCTGCCATTGCGGCTGCAGCAGCAGATTCTGTTTTGAATGATACTTGGAGGGGTTGCCATGGTTACACATCCATTGGTCTGTCACCTTCACTGTCCCCAGGAGCACATCCCCTCCCTTATCCAAGCTGCAGTCAGTTCTACCTTCAAGGTGGTTATCTGTGGCTTTTCCTGGCTATTCCCCTGTGCCTTGACTGGTGTTTCTGCACCGGAGGCCCTGCTGTCTCAGATCCAATCCAGGGGTATTTGGTTAGAGCTCCAAGCCTCGGCCATGAGTAAGGTAGGGGTAAGTATTAATCTTGGTCTGAGCAGTGGTAGTGCCCTAAGTATGGGCTTGCTTTGTAGGACCCTAGGCTTCCTTGCTGGAACAGTGCAAACAAGGACAAGTATGTCTACTGAAAGCAGCTCCAGCTCAGGGGAAAGTCGTTGTGGTGGGGAGCAAATGGACCTTGACATTTTGGGATGGGTCACAGACATATTTTTAGTCAGAGAAAGCTTCCTAGAGAAGGTAATAAGAAAACAGAAAGGCTGCCTAAAAGGGATATTGGGTGCTGCAGGTTCCCAGCTGTAGCCTACTGGGAGACGCTTCTGCAGCACGTAGTGCAAGAGCTGTACGCTTGCGGTGGTTCTGGGTCGAGCTGTTCGGTGGGGGACGGTTCTATCCAGGCAGTGCGTCGAGTTGGGGCTGCGCGCGCCCGCGCGCCCGTGCAGAGTATGCGCGTGCTTTGGCTGTGAGCGCGCTGGGCTGGCATCTCGGTGACGCTGTCTGAGCTCTCGGGGAGCGCAGAGCAGAGCAGGCGGAGCGGGCCGGCCGGGGCGGAGCGGAGCGGTCCGCAGAGCAGCCCCTCCCGGCCTCGGCCGACCCCGGCCCTCGGCCCGGCTCTATGGACAGGAGCTCGCTGTTGCAGCTCATTCAGGAGCAGGTGCGTGGTGGGTGGGAGCTGGCACTGCCTTGGCGCCCTTCCAGCCGGTGAGGGGCTCGGGGGAGGGACCATGCTCGCAGAAGGCCCAGGCAGCCGCCTCCCAAACCCCCCTCCCTGCACGACCTTGGTTGGTCTCTAAGACTCCCGACCCCAAGAAAGGTCTGGTTTCATCGGGTTTCCACAGAAAGCTGGGGATGGAGGGTGGTGGTCCTTGGACCTAGGTCCTTCCCCTTTCTAGGACTGGTAGGGCAAATATGAGGTGGTAGAGCAGCCAAACCAGGCACCTTGCCCTGCCAGGACCTGGGAACAAGCTGGTTTTAGCAATCAGGCACTGACTGGCACAAAGGTCCAGCCTTCCTAGCCAGCCCTGTGGCTGGGGGTTGGCCCACCCTCTACTCCCCCACCACAGCAGCTGGATCCTGAGAACACAGGCTTCATCGGTGCGGACACCTTCGCTGGTCTGGTACACAGCCATGAGCTGCCCCTGGACCCCACCAAGTTGGACATGTTGGTGGCTCTGGCTCAGAGCAACGAGCGGGGCCAGGTCTGCTACCAGGAGCTGGTGGACCTGGTCAGTGCCATGGTGTGCGGGCAGCAGGGGAGGGCCCAGGCCTGGTCAAGCGCAGAACCCTGACCAAAGCTGGGTGGGCACACAGCTTTTTACTGGGTAGGGCTTACAGACCTGGGCAGTGTGGAAGAGCCTCAGACCATTGGCAGCCACACAGCCAAGTAGGGTAGGGTTCCACAAGAACAATACTGTCACCCACACTAAGACTCCTGCCCTTCAGATTAGCAGCAAGCGCTCCAGCAGCTTCAAGAGAGCCATTGCTAATGGACAACGGGCACTGCCCCGGGACGGACTGCTAGATGAGCCAGGCTTGGGTGTCTACAAGCGGTTTGTGCGATACGTAGCCTACGAGATCCTGCCCTGTGAGGTGGACCGCCGCTGGTACTTCTACAGGCACCGCACCTGCCCACCCCCTGTGTTCATGGCTTCGGTCACCCTTGCCCAGGTGGGCCTGCCTACACGCTGCCCCGGGGCCTCCTGAGTCCCTAGTCTTGACCAGCCCTAACACTAGTGTCCCCAGATCATCGTGTTCCTGTGCTATGGGGCACGTCTCAACAAGTGGGTGCTCCAGACCTACCACCCTGAATATATGAAGAGTCCTCTGGTGTATCACCCAGGACACCGTGCTCGGGCCTGGCGCTTCCTCACCTACATGTTCATGCATGTCGGGTAAGTGAGCCTTGGGTTCTGGAGTCCCTTCTCCACTTCTACCCCCAGCACTTGCCCACTGACTCTGAAGGGGTTACACTGCCTGAGGTGGTCTGATCACCTCTGTGATGCTCCTTTGTGGCCAGGCTGGAGCAGCTAGGGTTCAATGCCCTCTTGCAGCTGATGATTGGCGTGCCCCTGGAGATGGTACATGGTGTGCTTCGCATCAGCCTGCTCTACCTGGCAGGTGTGCTGGCAGGTGAGACTGGCATATAGGTGGGTGGATCCCCTGCCTACCTCACCTGTTGAGGTGAGGGCTAGCTGTGCCCTCACCTCTCCCTTTGCCCACAGGCTCCCTGACTGTCTCTATCACAGATATGCGTGCCCCTGTGGTAGGGGGCTCTGGAGGGGTCTATGCCCTGTGCTCAGCACACCTGGCCAATGTTGTCATGGTAATGGGACTGCCTTTCTGGGGAGGTGGGAAGGGGCCCACTGGACATGCTTCACAGCCTGTCTGCCTGCCCCCATCAGAACTGGGCTGGGATGCGGTGTCCATACAAGCTGCTGAGGATGGTGCTGGCTCTGGTGTGCAGTGAGTAGCGGGGCAGGTGGGGCGCTGGGAGGCCCTCTACCTGCAGACAGGGCCCCTCCCACCTGTTGCTCCCTCTGCAGTGAGTTCCGAAGTGGGCCGGGCTGTGTGGCTACGCTTCTCCCCACCACTGCCTGCCTCAGGCCCACAGCCCAGCTTCATGGCTCACCTGGCTGGTGCAGTGGTAGGTGTAAGCATGGGCCTTACCATCCTTCGAAGCTATGAGGAGCGCCTGAGGGACCAGTGCGGCTGGTGGGTGGTGCTACTTGCTTATGGCACCTTCCTGCTTTTCGCCATCTTCTGGAACATCTTTGCCTATGACCTGCTGGGTGCCGATATCCCCCCTCCACCTTGACCTGCTCCCTAGGGCCATATGACTAGAGTCAGGCCTTCAGTGGGTCAGCCACCAGGTGGGCCTGCATGTCTGCCCTCTAGGAATGGACCTCTTGGCTGCTTTTCCCCACAGGGGGAGGGGGGTCCTGTGATCCCCCCTCCAGTTGAAGCCAAGTCTTACTGCAGCCCTTGCTGCCCCTCCCAGGCCTTTCCAGGGGGAGGGGTGCTAGTAGACCAGGGCTGGGTGGTGGACCTTGAATGTGGCCCTAGAGAAGAGCCCTTCCCTCCCCACTGACCCCAGGACTTGCAGTCTGAGCCTTTTTGGAGAATGAATAAATATTTTACACAGCACCAGATAGCTGTCCTGGGGTTCTGCAGGCTTGTCTGCCCCCTCACCTAGGATGAATGAGACACCTCCCCTCCAGGATGGTCTGTTCTCCCTCTCTCCCTGGAAGCTCTGCACCTGCATGAGGTGGTGGCTTTACTCCTGGCCAGGGCCAGAATCTACAGGAGGTGGGATCCCCGGGAAGAGACTGTGGACTTCCAGGTCAGTCCAAGTTCAGCAATCGTTTATTGTGCTCCAAGAGCTTCCAATCTCCCGTTCTTTCAGTCTCCCTCCCCCAAAGGCAAGCCCATGACAGAGCCAGGTTCACTTGGCCTGGGTCCTGTAATTCTTGGCAGGTCTACAATCCTTGTGGGTGGCCCAGTTGGGGTGAAGTTCAGGTCTGGGCATACACCTGCCCATAGAGTCAACAACTCTAAGGCACTCACTAGTGAGGTACACAGGGTTCTGGGATCGAGTTACTAACCACCGGAACCATGATGGATGGGGTCCTGGATGACCTCTCAGGCCACACTCAGAAATGCAGTGCGCTCTTGCACCTGGGCTAGAAACAGCTAGTGCTTGAGTGTGTACTGCAGGTTAGCAAGCTAGGTAGCCACCGCCTCTTCGTATATAAAAGCTGCAACCCCAGAAACCTCTGCCGCCGGGACCACTGCAAAGAGTGACAAGGAGGATCTGGGGATAGCTTTTTTTTTTTTTTTTTTTTTTTTGAGCTCCAAGAGCCCCCACCCAACTTGGGCAAAGATGCTCCCTACTCACTCAAGGCAGTGGCAGAAACCACGCAGCGAAGTTTGACTGCGGCGCGCAGATCGGCAGAAAGCCGAGTTCTGCTTCTCCAAGTCCGGGGTTAGGGGTGTTAGCGGCCAAAAGCTGATGCAGCAGGGGCTACAAAAGCCTCATTACAGACCATGGGGTCAAAGGGTCTTGGTGCAGGCACTCTCCAAGGAAACCTGCCGGCTCCGCCCTAGAAGAAGCTCCTCCCCCATGACCGCAAGAAGGGGAGAGTCCAGCCGCACACCCGCAGCAACTCCATAGCAACCGCAGCGGGTCCTTTCGAGTCAAGTGTCACGTGCATGTTTCTCAGCCATTAATGGCCGCAGGCAGCTCCTCCCAATTCCGAGGAAGCCCCTCGAGGGCGGTCTGACCTGCGGGCCTCTCTCCTTCCCTCAATTCCGCCGTCCTACCAGCTGTCCAGACGTTCCCAGGCTGCCGTGGAGCCCGCGTGCGTCCCCGTGGTGCGCTAGGACCCCAGCCTAGTGACCAGCTCTCGGAGCGCCACTTCTCAAAGACCGCTGCCACGTTCGTGTGGCGTGGGCCGGAGGGCGGGGTTTGAACGCCGATGGGCGGAGCCTTGGTCTGAATAGTGAGGGTAGGTCCTGTTTAATGTAGGGAGGGGCCGGTAGAGAGCTCCGCGGTGGCTTCTCAGCGCTAAGCGAACTGGCTCTATCCTCGAGGCTCCGCCTTTGCTCACGTGTCCCCATACCAGCTCCGCCCCGACACCGGAAGTTCCGGTGTCGGATCGCCGACCGGGCGGAGCTGATCGCTGCGCGGGCTGCGAGATCTAGGTGGCCGGGCGCGGAGCCCAAGCCGTGCCGCGCGGCGCCATGAAGGGCAAGGAGGAAAAGGAAGGCGGCGCGCGGCTGGGCACTGGTGGCGGCGGCAGCCCTGATAAGAGCCCTAGTGCGCAGGAGCTCAAGGAGCAGGGGAACCGGCTCTTCGTGAGCCGCAAGTATCAGGAGGCGGCGGCCTGCTACGGCCGCGCCATCGTGAGTGCGGGGGGTGGGGGGGGACGGGGGCGGGGCCCGATGTGCCTCCCAGTTCTGTGATTCCCGGAGATTTCTGGCAGCCAGGACTCGATGGCTAGCTCGCCCGGATTGCTGTCCCCGAGTTCAGGGCTGATTGACTGGGGCCTGGAGGGTGGGATGCTTAATTGAGGCAGGCTAAGGATGGCACCAGGAACTCTTGCCCCTTGAGGCTCCCAAGCCCAAAGCTGGTAGAGAGGTTCTGGGATTTTTCTCAAAAGCAGTTGGAGGCAAGAGAGCATAGCCAGAATCCAGAGCTCTGATAACTCGGGAATCTCCAGTTCCTCTATTCCAACCATGGGCCCCCAAAGCTGGAACCTTGTCCAGATCATTGGCTTTCAGCTTGCTAGAAGAGAGGGGATCAGATGAGCCCACGCTCTTTGTCAACTTGGTCCCCAGACCCGGAACCCACTTGTGGCAGTGTACTACACCAACCGGGCCCTGTGCTATCTGAAGATGCAGCAGCCTGAACAGGCACTTGCTGACTGCCGGAGAGCCCTGGAGCTGGACGGGCAGTCTGTGAAGGCGCACTTCTTCCTGGGCCAGTGCCAGCTGGAGATGGAGAGTTATGATGAGGCCATTGCCAATCTGCAGCGAGGTGGGCTGACAAGATGCCAGGTTGTGGGCACCTTGGGGCCAGGATTGTTGACAAGTGTAACCAAAAGTGTCCACTCCCCCAGCCTATAGTTTGGCCAAGGAGCAGCGACTCAACTTTGGGGATGATATTCCTAGTGCCCTTCGCATCGCTAAGAAGAAGCGCTGGAACAGTATTGAGGAGCGACGCATCCACCAGGAGAGTGAGCTGCATTCGTATCTCACCAGGCTCATTGCTGCTGAGCGAGAGAGGTGGGTCCCCCCCCCAACAGGCTACTTCCTCGGGTTGACACTGAGTCACCAGCACAAGTATTTATTGAAGGGCAGCAACCGGTACATGGGAAGCCCAGGAGGAAAGAGGCCTGAGATGGGGAGGGCTCTGTCATTTCCGGGTCAGGGCCATCACCAACTAGCTTCTGGTTAACCCTCAGGGAACTGGAAGAGTGTCAGCGGAACCATGAGGGTGATGAGGATGATGGCCACATCCGGGCCCAGCAGGCCTGCATTGAGGCCAAGCACGTGAGGGTGCCCCTAGTCCACATGTGGGTCATTGTGTGTGTGTTTTTGTGTGTGGCATGAAAAGTGCCCCAGCCTATGGTTGATCAGTTGGCCCATGCATGACAAAGTGCCCTGGTGGACATAGAGTGTGTGTGTCTGTGTGGAGGAGTTAAGAGTTGCCCACACATGGCGCTCAACTCTGCAGGATAAATACATGGCAGACATGGATGAGCTCTTCTCTCAGGTGGATGAGAAAAGAAAGGTGAGGATCCCTTGAAGCTCATGGGCAGGTATGGTGACCTCCTTTCCAGTTCCAGACATTTTTCCCCTTTATACTATAGAAGCGAGATATCCCTGACTACTTGTGTGGCAAGATCAGCTTTGAGCTGATGCGGGAACCCTGCATTACACCCAGTGGTATCACCTATGACCGAAAGGACATTGAGGAGCACCTGCAGGTAAGGAGGACCCACAGGCCTCCGGACCAGGATCAGGGTATACTTAGGCGATTGAACACTCTTGATTCTGTTGTTGCAGCGTGTGGGCCACTTTGACCCTGTGACCCGGAGCCCTCTGACCCAGGAACAGCTCATCCCCAACTTGGCCATGAAGGAAGTCATTGATGCTTTCATCTCGGAGAACGGCTGGGTAGAGGACTACTGAGGCTCCATGTCCTGCCTGGCACCCTGGTCCAGGAGGGTCTGGAGACTGAAGCTCCAGTCCCTGTATATAGTTTGTGTCCCTGGGCCTGACCCCATCGGTCCTGCTGATGGGTTCTGAACTGCTCCCCTTCTCAGCATACCCCTTGCTGGCCCATGAGCCTCCCTTGTCCCCCTTCTGGGCTGGAGAGCGGGTGAGGGTGGGCTGAGGTTGCTGCTGCTGCCACTGTCCTGTAATAAAGTCTGTGAGCACTACATTGGCATGTGCTGGTGCAGTGGGCTTGCCAGTTGCCTGTTTGGCTAGCCAAGGAAAGTAGATATGAAGACACTGGTGTCCAGATTGAGTGTGGCATGCCACCACCGGTCAGGAAAGTACAGCACCTGGGAGAAAAGGGCACACAAAAAAAGTTGATTCTGGGCTTTTTGGGTTAGTCCAACCCCCACCTACCAGCTACTGACTTCACCAGCCTGGATGGTACATTCTAGAGGCCGAGCTGATGAGGCTAGAGATGGGTATATTTCCAGGAGCCAGGCCAATGTGGTCTTGTTAGGGTGGAACTCTGGTGTCTTCTCAGGAGGGTAGAGGAACCAGCGCTGGAGGCAGGAGGGTAAGGTCACTCTCGTGTGCTATGGACTACAGACACCAAATTCATCCCTCACCCTTGTACTGACCTTCCGGCCATATATAACCTCTGAGAAACCAGGCCCATGCCAGTGGAAGGGTACCCCAGATCCAGCTCCTGTGGGGTCAGTGGGGAATAGCTGATGAACAAAATATATATGGGCTCCCCCAAATTTGTTTTGAAGGAGCACCTACCTGCAATTCCAAAGCTGTAAGCAGGGGTAGTTCCCAGGAGACGGAACGGGGGTGGAGAGTAATGCTGGAAGAGCCGTGACCACTCAGTAAAGTTGTTGTCTCCAAAAAAGTACAGGGTGTCTGCCAGCAGAGAAGGTGACAGGCAGGAGTCCTGGCAACAGTGGGCTCCTAAGTGTCCCGCTCCCATTGCTGCCTGGGTCTGGCTCACCATTGCCTAGGGATGCGGGATCCTGGGGGTGCAGCAGCTGCTCCACATATTCCTGGAAGGGCAGGTCCACTACAAGAAGGGGGAGCCAGTCGAAACTGGTCAGTCCTGCCTTTCAGATGCAAAGGCAAACCTTGAAGGGTGTGTAGCTCACCTTTCTGGTAGGAGTAGGTGTTGGCTGTACTCAAGCGAACAACATTGTCCCCAAACGAGGCCAGCAGGTTTTCTCGGGAGCACAGGGCCTGGAACCTCTGGGGATGGAGGATAAGGTAACTGAGCACCTGACTAAACAGGAAATGGGACCAGTTGCCCGCAAGGGTACCAATACTCACCGAGTTGTCCGTGAGTCCTTGCAAGATGACGGGCTTGAGGAAAGCATAGCTGGGGGGAAAGGGGGAAATGTTCCACGGAGGTTGAGCCCTGCAGTGGTCTCTCCTGCATATCAGGCAGTGAGGGTACGACCTCCGCAGCTAAAGACCATGCTTGGGAGGAATATGCCTAGAATCATGCTGAAACTTGGGGCAGGCATACATACTGCTGCATGAATTCGGAGTATGTGAGGTGTGCTCGGCGCTCCACTGTGCAACGCTCCTCCTCCGGCACTGCTGCTGAAGTTCCCAGCCCACTCTGCTTCCTGCAGGAACAGGTCAGGCCAGCCAGAGCTTTGAGTTCAGGCTCCCTCCCGCCGCCCATTTCCTGTGGCTCACCATCCCCCTTCGCCAGAGTCAGGCAGAACCACAGTCACCATCATCCATAGTACAAAGAGCAAAAGCAGACCGAGCCATCCAGCCGCCGCCATGAACATACGGGTGCAGGCGCGCAGCACGCTGGGAATTCTGTCAACACTTGCGTAGCCAAAAGCCATTGGCTTACGGTCCGGACTGCTGTAGCTACCTGCAAGCAGTAGCCAGCTGGCTCTGGGAGCCTCCTCCTTCATACATGCGCGAGCACACACACACACACATCCACACAACACCCCTATTTAATCATTTCCTCAAGGCGGAGTGAAAACTGTATTGAGCAGCCATTGACTACTGCGGGTTACTATGGCTACAGCGCCCCTACCGGAAGTTCCCTCCTGCTAGGAAGTTCCCACCTAGGAAGTTCCCACCCAAGGCGCAATAAAAGTGACAAGCGGTCAAACAGCAGCTCTTGATTTTTATTGGGTTAACAGGTTGCAAGCCACCTTCTATCCTGGTACACGGGATGGGTATGAGGCTGTGAGCCTAGTCCGGTGGACATCGGGATTGAGCTGAGGAAGCTGCCTCGGCCCTAGGGAAGGCCAGGTCAGGAGTATTCACAGAGATGGCCGCAGCCTGCAGGGCAGTGGGAGCTGCCTTCCAGCCATTTCATGATGTGCTGAAGATGGCCACCATGACTGCAACCCTGACACCACACGAACAGACCTTTAACCACATGATGGCAGACAGCACACATGCTGGCACAGCGGTGGCACCTGGGAATGGGAGAGCTGTTCAGCTGGGGGGCTCTGGGCTGCCTCCCTCCCAACCCCCTTCCCCCCCATCCTGCCATCGCACCTGTCACAGACCCAGCCTCGGCTGCTCATGGGCCGCTTGCAGTGACTACAGTTGACATGCAGAGTGGTGGAGGCTTGGTTGAGGCAGCTAACTGCCCTGCTGGTGCTCAGCTTCACCACCTCATTGGACACATTCCAGAGGCAGAAGCGCTGCAGCAGATCGATGTAGGATGTGTACCAGTGCTCCTGGCAGGGAGGGGACAGGCTCAGGTTAGTGTTTCCAGGTAAACTGGGTTGGGGGGTACAGTGGAAAAGAAACAGGCTCAGGTGAGGGAATCCACAGTCATTCTAGGGAGACCCTTGCTGGCCCCTCACACACCTGGCTCTGCTCATCGATGTCCTTCCGCACTCTCTCACCCAGCACGATGAGAACAGACACAGCCATCTGCACATCGCCCTGCTCAGCGTAGAAGCGCAGCATGTCCCGTACCAATACACTGAAGAAGTCAGGCGGCAGGCGGCTGTCATAGAGAGCATGTGAGACGGAGAGGAGGGAGGAGGAGGAGTCCACCGGGACTAATGAAGCTGTGTCTGCCTCATTGCCGCTCACATGTGGAGAATCAGCCTTGTCCTGCAGATGCTCGGGCCCGGATGGTGTGTCCACAATCTCATGGCGCAGTGGGAAGGCCTCCTGTGGCAGCACATATTCAGGTTCCTCGGCTGGGATGCAGGGGTGAGGAAAGATGGAGCTGAGTCTAAGCTTCCCACTCTGCTCAGCTCCTGCTCCCAGAGCCATGTTCTGGGTTGGACCCCTCTAGAGCTCACCCAGCCCCCACTCACGGTGCACATGTTCTGTGTCCAATGGGTACAGCTCCTCCTCCTCTCCTTCTACATCACCCAGCAGATAGTCAGCAGGCACATCACTCCCCTCTGTTTCCTCATTATCTGCCCGGCAGGGAAGGGAGGTCATTCAGGGAGTGGCTCCCCAGCCCTCTTCCCATCAGCATCCCTGCCTACCCTCATTGGTGATGAGTGTGGCTGAAGAATCAAGCAGAGCCGTGTCACTCCGTGTGTCCCCTTTGCTGCGATCCAGCCGTGTCTCACTGCCCAGCCCTGGGCCCATATCCTTCAGATTGAAGCTACAGGTGGGGAAGGCTTGTGGGTGGCCAGGCCCCAGCAGTCCACCCTGGGGAGGGGGCAGGAAGTAGCCAAGGCTCTACCTGTTCATGAGTGGTAAGCCGCAGGAGCTGCCTTTGCCGACGCTGTGGTTGAGACTGCCAGAGGACATCAAGCCAGGGCTACAGTAGATAATCCGTAACATGGTCCAGGTCTGTGCCACCTAGGGGTAGGTGCCAACCACTCATGGGTCCTGAGTACCTAGCATCCCAGGCTGGCCTCCATCTCCTGAGCAGAATCATATACCAATCCATGGCCTGATCCACTACCACACAGGAAAGTGGCCCATGGAAAGAGCAGTGTCCACGCTACAGTAACACATCTGTGAGGTGCCTGGTGCTAGGGCTAGCAAGGGAACAGATATGGGGAAGAGAGACAGTGTGCAAAAGGCAGCTCCAACCCCAAGAATGAGGCAGAAGAGGGGGCTGTAGGCACTTGACTCCCTTGGCCTCCACCCTGACTATGACCGCAGGGTTTGGGCTATTCTAGTCCACATGATCTTTATTTACACTGTTAAATTCTGTGGCAAAGGCTGACACTGTGACTGAGCTCAGGGTGGTTGTGGGTATGATGCCCCCACTACAGCAGCAGCCTCTGACCCTGGGCCCCCAGCTTCACATACCTGGTTGCGGCCAAGTTCCCGAGCCACTTTTGCGTTGTGGTCACAGAGCTCGGCTAGTGGCCGACCAGCCAGAGCATAACGTTCAGCTGTATCCACGAACCAGCTCATGTTGCCACCACCAGACTCCGTCTCAAAGACACTGAGTGCACTGGAAGCGAGGCCAGAAAAAGGTTCTGCAGGGTCCAACTTGCGCTTGAAAAAGATGGGGTGGCGCCTGTCACCAGCATAGGGTTTACGTCCAGATTCAGCAGCCACGAGGCTTTCCTTAACAGCAAAAGCCAGGTCCCCAAAGAGGCCATAACAGAGACCCTCAGGGTTGGCACGCTCAACAGGCTGACTGGCATCTCGAAACAGGTGCTGGCATAACGTGCTATCCTTGGAGCCGGAGAGAAGGAAAGAGGGGTCATGTGGATGGCGCCAGGCAATGCCTGTTGTGACATCACGATGCTCTTCAAACATAGCAGCCGGCACGAAGGGCCTGCGTACATCCCATACGTAGATGTTATGGTCCACCATCATGGAGCATGTGGCCAGGTGGTGGCGGCACTCAGGCCGCCATTTGACACGGGCCACTGAAGCGATGGTCTGCACACAGTGTATCTCTTTGGCACGATGTGTGGTCATGTCCCAGACTTTTACCATCTTGTCACGTCCGCCCGTGGCCAGCCAGCCCCTGTGGAGAAGGTCCCACTCAAGCTGTCAGTGACCTTTCCCATGGGAAAGGAGACCCTGCCACACCCAAAGGTGTCTTATAGCCTCCAGTCTTAATGCCCACTTTATCCCCATACGTCACCTGTCCTCTGGATGCCAGTCACAGCAGAAGACAGGCCCATTGTGGGCTGTGAACATCCTCTCACACCGGTCGGGTCTGCGGATGTCCCAGAGCTGTACATTGCCATTCTCAAAGGTGGAAGCAAAGGTAAAGTAGTCACGGATACTGAACTGCACATCCCTCACGCTCTCAGACTGGCCTGTGGGCATGCATCAGTACAGACATAAGTGAGGAAGCTGGCCCCCAAGGGGTGGGAGAGCCCTCGGAGTCACTCCAATGGTGTCATTCACCAGCCTGTAGCCAAGCCAGGAAGCACAGGACTGAAGAAACAGCACCAAAATCTGCCTGGGCCAGAGAGTACGCCAGGGAGTTTCAGTGCAAACTCCCAGGCCTCAGTTCCCAGCATTCTGCACAGGCAAAGCTGTAGACCTGCCTCAGAAGGATGTATGTGAACACTGGAGGCACAGGGGCTCAACCTAGCTGGCTGTCTCCCTGGGCCAAGGCTTGTGGAAGACCCAATGAGTAGAAGAAGGAGGTTCCTCATTCTCTGCTCAATATTCTGCCAGCTGCCTAGTTAGCCTGGAAGGACCAAAGAGCTCAGAGACCATACCCACCATAAAAGATCACCAAACCAGGAGGCTGCAGGTGCAGTGTCCAGTGCTTTTCCCTGCCACAAGACAGCTCAAGATCTGTCATAACCTCCAAATTCTCCAAGGCCCCAAGGCTCTTCCTGTGCTTCATTTGGTCTCATTAAAGATCAGAGAGAGGTAGCTCAGGGCTGAACACAGACAGCCTGGCCTTCCATGAAAGGGGCCCTGTGTACTTCCCACCTCACTCTGTATCCTGGTGTAAGAGTCCTGAAGATTCTAGCAGATTCACTACAGGGAACCAAGCTGAAGCAAAGTGAGGGAAACAGAGGCTCCGCCTCTCACTACAGTGTCTGAAGGTTCTACCTTCCCTATCAGCAACACCCAACACGCAGTCTCAATTCCCACTGGTCTGACCTCCTGCCTCACCCACACCAACAGTGCTTGGGCTTGTCCTCAGGGGGCCAACCTTCCCCACCAACACCACTGTTTCAGGGCTGTTCCGCCTCTGAGAGTCCATCTGAGGATCTCTGAAGGACGTACGTACATTTCAGCCTGCCTGTAAGGTCTAACACTACAGAGATCCACATGTACCCCAACTGCCTCTGTGGGCCTCACCAGAGAAGGTGCTGACAGAGTCCTTCCTTCGGAGGTCAAAGCACTTCATGAAGCCATCTTGAGAGCCACTGAGCAGCACATGGGCCTCAGTGGGATGGAAACAGACTTTGTTCACTGTGCGCTTGTGTTCTGTGAACAGCTGATCCTGCTTGTTGCGGGATGGCCGACCTAGGTTCCACGTAACCACCACACCATTGGTGGCTGCTGTGGCCAGCAGATTCTCATCCATCTGGTGCCAGACCACATCAGCACAGCTCAGGTTGAGTGAGGGCTTCCGGCCTACACGTAAATTCAGCTTCTCTACGAACTGCTCCTCCTCAATGGCATAAATCTTGAAGATGCTTCGGCCTGCCACAACAACCTGAGCTGCATCACGGCATACACTGATGGCGTTAGCTGGTGCATCCAGATGGCAGTGCATGGTTCGGCCTGTCAATGCACTGCCACTCAGGGCTGTGGTAACTCGGGACATCTTTTCCATGACTGCACAGGTATCAGGGGCAGGAGGAGGTCAGTGAAGTGTGCTGGCCTGGTCAGCCATGGTGTCCTAACAGTTCAGGTTCAGTCCTCTCGAACCTTCGGCCTGAGATGGTCCATCAGCCAATCATTATCTCAGGAGGGTTCAAATTCACTGGAGTTCTCCAGAAGGCTGCATAGCTAACCTGAGGTTCGTCAGCACCATATCTGACTTCTCCAGATTCTAAGTGGTTAATCCTCCATTAGTGAGATCCTGGGGGCGGGGGCGGGAGAGGCGGAGAGTGGCTCCTGACTCACAGCCCCGTGCCTCCGAGGATTGTGGGGCTTCCAAGAGAAACGAACAACCGAGAGGAAAGGGTAGAGAAGCTGGATGGGTCTGGACTGAGTTCAAAGACCTTGGAAGGCAGCAGAGAGGCTACAGCAATAAGTGCAGGTATCTCGTTGAACCGTGCAGCGGAAACTGAGGGATCAGAACCAGTTTCTAGAAAAGCTTCTGCCCCGTCACACACCAGTCATTTACCGAGAGCATAGAGTGTTCTTCAGCTACAGTACCGGAAGAGACTCACCTATTGCCCGCCCATTACCGGAAGTAGTCCTTTCTTATCCTTACTTCGCCGGAAGTAGGTGACAACTCGTCTCCCACACCATAAGGGTTCCGTGTCTGCGCGCAGCGCTTCGGCAGAGCGAACGAACTTGAATTGGGCTCAGCAGGCTCCCTGGTTTTGACTTGGTTATATATGTCCGCTTTTGATTGGTTAGGGTTTTGTTTTTGTTTGTTTGTTTTTGGGTTTTTTTTTGTGTTTTTTTAAATTATGATTCTAGAAATCGAGCCCAAGAGACAAGTTCTCTACCAACTAGACTATGTTACTAACCCCAGTTTATTTTAATCTCAATGTCTTAATACCAGTACTTAAACCTCTCCTCCGGTCTTAGAGGAGTAATTTTCTAAGCAGACCCTGAGTTCCACCACTCTGCCACAGTGCCAAACACTAACCCCCACTTTCCCTGTGGAACGCAGGTACCATTTCATGACCGGTCCTAGGTCCATCATGCCCTGTTCTGAACCCCGCACAAGCAGCCTGGTACTTTTTCTACTTTAGGTCATTATTTCACTGTGAATAGGTCTCAGACACCTGGCTCTCACCGTCCTGGCTCACCTGCAGCTGTACCTTTCTTGGCTCCTTTTTCAGCGTGCTTCTACCCTAGCTTCCTTCCCCCTGAGCATTTTCCTTCCTCTTCCACAGTTTCATAGGCTGTGTTATAAAACCATGCCTTCTACCTATGACTTCTACCCCTGCAGAATGTGTCTCTTTTACAACCTTCAGCTCTTAGCTCAAATGCCTACCGTCTTAGACCATCCCTGCCACCACAATCTAATGTCTCCTTTGTCTGCTGTGGATTCTATATTTATTTTGTGTGGTTACACAAGTTTTGGTACTTTCAGAGCCTGACAATTTAGTCTCAGTTGTAGGAGATTGGTGTTTTCTCAGAATCCTCAAGACGAAGTTCTCAGCACAAAGGAGGTTTATTTGCCCCAAAGGGACGAAGGCCAGGTAATAAGGGACAGACAGCAGATAGAGGACCAGGGAGAAGGGGAAGGGAACAAGGGAGAGGGGGCAGGATATTTGTCCCAGAGGGGACAAAGAACTGCCTCTGGCTTTATAAATGTAAGCGGGGGAAACACCGTGTTAGGATGAGGTATTTAATTTTGATTGGATAGGTTAATTAGGTGAACCAAAGGGGGTTTTTGATTGCTGCATTTCAATACTTTGATAGTCAACCTCAGGAGGAGGAAGTGGCCAAATAAGGGTTTTATACCTTGATGGCTAGTTTGGGGAATATAATCCAACGTGGGTTTTTTGTTGTTGTTTGTTTGTTTGTTTGTTGTTGCTGTTGTTTTGCAAGACAGAGGGAACTGGGGAGAAGGGCAAAGCTGGCCAGAGCGTTGTTTTCAAGTTAACTAGTGTCCCTTCAGCAGTTGCTCTTTCTCTCCAAGTGGACACAGTAGTCTTGATCTTCTAGCACGCTCTGATTATTTATTTAATATTATTTGTGTGTATGCCAATGTGAGCACAAGCATGTGCCTGTGTGAGTTTTTATGTGTACCATTGCGTGCTCAGGTTCCCTAGGTGGCCAGAGAGCATCAGATCCCTGGAGCTGGAGTTACTGGGCAGCTTAAAGCCACCTGATGTAGGTGCTGGGAATTGAACCTAGGTCTTCTGCAAGAACAGTAGATGCTCTGAACTACTAAGCCATCCATCCAGCATCACTGTATTATTCTAGAACATCACAACCCCTCACTTGGTGACTCCATGCAGAGGATAAGGCTCATTTCTGCTGTGGATAACAAGATCCTAGATTCTTTTGAGGATCTACATTTTGACATCAAACACATTGCTCTCTTTTGTGCACTCAGGACATTAGAAAACTTCTGTTGGTCAGTTGCTAAGGTTCCGGTCCAGCCCTGAGCATCCAGCCTCTCCTGTTTATGGAGTAACTTTGATGACCTGGGAGGCAGGAGAATCCAGAGACCTGGGCCATCCAGGGTAGATTTAACCCTTATGACTTGGTCAAGTGACCAAAAACAAAACAAAACAAAAACAAAACAAAACAAAACAAAAACCCTCTCAAACCTGTGTTTTTACAACTTTTTTAATATATATTTTTATAAACAGGTCACGTGATAAAATAGCACAAGAAACACTTACCAAATATAAGGTTATATCTTCCGCATATACAGGAGAATGAGGTCGTTATGTACAATAAGAAAATGATTTTAGGGGTCAGTTGGTTTTGTTTGTGTTCCTCTCTCCCCTTAAAATTTCCTCCTACAGTCATTGGAAATATCACAGCTTCAGTTGCATTAATACTTTGGGCAAATGGACAGCTTCCCCCTCCCTGTTGGGGGACTGTGGGAAGAGGGGCTGACAAATCTGGCTCCTGACCACTTCAGCCTGGAGCCTCCCGGCCAACACTTCAGGGGCAGGGAACTCTTTGGGCTGTTGGGCTCCTACTTTTTATCAACAGCATCTCCTCTCTCTCTCGCTCGCTCTCTCTCTCTCTCTCTCTCTCTCTCTTTCTCTCTCCCTCTGGCTCTCTGGGAATTAGTTTACTCTCTTCCAACCAGATAGGGGTGTCCCAAGATTAGTTGTGGGTGCTGTGTCTCCTGGGGTTCAAGGTTGGGAGGGAAGGGTTCCCAGTCCCTTCCCTCAGTACTGTCACATATATGCCAGGATCCCCTGGGACTTCCAAATGTCTTGAGATCTGACAGAACATGGTCACAACCCCTTTGGGCAGGCAAACGTTTTAGAAGCTGGGAGAGGTGAAGGAGGACTAGAAAGGAGCCCTCCTTCCTTGGGGTGTGAAGGGTGTGCTGACCACTTGAAGATCAGAATGGCTGGTCAGTGCTGACCCTGACCCATGGCCAGGCCCTCTGCAGATTCCACCTGAGGAGACCTATCCAGGGTGAAGCACAGTGCTGAGAGGCCTGAGCTCAGCTGGGGTAAGGGCTGAAATGGGTGGGCTGATCCCAAGGCCTGATAGCCCTGTGGGTGGCTCCAGATTGGGGTCTGCCAGGTGCCTATTCCACCCTTGCACTTGGGTGGATGGGCACCGGTTAGGCTAATATTGATTGTTCCAAGGTCCTCCTAAAGTTGTCCCAGCCTGGCCAGGGCCCAAGGATCTGTAGGCCAGGGGGAAAGGAGATGGGGGGAAGGGGACGGGACACAGAGGACAAGAACTGACCCATATGGCAACAAGGAAAAAGGGAAACCACTAGGTCAGGTGGGCGTGGGGGAGTTGGGCTCCTCAGGGGGCCATGGCTTTGGCAGTGGCCTGTGGCTCCTCATACCCCTTGGAGGGCTCCAGGCATGGTGCAGTGGAAGATGTGGGAGGCCCTTGGGGCTCTTCCAGGCCCCTAAGTCCTGGGGGACCAATCCCTCCATCCCCTTGGGCCCTGCCCGGGATGGGGGGACAGCGAGGGGAGGCAGAGAGCTAAATGAAGTGGGGAAGCTAGTGAGGGCATATGCACTCAAAGCATCCCCAAAAGGACCTAGACCCCCAGAAGGCGGGCGAGTGATGGCGGCGGCTGTGGCATGGTGGAGGGCGGGCGTGCAGTGCGGGCACGAGGGGCATGCACAAAGTCCCCGAGTGTGCGTGCGTGCGTGGGGCTGGCCCCTCTGCCTCTTGCCCCAGACGGGGATGGAGCAGTGGAGCAGAGGAGCAAGGGAGGCACGGGGCAGGGTTTCCCTCAGCTTGCCCCGCCTCCAGCGCAGGGCGGAGAAGTAATGCTCCGGCAGGGATGGAAGAGGGGCTACTGCCCAGGGCGTGGCCGGTTCCCGCGGCCGGGTGGGGAAGCCTGCGCTATTCAATGACGAGGCAGCGCGGCAGGTGCTGCGAGAAGTACTTGAAGAGCTCGGGTGTGGCTCCAGGGCAGTTGGTCAGCTCCAGCTCCTCCAGCTCTTGCAGTTGCACGAGGCCTGATAGCCCCGTGGTGGTTAGGAGCGGGCAGCCTGCAAGTATAAGGCAGCGGGGCAGCCGCTCAACAGTTCAGCTCCGCCCAACGGGAGGGCTAGGCTGGGCTGGGCAGGAGGGAAAGGCTGAAGAGGACAGTGACCTGCTGGGGGTGGGTTCTACTGGGCTGGCTGAATGAGGCGGGACCCATACTGGGAGTAGAGAGGTGGGAATCTGACAGAATGGGCGGGACCTGCGCCAGGGAAGGACGTGTTCAGGCCTGGCCTGATGGAAGGTGGATCTGAGCAGGGCGTCACCATCAGGGCGGGCTTGAATTCACCCTCTAACGCGCTACCTGGGATGTGATTTGCCAAAACCTGAAATGAATCTATCTGCACAAGGGACCCGATGGGGGCGGGGGTCAGAGTGAGTGGGCATCGTTGCCCACGAAGCGTGCGGGGGTGGGGGGGTCGTCTCACCTGCTAGAGACAAGAGTCGCAAACTTCTCATGGCTAAGAGGTGCTTCAACCCGAAGTCCTGCACCTGGGCGGGAGTGAGAGGAGGTCGTGTTAACTATTTCCACTTGCTTGGGACCTGGAGCCGCTAGAGGGGCGGGAGGTAGGGGTTCAAAATGGAGATTTCTCAGCCCCACCCCCACCCCCGTAGACTGGAAGCACCCATGAGGGCTTTGGGGAATCCGGAACCCGATGATTCCGCTTAGTTTGGCTGCTGATTCTAGAGAGATCTGAATGAGGGCCAGTCAAGTTCAAGGATAATCTGTACTGGTCCTCCACCCCCTCCCATCCCTCCACCCACCATGCTCTAATTTCCAGATCCCTGGGGGCATGGAGGTACCTGGCAGCACCATCGAAGATAGAGGCTGCGGAGGGACGACATGGTGGACAAATAGCTGAGACCAGTGTCCGTGATGCGTACACACCTGTGGTTGCACCAGAAGGGGGACTGCCCACCTTTAAATCACTTTACCCCATCCCCACCTAGATCCCTCCCTCCTTTTCAGAGGTGTCCCTAGAGGAAGTCTCTGCCCCACACACCAATGCCCTCTCCTCCCCCTGGTCCCACCCTGTGACCTCCCATTTTGGAATATGGCTATTTCTCCAGGTTATGCTGGAGTTACTTCAACTTTCCCCATCCAAGAAGCCCGTGGACTGGCACCACCCACTCTAGGCTTCCACTTCCTGGAGATCCCACCAGTACCAGCCTGGAGTGTAGGGATGTGTGCACCTGTCCAGCACGAGCTCCTCCAGGCGGTGCAAATCACAGGCCACATACTCCAGTGCCATATCGGTGATCCGAGGGCACCAGGAAAGGTCAAGGCTGCGCAACTTGCGCAGGTTCTCAGCTACAAGCTCCACTCCATCATCAGTGACCTTAGAGCAGCCCGAGAGGCTGAGTGAGGTGAGGTTAGGCAGACTGTGCACCACATTGACCACCCCATGGTTGGTTATCTCCCAGCAGGAAAGCAGCCGCAGCGTGTGGGTGCTGTGGCCCTGGCGTGCCGTGAAGTAGGCCAGTGCCGTGTCAGTCACGTGGTAGGCCTGAAGGCTTAGCTCTGCCAGGTTGGGTAGAAGTTGTGAGATGGCAGCAATGGCATCGTCCGCCACATTGATGCAGTCACTGACGCTCAGTGAGGTGATCCGTGCACTGAGGCTGGACCACAGGCCAGCCTCAGTGAAATCGTTACAGCCTGACAGCTCCAGGCGTACCACTCCCTGCATCTGCTCCAGCATCACCTACAGGGTAGGTACAAATCAGACCAGACTAAGTCAGCTCCCCGACTCGCGCCCACGTGCCCCTCCTGCAGGGGTAATGAGAGTTGCCTGGGCAGAGTGGAAGAAGCTTCTGGGAATCTGGAAGCAGTGGTCTCTCAGGTGTGGACTTGTGCAAGCATGCATCAGGCTAAACTCCAAGGAGTGCACTTCATCTGCTTGCTATACTTTCCCAATATTCCAAAGGGGAGGCAGGGCACAGGGGACACATAAGCCAGGGTGTGGCCAGTGCAGGTGTTCAGAACATGATTTGAATATTAAAATTACAATCCAGGTCCAGGGTGGGGGGAGACAGGGCAGGGTGCCCAGATGCTCCTTCAACCCTTGCTTCTAGGAGACTCTCAGCTATCCCCCCCACACCACCCCAGCACCCCATTCACCAAAGCAGCTTCACAAGCAAGCAGGAACCCACATGGGATTGACTATACTCCTGCACTGATCTTGAACTCTTAAACACTTTTTAACAAAAGCTCTTTTTCACTTTTCATTCAGCCCCGAAATGCTGTCCTTGCTTTTTGCCCTGTATATACCTGAGTATCCACTGGGCCCCTCAACCTTCCACGTCCATAGAGTTGCTGCTGCACGTCCCTGCCCCTAGCCCCATCTGGTCCTAGCCAATTTTGAGACATACCTCTAGACCAGCGTCAGTGATGGTGGAGCGCTTGAGACTCATGGCCTTGACTCCCTTCTTAGAGAGGGCATAGTTGTCGATGAATTCACAGATGTCTAAGTCAGAGACACCAACTAGGCAGAAGCCCTCAAAGCCTCTAGCAGCAAAGCCCTGCAGGTTTACAAACTCCTTCTCGCCTCCAGGCAGCACGTTGTACAGCTCCTTGGCATGCAGTACAGGTGTGAGGCCTGCCCAGAACTTGGGCTGGTAGAGCACACGCCGCCAAGCCTTGCACACCTGGGCTAGTATGCACTTCTCACATGCTGAGAAATACCAGAAGAGCCCATTAAGGATCTTCTCATCTGTGGCCAGTGGTGGCCGCTCCACTGGAGGTCCAGGCACTGAGCCTGAGGCTGGTCCACTGGCTGGGGGGCATGGCCCCCCGGCCAGAGCAACCCGGGACAGTGGTGTAGCCAGGCTTGGAGGTGGAAGGGTGGGTGGGGGTGGTGGCTGGCAAGGACGGTTCTTGGCAGCAGGTGTGCCCTTGGTGATGCTGGCTGCACCTAGGCCATTGGGCTGGCCAGGCAGCTTCACCAGACCATTTCGAGGCAAGCATGGAGGCTTGGGGTCACCATCGATACCGGGGCTCGACATTTTTCTTGCACGTTCTGTGGATGAGACAGGAGGAACAAATAAGTCTGCCAGTCTCTGGAGGAGCTGGAGAGCCAACCCTTTTCACATCTTCGAGGCTCCTCGCCCAAAGCATTTCTAAGACCACTTATCAGAACAGATCCAAGCACAATCCTTTCTCTGACTGCACAAGAGGCAGGCTGGCCATATTCACAGCTAGCCCAAGTGTACACATCCTCTGTCCTATTCATTGGCTCAGCCTGCTTTGCTCGAAGGTGCTTTCTGATGCTTGGATTCCCATTTGAGGTTTGGGAGATGGAATCTTTTACTGTTCTTTTCATCTCTGTTCCTTTGACGCCCCCTCCTGGAGTTTACCTTTCAGACCAGGATTGGGAAACCCGAAGAAAAGTGCTTGAATAGACTTCAGCGTCACAGACCAGCTCTCCAAAATCTGTGCACCTAGCCAGATAGTGGCGGCACATGCCTTTAATCCCAGAACTCAGGAGGCAAAGGCAGGAAGATTTCTAAGTTCAGGACCAGCCTGGTCTACAGAGAGCATTCCAGGACAGCCAGGGCTACACAGAGAAACTCTGTCTTGAAAGAAAAAAAAAAACCCTGCATACTTATAAAAAACTCTAAGGCTCAGGCATGTTCCCTGTATGTTGACTGCGGTACCAGCAGAGTGATGCCTGGACACATGCTTTTTCATATTTAAAAAAATTTAAATTTTCTGTGTATAAGTGTCTTCTTGCATGTATGGATGTGTATCACATACACATCTGTAGAATTCAGAAGAGGACATCGGATCCCCTGGAACTGGAGTTATGAGCCCCCAGGTCCTCTGTAAAGGCAGCAAGTACTCAACCACTGAGCCACCTCTCCCTCCTGCTGGACATACATTCTAATCCTCCATCCAACTCAATGAGGACAGTGCTGTGGTATCTCTGTGCAGCCAAGGAAGTAGAGGCCTAGGCCAAGGAAACTGTCTAAGGTCACAACTGATAGTTAAGTGGTAGAGCTAATGTTCAGACCAGAGATTGAGGAGGAAGGTCATGTGGAAGGCCAGGGTGACCTGCCCATAGAGCAGGTCTGGATCACTCCTTTCTCCATTCCCCTCAGATTTCCAGGCCTGTAACTGGGTTGCGGAGGACATTGTGAATGGACAGCATGGAGGGGAAGAGCAGTGAGACACTCGTAATGCCATGATTGTCTGCTCTGCATTCCAGATATCACATCCACCACCCCCCAACATCCAGAAGGAGGTGGTTTTTCCATGGGTTTCACCTGCAGCTGAAATACTCAATGTAACACCCAAAACACTCAAATGCAACACTCTGGACTCCTTCTGTGAATGAGTGCTCTTGGCTAGCCTTTGGTACTTCCATTTCTTCAACATGAAATCTGGGAGATGACACCACAGACTCCTTCCTTGCTCTATGGTAGAGTAAGTCCTGAGTCCCAGAGCTGACCCAAGAGCAAGGCAGGGTCTCCATTCCTGTGTGTAGAGGTGATCCCAGGATGAATAGGATGCACACATGAGTTGTCAGCTTCCTGCCCTACAGTCTCGAGGGAGTCAGCAAAAGCTTCTCCCAGGCCTTCTGGCATACCCTCATACCTGGCTTTGGTAGCTCATGGCCTTGTCAGGGACCCTGGCATAATACCAAGGGGTACATGAAGAAGCTTCCTTAGGGGTGGGCACTAGAATACACAAACCCTCAGAAGAGAAAGACTCGTTACTCTTTAGGCTGAGACCCCTTTCTGGAGCTACAGGGCGAAGGAAGTTGGCCACTCTTTCTCATACTCTAGATTGACACAAAAGAAGTGGACACGAACTACCTTCTACTTTTATGTTGCAATTCTGTCTCAATGGTTCCCTATACAGCACAGGCAACCTGTGCCAGTTTCCCACCTCTGGAGAGGGAAAAACGCCAGGTTAGGCTCTCCCCAGAACACCCCAGCTCTGTGTTTAAGGATGGCCATTAACAGTCCACCCTAGGCCCTCCGTACTATCACCCTATTATCCCCCTTCTCAATATGACTCTTAAGACCTGGGTAGTAGGCCAGTTTTTCCATAAAGGTTTCCAGACGTTGGCTGCTCTTTTGTGCTCAAGAACAGGGAATAGAAGCCATGAAAAAAGCCAGTACAGCAAGTAGTAATGCTAACACTTGCCAAATGCATACTGGGCCAATCACATATTTCAGCTTCACAGCAGATATCCCTGTGTAGGGGTAGCCACTACTGTTATTCCAGTCTTTATGCAAAGAACCCGAGGCTCTAAAGAGTTATAGTTTCCATGCTATGGTAAGGTGTGCTATGCTAGAGTGTGGTTACCCAGTTCCCTGGGAGCAATATAGGGAAGTCGGCCTGTTGCGAGACAGCAGCATCCATGATGGGAAAGGATGAGATTCTTCCTTATGTGCTCCAATTCTTATCCAGCATCACCCACATTCCTGGGAACTGTGCTGAGGGTGGAGAGACAGCCCCAGCCAGAATACCCGCCATATCCGTAAGTCGCGGTCTATGTCTAGACTGCCCATCGAGCCTCAGCCGCTAGGCGCAGACTCAGCGCACTCGGAGCCCCGCGAGCAGCACCACGGACAGCTCCCGCGCTCATTGAGGTCAACCCGGCTCTCTGCACCAGAGACAGTGGAGCGGAGGAGGAATGATCGTGGCTCCGGCAAACCCAGCTCCACAGGAAGAGGCAGGGGGAGAAGCCGCCCGCTTGGCTAGGATCTGGAGGAGGCTGCGGAGGCGGTGCCAGGGGAGAAATAATCCAAGAGCTGTGCCGATTTAGGCTGAAAATGCTCCCAGCCGCGGGTGTGCACGTGGAGCGCCTGAGTTGCTGGGGGCTGGAGGGGGAGATGCACGTGGATGCCCCGGGCATCTGCGGGGCTCCTTTCTGCCCCTCGCTGCAGCTCTGGAAACTCACGTTTTCAGAAGCACACGATCCCCTTCCCACCTTCCAGACTTAGGTCAAGTAGGTGAAACCAGGCCAGATTCAATGTCTAATTTCCCCATCCAGGCCCCTGCCCTTGGTGGAAGCTGCATCTCCACAGAGGCAACCTTTTTGGTTCCTCTGTGGTGCTTAGAGAGGTTCTCACTTATTCTCTCTCTTGTGGCATTAACCAAGCCTGAGAACCCCCTATATTGTGGTCCAAAAATGGAAACAGTTAGACCTGAGCCCAAGGGCTGAGGCTTTCAGAGAAAATTGATCACACACTGAAGACTGGAACCTTCCTGCCAGGTGAGCAAGAGGTTATTGAGGGGTTCCAGCAAGGATCACTCCAGCTGGCCCTGCTATCTCGCCAGGTGATGACCTAGGGTCTGCTCCCAGGTATCATTATGTATTATCACAGCAATCCCGATACTACCTCTCTGGGATTACAAATATGCACTGCCATGTCCAGCTAGAGCTCTTTCGTGTTCTGCATCTCCTCTCTCTGCCCAGGGTGGCTCCTGCAGCCTGCTTCCTAGGAGGGGGGAAGGATCAGTGGCCAGGTAACCCAGGCTGCCTCTCCCTTCATGGACGAGCACCTCGGGAGCTGATACTGGAGGAGAGGCCTTCTGGAACGATGGATGAACTGACATAGATAGCACTCAGTCCCAGGCCCAGTGTGTCCTCTGCTTGGTTTAGAGTGGAATTCTGGGTCATCTCTAGACTACAGAGGAGCTTGAGATCCCTGGGTCCATCCTGGGCTAGGAGGTGATGATGATAACTTCCTCAACCCAACTCTCATCAAGGTGCTCCTGAGGAGAGCTGATTAGGTGATCCCCGGGAGAGCTGACTGTAGTCTTTGCCCTCTCTAGAGGACTCATTGTGGACATAAGGAACATGGAGGGTACAATGGGTCTCCTGGGAAAGTTCCAGTACTTGGTGGTTTCCAGATTGACATTCCACAGAGTCTGATGCTGAACCATGAAGACTTGCCTTTTCTGTATCCAGTCATCAAAATAGTCTTATGGCCTCATCTCCAGCCACGACCCCCTCCCCAGCCAGACCCCTGTCCTTCACTCCTCCTTTCCCTCACCTGGCCAAATGGTGGTCCCCTGCTTGTTCCATAGGCTTTCTCAGTGCAGATGATTGCTGCCTGCCTCCATAGATACGATCACCTAGTACTCTGAAAAAGCACCTCCAGGTGTCACCCAGAGATATCATCACAGTCTGTCTCTCCCCCTGGCCTGGTAACTCCCTGAAGACAAATAGCACCATGACTGTGTGGCTTCTGGGTACTGTTGAAGGAATGAATAGTCACCCAAACAGCCAGGGGTGCAGCTGCCCAAGGCCTAGAGCCTTGGCTGTTCAGCAGGGCAGGAAAAGCTCAAGAACTTAACTCCAGGTACATTTGTGGTCAGTATTTGTACAGAAGAAACTAGATAGGTGTCAGCACCAGGCTCCCCACATCCTGTGATCTTATAGTGCAGACACTGGGGAGAGGAGATCTTTTGGCTAAGTCCCTCTTCTGGAGTTTCATGGCTAAGGAATCTGGCTGGCTGACCCCTAAAATCTGGCCTGATCCTAGAAGAAAGAGACAGGAATCACAAGGAGATGGGAAGAGGAAGGCCCTACCCTCTTCCAGCATCCTTGCCTCTTTACTTCCTGGAGCACCACTGGTCAAAACAAGGCTCAGAGAGGGATCTTCCTGATGCTGCATAAAATTGCCACTTGTCCCAAGACCCCAACCACTCAGACCAGGAACAAATCTGTTGTCTCTTGCGTCTTTTTCTTCTGCCTCACTGGGTCCTGTGTTTTCCTATGCTCTGACTAGTGGCCTCTGCACACAGCTCTCATCCAGCAGGGTCACTGCTATTACCCTGAAGTCTTAAAGACTGCCAACTACACACCCACTAATGTCTCACTCCTCATCTATCTCATTCTAAGGGACTCTACCCCTGTCTCTGACAGTCATCTCTGTGAGTAGAGGTCAGGATGAAGGCCACCTTGGAGGCTGGTTACTGACCTGCATAGAACCCTCCCTGATCAGCTCCTCATGCTTGAAAAAGATTAACCAAAATACCCATATCAAGTTCAGTCTGTAGTGGCAGCCCCATGGACTAGGGTGACAACCAGGGTATCTGAGATTGGGGGCACAGTGCAGGCAACATGTTCTGTGACAGTGCTGTGACTCAGGCACATTCACATCCCTGCCACTTTGCACGTGTCAACCGCAGCACTCTTCTTCCACCCCCTGATGGAGCTGCCTCTGGGGGTGTACCAGGAATTTGGGGATAGGGAGACCCTTGGCCCAGGAGGTAGATAGGCCCAGGTTGAACCCAAGTCAATGCCCCAGCAGATTCAGGCTCTGTAACCAAGCTAAGAGCAAATGGCCACAGGCACTAGGGAATAGATGCTTGGCTCCAGCTTATCATGTTCCCCCCCACCCCTATTCTGAAGAATATGAGTCCTTCAAGACCTAGGCTCGAGGCTCCTTTAGACATCTGCCAAATGAGGCCCACCTGCACTCTCTGCAGCCAGTTTGGTCATCTGACCACTAATGGGGACAGTTCAGGACCTCTCCCTGGCCCCCCAGACCTTGTTTTGCTGCCTCCTCTTCCTGTTCCCTGTGCCAGTCTTGGAAGGTACATCAGTGACTCCCAGAAGTGAAGAGTTATGGTCAAGAAAGTGGAGTGATACCTGCCAGAATTCCCCTCCTCTGTCTCTGGGATACACCTCCCTCAATCTCTCAGGGTTTCTGGGGTCTAGATCCCTTCTACCTAGAAGCAGTTGTTTAAACCTCTTCAGTGGAAGACAGGAACCATTTACATGTATTTGGGAGAACAGCTGAGTGCATATGTATCCCGGACTTATGTGACTGTGGCAGGAAATGAGGGAGCTGAATCTTGGGGTATCTCACCACCACCCATGTTTTCAACCTTGATTTTCTCTCTCTCTTCCCAACGGCTCCCAGCCAAGCCCTCGAGGCTCCACAGTGCCTCTGACCTGATCTAGGCAGCCCCTAATCATCCAGGCTCCCATCCCAACACAGCCTCCCCCCCTTCCTCTGCTGCCCTGAGGCTGCTGTCCAGCACTTCATCAAAGTCTTGGGCTGGAATAGAGGGTCTTATGTCCAAAGGGGCAGCCAGGAGGCCTGAGAAGACCCTGGTCAGTGGGCCATGGGACAAGATGGCTGTGGAAGTCGGGCCTCCAGGAGGGAGCAGGTGAAGTGGCATCTGCCATCTGCTCCTGGGAGGTCAGCTGCTGGCTCAGGCTGGGAGGGGCAAGCAAGAAGAGCTGCTAGGCCAGATCCAGGCCTCAACAGTGCAGCCTTCGCTCCTGGGATGAAGGGTGGGGAGGATCTCCGCCGACCTAACATCCCAGAAGGACATGGAAGCCCTGCTTGGCAATCTCAGGATGCCCATTCCCCATTTTGAAGCCTTCCTTTCTTGGCCAAGGCCCATTTCCTTTTTCTAGAACCAAAGACATGCCAGTCCACTCCCTGGTATAGAGCTGTGGGCGGCAGCTCTAAACCAGCTCATGTCCAGAAGGTGTCCAGGACCCCTAGGCCACATATCCACATGGCTCCTCCCTTTTAATTGTATCAACACCTGTCACGTCCTCCAGTCCGCCAGAGGCTCATAGAGCTGGAGTGGGGAGAGCCCAGAGCCAAGCCAGAAGGAGTGGGGGCTGACGGCCTGCAATTCCGCGTCCTCGCAGCCACCGTGCTTCCTCTCAGCAATTCCGTGGTACCGAGATACAGCTTGGCCGCGCTGCCGGTAGCGAGCGGGGCGCAATCAGGCCTGAGTCAGGCTGGGGTTAGGGGCTGCGGAACGGCTGGCCCAGCGGCCGGAGGGTGAGCTGGGGAAGGGGCTGCGATTACGTAAGCCCTGCTCAGCCGCGGCGGCGGCCGGGGCGCAGTCCCAAGTCCCCACCCCGCCCCCTCCTCATTGTAGCCTTCGCGGAGGCAGTGGCTCGACCTGGACCCTCCCCTCCCCGCAGCCTGGTCGCGCGCACACACACACCTTACCTCGGCCAGGGCTTCTGGCTCATGCCACGCTGTCCGCCGGGCGACCTCGCGTCATGGGGAGCCCAGCACCCGAGCCGCCGAGCGCGGAGGCGGTCGAGGTGCTGGACTGGCTAGCAGGGCCCGACTGCGCCCCGCGCCCGGCGCCCCGCGCCAGGGCCCTCTCGGCAGAGTCCGGAGCGGAGCTCCCCGGTGGGAGAGGATCTGCCGCCCTGAGCCTCCCACCGGGGAGGCTGAGGCTGTGCCCAGATAAATAAGGCCGCTTTGCAGGGAACCCGGCGGGCGCCTCCTCCCTCCCCTTCCCCTCCTCCCTGCGCTCCTCCTCCGCGCTCCTCCCCGCGCTCCTCCGCGGCCGCCGCCGGCGCCGCGCGTGCCCCCCGCCCGGCCCTAAGAGCCGCGCCCTCGCGCGCTCCCGGCGTCCGGACCAATCCCGGTTCTAGAGCCAGGCTGAGGTGTCGAGAATCCCCAGCCCCGCCCCGCCCCGCTCCGCGCGCTCCCGGTGCGGTACCGACGGGCACGCGCCAGGCGCCAGCACCCGCTCAGCGGCCGGTGTTCGCACAATAACAAACCCCGTAGGCCGCGCGTCCGAGGGGACAGGGCGCGTGGCCGAAGAGCAGCTTCGAGTGGCCCATCTGCACGAAGTGGTGGCGACCCAGAATCTTGCCAGCTGAGGAGAATTGCGGTCCTTGGTGGGAGCTGTTGGCAGTGGGGTTCCGGATCCTGCGCAGATGCCGCTGGCCCTATGTGCCCTTGCTTGGATTGCCACCTGTGAAGGCGAGGAAAGGGAGGCCAAGTGGAGACATCGACATCGTCGCACCTCCACACACCCACACCCTCCGCATGGCGCAGGCAGGAGAAGCTTCTAGGATCTCATATCCCTTTCGTTCCTGTTGCTGAATAATCCCTGTTCGGGGTGACATAGCAAGTGACTAAAGCGAGTGTCAATGAAAACACAAGACAGTGGAGTGACAGTGGGGAGGGGTTACTTCTGACAATGTCACAAACGATCTGAGACGCCCCCTCCCTCTCTATAGCACTGGGTAAGAATGGTTCGAGAAGAGAGGCGTAAAGATCCAATGGCCTTAAGGAGTTCCACAGGTTCCCCCTGGGATGAAGTAGAGGTCACGTGGTGGCAGCCTCTATGGCCCTGGGCGGGTGGTTTGTGTAAAAGGACCCATTAGGGGCTGCTGGAGAGCCAGGCCTCCCAGCAGGCTAGTGGGACCCCAATCTGGGGTCTCTCTTGGGAGCAGAAACAACAGATGTTGGGACAGCAGAGCAGCGTCTTGGAAGGGAGGAGCTTCAGGGTGGAGTGTCCTCAGATGAGACCAACTGCTGTTGAGAAGGAGGGTCTGTCTCCTGGGAATGATGTGAGGTCTAGGGGTAATAAGAAAGGGAAGTAAGCTGGATCCTAGCTGGAGTGGGAGTGTGTGTGTGTGTGTGTGTGTGTGTGTGTGTGTGAGAGAGAGAGAGAGAGAGAGAGAGAGAGAGAGAGAGGCTGATATTAGAATCCTCTTCAACCACGTTTTAAAAAATTATATATTTTATGTATATGAGTGCTCTGTCGCTGTCTTCGGACACAGCAGAAGAGGGCATCGGACCCCATCACAGATGGTTGTGAGCCACCATGTGATTTCTGGGAATTGAACTCAGGACCTCTGGAAAAGCAGTGAGTGCTCTTAACCTCTGAGCCATCTCTCCAGCTCCTCTTCTACCACTCTTTACCCTGTTTTTTTCTTTCCTTTTCTTTTTTGACTGGCTGACCTACAGGTTCCCAGGACCCCAATGTCCTGCCCCTCAGTACCCAGGCAGACATTTTACCCACAGAACTATCCCCTAGCTTACACTCACTCCCTCACCCCCCCCCTCTTTCCTTTTGTGTGCATTCTCTCATTGGTTTGGAACTGACCAAGTAGGCTGGGCTGCCTGGTCACTGAACCTGGAGGATATACCTGTGTTGACTGTCTCAGTACTAAGGTTACAGACACATGTCACAGAGTTCAGCTTAAAGCTGTTTTGTTGTTGTTGTTGTTGTTGTTTTGATTTTTACTTTATTTATTTATTTATTTTGGTTTTTCGAGACAGGATTTCTCTGTATAGCCCTGGCTGTCCTGGACTCACTCTGTAGACCAGGCTGCCCTCAAACTCAGAAATCCACCTGCCTCTGCCTCCTGAGTGCTGGGATTAAAGGCGTGTGCCACCACTGCCCGGCTGTTTTAATTCTTAAATGTACTTTGGGGATAGAACTCAGGACCCTGTGTTTGCAAGACAAACTCTTTGCTGACTGATCTCTTTCCAAGGCCCTGGCCGTCTTTAACAGTCATTGTTCTTACAGCAGGGGCCTTGAGTCCAGCTTGCCATAGGCAGGACTCATTTGGGGCAGGCACGTGTGTGACCGGAACTGGAGTGCCACCATCTTGCCTGAATATGGATCAGAGATGATGGATTGGCATGGGGCAGGGACTAAGGTAGATGTGAGCAACCAGACTATGTCCTTTCCACTTCTCTACTTATTGTCCTTGGATAGGTGGCCCACGGGTGGTAGCATGGGTCCTTGGGCAGAGGGTGGTATGTGGTGACTGCGAAGGACAAAAGCCTTTGCACACATAAATCACCACTGGAGAATCCAGGAAAAGCTAAACACACAGCTCACACCTTCAGTGGAATGAGGTGCGCAGCTGCTCTTCCTGGACGTTTTACAGCTTGGCGATCCTTCCCTGTCTGATAAGACAGGCTCTGTCCGTATCTCCCAGAATTGACTTATCTCAGACCTTTTCCCCTTAAAGTTATTCCTTTTAGGCCATAAAATGCATTATTATGAGTGATGTCACTTGTGTTTTACAACAGACCAAATGACTTCTGTATTATCTTAGAGCCAGGACAATCTTGACACCCACTGCTATTTTGTTTGTCTCAGTCTGGCTCCCTAGACCGTAGGTCATGGGCACTAAGCCTGAGTCAACAGTACCCTTTTTTTCTTATTTATTTATTTATTTATTTATTTATTTATTGTATATGAATACACTGTAGCTGTCTCCAGACACACCAGAAGAGGGCATCGGATCCCATTACAGATGGTTGCGGTTGCTGGGAATTGAACTCAGGACCCCTGGAAGAGCAGTCAGTGCTCTTAACCACTGAGCCATCTCTCCAGTCCCAACATTATCCATTCTTGTGAAAGATGTACGTTGTAAAGAATCTCAGTGTAAGCATGTCTTAAATTGTTGTGTACTTGGGACTGAGTTAATTGTTATCTGAATACTGCCCCCCCCCCAAGTTGTGCTGTGCTTAAATATGGTTAAAGTAAATGATGTAGACCAGACTCTAGAAGCTTTGGTCCAACACCAGTTACAGTCAAACTGGTCTGAGCCCAGTTTCATTCTTATTCATGGTGATTGGCTTTCCCCTGCCTGCTGTAAGACCTACAGGGAATCACTACACTGGGATACATGGCTTGACTGGGGTATATATGATGAGCACACTCAAGTGTGAAGGTGGTGTGAGGCAGTCCCAGGCACACAGTGACCCTGTTTTTTTGAGATCATAGCAATGAGGATCCTTAGAAGGTTATTGAGCACTGATCTGGGGGCCTTTCTGTCTCATCAATGGACCCACGTGCTTCCCTCTACCTCTGCCATCCTCAGATCAGGCACCTGTTTCTCTCCTTCATATCATCAGAAGCTTCCTACTTACTGGTCTCTACCCCGCCCCCCCTGCACCTCTTCTCCCCAGGGATCCCAGAAGTCAGTTGGCATGCATCAATGGTCCATCTCTCTTAGGCAGCTATCTCCTCAGCTGTGGTCTGTAAGACCCTTGTTCCTCAGGCTCTATGTCAGCTAGGAGGGTACCACACCCCTCATGTGCAGTGCCTCTCTCACCTGCCACTTCACCTAGAGTGGCCACTTGTCATCTGCCCCTGAATGAATCTATTTGACTCTCAGACCTGGCAAATATCCTCCCTAGAATCTTTCATTCCCATGTCTTCCCACACCAAGAACCCCTCTTCCCAGCCTGGGCCCACTGGCTCTCTGATGGCACAATTACAGGGAGCTGTTGGCTGACACAACCCTTACAGGGCCAAGGTGGGGTTTCCTGGGCACCCAGTCGAGCACAGTGGGGGTTCACACACACCTGTGGTCATGGGGATAGGGAAGCTGGCTTTTGGAGCACCTTCCATGGAAGATTCCTGCTCCCCAGATGATGCTTTTAGAAAATCTTACATCTTGAGAGAACTATGTCAGACAATGTCCAACTGGCTGCACAGGGGGTTTTCATCTCCTCCACAGAATATGGGGTAGCATGTAGGGCCAGTTCAACCAGGATGCTCTCTTTCAGGGTTAGTCTCCAGGGAATGATTGGAGCATCTAAGAACTTGGATCCTAAGGGCATATGAAGTGTCTCTCAGTGGAGCACTCCTCAATTGCTCCAAGCACTCTCACATGGAGCACCCTCACGTGGAGGATCTCACACTTGAAACATTCTCACTTGGATCGCCTTTGAACTGAAACATAATGAACTGAAGCAACCCTCACCTGGAGCAGCCACATCTGGAGCACCCTCAAGTGAAGCAGCATCTCCTAGAGGACCCCTCGTTTGAAACACCTTCAACTGAAACACCTTCGAACGGAAGCACAGCTTAACGGGAGAACCCTTCACCTAGAGCACCCTCAATGGGAGTGCTCTTTACCCGGAACAGGTCTCACTTGGCGCACCCCTCTCTTGACACACCCCTCATCTAAGGCTATTCTTACCTTCTTCACCCTTACCTTGATGGCAGAGCAGAGAGGACTGACTGCTATCCAGGCTTCTAAGGTCCAACTCTACAGCAATGGGAAAGAAGAAGACTAGGGCTGCTGGTACATTTAACTCAGAGAGAGAGGGCCGAGGGAGCATCATGGGAGCACTCCTAGGCCTGGAGTGTTAGCTCTACACTTTCTCTAAGTCTTACTATGGGTGTCCCCAGGCATGTACCCAAGAGGCTC
Source organism: Rhynchomys soricoides (assembly GCA_019843965.1). NCBI lineage: Eukaryota > Metazoa > Chordata > Mammalia > Rodentia > Muridae > Rhynchomys > Rhynchomys soricoides. The sequence goes on from JADRCH010000008.1 coordinate 15,055,582, forward strand.
TAGTGTGGAGAGGATGCTAGGGAGACACGTGGCTGGGTCAGATCTTCCCCAGGTCATTCCCCTCACTGAACCCCTTCTGGGAAATGTGGCTAGGCTGTAAGAAGGAATACCTTGAGTGTTTTAACACAGTAATGGTGGGGAGCAACCCCTTCAAGTGAGTCACTCTGGGGCCAGATAAGTACTTTGTGCCCCTGCTCCTCTCTACCCTCTTTTCTTATCTCTCCCTCGTTACTTACCCTGTGCCCTTTTCCATTCCTCTTCCTGACCCCATCTATACTCCTCCGCCCTTTCCTTTTCTTCCACCCTGTCCCTGCCAAGAGTCAGGGGCTCAAGAGCATAGGAGAGAAGCAGGTGGGACATCAGTTGTCTGACTGCCCTGATGACAGGGTGAGAGCATTGACGTTCTCTGCTGGCCTCTGCTCTGGCCTGGCCCCGCCCCCTGTCAAGACTGAGGATGACTCAGGGCTCAGCTGTCACCTCAGCAGCACGAGTCGCCTAGTGATGGCAGTCTCCAGGCAACGGTAGTCTCCTAGCAATGGGATATTTTCCCCAGGCCCTGGCTGGAGCCAGTGGCTATTTATAGCTCAGCTTCAAATCAATCAGCAGCTGCATTTTGGGCTCCTCAAGAGATGCAAGGTGTTGGGGGGGGGGGGCTTCTTGGCAAATGAAAAACCACAGAGATAGAAACCTCAATGCCAGACCCCCTGAAACGCCAGGCTGATAGGGGATGCATCCAGATCCCATTGGAATGGGTGGAAACCTGAGACTTCTTGGGAGCTGGCAGCTATGATTATATCCTGAATGAGGTCTCTGTGTTCAAGGGGCTGATGGTTGAATCACCCTGGAACTGCCCAGGTCCAGCTGGGTACAACAGGGAAAGGCAGTGCTCATGGTGGGTGCCACTGATACACTTTGTTGGTCCCCTAGTTCCCCCTGCCCAGCGTTATAGGAGCTCTCTCCCCTAGTCCCACCTTGCAGTCCCATCCAGCAGCATACTCACTCAGTCCTTGCTGTAAGGATCCTGGTGCCACAGGCTCACTAAAGGACACAGGAAGGTTCTTGAGTCACCTATATCTAGCCCCCATATGATGGTTTGTATATGCTTGGCCCAGGGAGTGGCACTATTAGGAGGTGTGGCCTTGTTGGAGTAGGTGTGTCACTGTGGGTATGGGCTTAAGACCCTCACCCTAGCTGCCTGGAAGTCAGTCTTCTGCTAGCAGCCTTCAGATGAAGATGTAGAACTCTCAGCTCCTCCAGCACCATGCCTGCCTGAATGCAGTCATGTTCCGGCCTTGGTGATAATGGACTGAACTTCTGAACCTGTAAGCCAGCCCCAATTAAATATTGCCTTTTATAAGACTTGCAATGGTCATGGTGTCTATTCACCGAAGTAAAACCCTAATTAAGACACCCCATCTGGCTTCAAATGAAATTGAGAACTGTGAAGGGGAGTCTTAGGCAGGTGGGAAACTTGTCCCCCTCCCTTTTCTCACAAGATCAAGGAGTAGCTCAGACTCACCCTCTGCCAGTCCAATCAGGAGCTGCCTCTACCATTCTTCCATTTATATCTGTGGCTGTTTGTTCACATCTCCATGGTCCTGGAGCCATTGGCTTTCTAATCACTGTCGACTCTCCTCACTTGCAGCTCTTCCCCAAATCGCTCTATTGGATGGCCTGCTCGTCTGGAGCCAGCCGCCCATCTCCCGTAAGCTCTCCTGCTGAAAGTTTAGGCTGCTTTTCGTCCACTCTGCTCAGGGGCCAGCACACTGCAGATACATCATTGATGTCCTCAACCTGCAAAGGCCTGTGTTACAGGAGATAGCATGGATGGAGATGGGGAGCCTGAGTGGGGACACTCATAACAACTGCTGTCGTCCCTGAATCCCATGAGTTGCCATACAAGGCCCTGGGGAAGACCGTACAAGAAACAGGTCTCAGCATGGTTTCCAGCCTGGACAACCACTGGCGTGGATAGTCTTGGTTGTCAACTTAACCTATCTATCTATCTATCTATCTACCTACCTACCCACCCACCCACCCACCCATCCATCATAATAATAAAAGAAAAAGAGACATTTCCTTCCTTCCTTCCTTCCTTCCTTCTTGTTGTTTTTGTTTTTTCTTGTTTTTAAATACAGCCTTTCACTGTGTAGTCCTGGCTATCCTGGAACTCAGTTCTGTAAACCAGGCTGGCTTCGAACTCGCAGAGATCCACCTGCCTCTGCCTCCTGACTACTGAGATTAAAGGTGTGAACCACTACCATCCAGCTGAGACCCATTCCTTAAGGTAAGGGCACAAAATCTTGAGACATTCAAGGAAGCCCCCAAGCTGAGCATAAACAGCTAAGGGTTCTCTGAGATTTGGGATGCTCTCATTTATCCATTTGCTCATCTTATACCCTCTGGGTATCTATAAGCACCTATTCCAGCTCTGTTGGACCCTGAGGCTAGTCATGGCTTTCTGGAATCTATACCCATGGGCATCAGACTTCTGGTAGCTAATGATGGTCAGGGGTCCCTTTCCCTGACCATTGTGAAGAGTGGCATCTGTCTGGATCTTCTCCCATGGTGACAGAATCATTGTCATGTTGCTAGAAAATGAGAAGGGTAAGTCAAATGGAGAGGCTCAGGTCAGGTGAGCGCTTCTTCCACACCAGGTCACCCCTTAGTAACCCCTTAGTAACCCGTAGCAGTTACTTCTAACAGGACTTTTGCCTTTGCCCTTGGAAGTTAGGGTGGGGCGTCAGCCCCAAGACTGGCCAGCTCATGCGCCCATATCACCATTAGAGGGCGCCTGAAGACTACTTTCTGCCTTCGTGGCTTGCGATGGGGAGACTGCCAAAGAATTACCAAAGTAGCTGCAACCTCTCAGGCCTGGACAGTCCAGCTGTCCTGCATCCTCGGTACAGGCCTTGGCATCTGCTATGCCTTCATCAGGCATGTTGTGCCTTTTTTTTCCAGTTTTATTTTAAAGTTTTAAAATTGCAACCACAGTGATCCCCCACCCCCACCCCCGGCACTGATAAGACTTATTTAAAAGGTATGTGTGGTGGGGGAGTGCTCCAATTTACCATTTTTATTTTTGTTATGCTTTTTCATTGAAAAAAAAAGTTTTTGTTTTTTTTTTTTTTGGTCTTTTGAGACGGAGTTTCTCTGTGTAGCCCTGGCTGTCCTGGAGCTCACTATGTAGTCCAGGCTGACTTTGAACTCACAGAGATCTGCTTCTCTCTGCCTCCATGTGCTGGGATTAAAGACATGTGCCATTATGCCCAAAATATTACTTATTCTGATACAAGGTCTCACCCTATAACTAGAAGGTCTGGAACTCTCTGCAAAGACATCAATCTGACAGAAATCCACCTGCTTCTGCTTCTGAAGTACTGCACCACCTCAACTGATCTCTTATTTTATTTATTTATTTATTTATTTATTTATTTATTTATTTATTTATGTGTGTGTGTCCCATACACATGTGGGTGCCCCTGGAGGCCTGAAGAAGGCACTGGATCTTCTGGTCTGAAGTGATGGGTGTTTATGAACCACCGGATGAGGACGGTGGAAATTGAACTCAAGTCCTTTGCAGATCCTCATGCTCTATTAATAGCTGAGCCATCTCTCCAGCTGCCTTGTTTTCCACTTTTTTTTTTTTTTTGTGAGACAGGGTTTCTCTGTGCAGCCCTGGCTGTCCTGGAACTCACTCTGTAGACCAGGCTGGCTCCAACTCAGAGATCCTCCTGTTTCTGCCTCCCGAGTGCTGGGATTAAAGGCATGTGCTACCACTGCCCAGCGTTGTTTTCCAGTTTTAAAGGAGAGTATTGTTGTTGTTGGGTGCTGGGAATGGAATCCAGGGCTTTGCACATCACCGCAACACCTCCTCTCCACCTCCTGACCATCAAGAATGCCATTAAGCAGTGTTAATTGCTTTCCCCTGTCATGCATCCCATCTGTATTACTGTTCCCCTTGCTGTTGCAAGGGCATGCAGTTCGTTATGGCAGCGAAGGCATGGTGCTGGGAGTGTGAGGTGGCTGGTTACACTGCCTCTGTAGTCAGGAAGCAGAGAGCAAGATTAATGCTGGTGCTCTGTGAAGGATGGATAGTCCCTTCTCAGTTAAACATTCTGGAAGCACCCTCATAGACACACCCAGAAGGTGGTTCCAAATCTAGTAAGGTTGAGAGTGAAGATTAACATCACAGATTGACCCCTTCCTTGTCAACTTGACATCCAGACGCATCACATCAAACCATGACACCCCACTTGTAGTCCTCAAAGACTTGTGGGTATCTCATAATGCATTTGTTTTGTCTGTCAGGGTCCCCCAAATCTTTTTTTAAAGATTTATTTATTTATTTCACATATGTGGGTACACTGTCACTGTCTTCAGACACAGCAGAAGACGGCATTGTATACCTATTACAGATGGTTGTGAGTCACCATGTGGTTGCTGGGAATTGAACTCAGGACCTCTGGAAGAGCAGTCGGTGCTCTTAACCACTTAGCCATCTCTCCAGTCCTCCCGCCCCCCAAGTCTTAACAGTTTTAATATTACTCGAAAGCTCAATGTCTTTGCCAAGTCTCAAGGCAAATTCTTAATTGTGAACTCCTATAAAGTAAAAAATAAGTTACATACTTCCACTAAACAATGGCACATAATGAATTTTCCTATTTCAAAAAAGAGGGGTGGGACATGGCCAGGAGATATGAGACCAAAGCAAGACTGAGACAAATCAGAACAAACATCCAAACCCTGACATCAAGGAGTTATGATTAAATCATCTGGGCTTCATTCTGTTAGAAATAAATTCGAGGTTGCAAAGAAAGAGACTACCAGTCTAACTGAAGTGTCTCAAGAAGGCAAACCTTTACTGCCAACCGAGAGGTGAGCTGCTCACAGCATGGAGGAGCCAACACAGACGGGTTGGTTGTTATCCTAACTCAGGTGATGACCGTGTCTTTTTCCCATTGGCTGGACTCAACCTCATGGTCTTTTGAGATTGGCTAGGTTTTTGTTTGTTCGTTTGTTTTTTATTTTGGAGAGTTTCTCTGTGTAACAGAGCCCTGGCTGTCCTGGAACTCACTGTATAGAGCAAGTTGGCCTTGAACTCACAGCGATATGCCTGCCTTTGCCTCAGGAGTGCTGGGATTAAAGTTGTGTGCCACCTTGCTTGGCCTGAGCTTGGTTAGTTTTAAGAGATTCTGTGCAAAGAAAATGAAGGGATAAAAGATCAACCATCTTCATCCAAGAATATAGCAAGTCTTTTGTGTTTGGTATGGGGGTGGATTAAAACATTTGTATAATAGTCTACCAAGCTGGGAAGATAAAAGATATTTGAACTCCTTACTTTTATAGCATTCTACACTTCTATACTATTTGAAAGAAAAGACTCTTATTTAATGTTTTTTACAAGTACAGTGACACCACACTGTTTACCGACTAATTGAGAAAGCTCAGTCCCTTTCCCCTTTTGGCTGTTGTACCTCCTTTTTTTTTTTTTTTTTTTTTTTCCCGGTTTTTTGAGACAGGGTTTCTCTGTGTAGCCCTGGCTGTCCTGGAACTCACTCTGTAGACCAGGCTGGTCTCGAACTCAGAAATCTGCCTGTCTCTGTGTTGTACCTCATTTTGACTCTCTGGTCGGTCTGGGGCAAGGAACCAGCTGAGCCTTCTCATTGGTCTGAGAGGGCCTCAGAGTCAAGAAGAAGATAATTGGTGTTTTAAAGTTCTTCCTTGGGCTGCCAGCGGGACCAACTGCTCCCTCCCACTGAGACTACTGGGTCTCATCCATCCCTGAGTCCAGGTCCAGGCCAACTGGAAGGGTTTCACATGGAACCTGAAGGATCCAGGGACAGACCCCTGTGGCTGGAAGAGAGATCCTCTGGAACTTGCCAAGGCTCCTCTTCAGTCTCCTCCACCCACCCTTCAGTCAGATCCAAAGGACAAGCTGCTCCAAAGAAGCTCTCCCCTTTTGGGGGGTTCCACAGTGGCTCTAGTGTGCTATTTTATTTTAAGAGCTTCTCATGTAGCTCACACTGGTCTTGAACTCACTATGGAGCCAAGAATGACCTTGAACATCTGGATTCCTTCCTTTACTTCCTGCCTGCTGGGATTACAGGCAAGACCCACTACACTCTCAATTTAACACTATTTTGAAGATCAAAGCCAGGGGTGTATGCCTGGGTGTTTGTGGTAGGTGCTCTATAACCCAGCCACATCCTTAGGCCTCCTGGGATATCTTTCTTATCCCCCTTCAGTTCATCTTGACTCTATAGGGACAGCTTACACAATAGCAAATACTTCCAGGCTCTGTTTCCAGTCAAGTGACTCCCCAGGCAGGTCCTCCAGAATGCCTCATTTTTTCATAGTATTCATTTAACATTGAATGAGTGTGTAGCGAGCTGGAGAAATGGCTCAGGGGTTAAGATCAATGCCTGCTCTTCCAGAGGTCCTGAGTTCAATTCCCAGCAACCACATGGTGGCTCACAACCATCTGTAATGGGATCCGATGCTCTCTTCTGGTGTGTCTGAAGACAGCTAAAGTGTACTCGTATAAATAAAATAAATAAATATTAAAAAAAGAAAGAAAGAATGAGTGTCTGAGAAAGTATGGTGGCAGAAGGAGGCCCACATTGCCCACGCTGCTCCTTCCAGAGCTAGCCAATGTTCTTTTCCCCAAGCTCAAGATTTGGCTTAGCTCCGTGCCCCAGGCCCTCTGTAAGCTCCTTTATGAGATGCAGGAACACAGGGGTTTTAATCTCTTCCCGAGAGCATCAGCAGCAGGGTACCAGTGCTTAGATGTTGGCTGCAGACTCCATTCCCTCTCTTAGAAAGGGACAGTCCCACTGCCCACTGAGGTCAACTGATGGTCAAGAGAGGTGGACAGCTCTCCAGATTCCAGTCGACAGCAAACCCCACCAACCCACCAAACGTTCCAGGGTCCTGGGGGGTCTCCAAATGGGGAAATAGGAGCGCTTTCTACTCCAACCCAGCCTTGGACTGAGCTCCCGCCTTGAGTCCGCCCCACCCCCATGAGGCTGCTGCAATTGGAGGAAAGTTCTGCGGCTTGTGGCGATTGGTCCAAGAGCAAAGGCCCCGCCCCTGGTCCCCCGGTGCTCAGAGGGAGCTGCGCTGAGGGGTCGCCGGTTGTGGGGACGCGCCGGGCCGGGCAGCCGCGTCGCGGGCTGCTTGCGCTGCGGGCCCCGACCCTCCCGGGGCAGCAGCCCGAGGCCCCGGCGCGTCCCCGAACCATGCTGGTAGCCACGCTTCTCTGCGTGCTGTGCTGCGGCCTCCTGGCCGCGTCCACTCGCGCTGGCTACTCGGAGGACCGCTGCAGCTGGAGGGGCAGGTACCAGGAGCGACTGCGGGGAGGGTTTTTGTTTGTTTGTTTAAATTTAAATCTTGGGATGGAGGGCTCTCTCTCACTTGGAACCAAGGAAGCGCAGACCTCAGTGTCCTGTTCCACTGAGTGGACACAGGTGTTGGTGGCCGCGGGAAAGGGGATGAGCGGGCTAGGGAAACGCGGGCCACTCATCTGAGAACAACCGTCCTGTCCCCAGCGGTTTGACCCAGGAGCCTGGCAGCGTGGGGCAGCTGACACTGGACTGTACTGAGGGCGCTATCGAGTGGCTCTATCCAGCCGGGGCGCTGCGCCTGACCCTGGGCGGCCCCGATCCGGGCACGCGGCCCAGCATCGTCTGTCTGCGCCCAGCGCGGCCCTTCGCTGGTGCCCAGGTCTTCGCCGAACGGATGACCGGCAACCTAGAGTTGTTACTGGCCGAGGGCCCAGACCTGGCTGGGGGCCGTTGCATGCGCTGGGGTCCCCGCGAGCGCCGAGCCCTTTTCCTGCAGGCCACACCACACCGCGACATCAGCCGCAGAGTTGCTGCCTTCCGTTTTGAACTGCACGAGGACCAAAGCGCAGAAATGTCTCCCCAGGCCCAAGGTCTTGGTGTGGATGGTGAGTGACCAGACTGGCCGGGGAGAGCTGGGTGTCAGAAATTGGCCTTCTGCACTGGCCTGATGGGAATGGGCCTTGCCACTCCACTTCACGGAGAGTCCACTCTGGTGGAGAGCATAGTGGCTTCCAGGTCATAGGAAGGTGAGTTGGGAGTGCACTATCCTTTCTCTCCTCCTCCTCTTCAAGGTTCGGTTTAGGAAACGAGCAGGAGGGGGCAAATGCCCCAGAGGCCAGCTTTGGGTCTCTAGTTTCTGAAGGACTGGGGGAAGGGTTGGGCTGGGGCAGAATCAAAGCCTATGGCCAAGGCTGTCCAGGGCTCCCTGGCCTGGTGGTGACCTCCTTCCCCTCCCCCCAGCCCAGCCAACAAAAGTCCAGTGTGCCTCTTCGTCACCATGGAGACTGCCTGCCCTGCCTCCCTGCAGGGCACCAGGCCCAGTGCTTTGCTCCTCTGGAACTTGTAGCCTGACCCTGCAGGGAATGGCTCTCTAACTGTTCTGCCCTAGCTAGAGACCCCAGAACTAGAGTCCACTAAAATATCCTGCTGTCCTAGCTGGGTCTGGGAGGCAGCTCTGGAAGGTCACAGAGAGTTTCCCAGTGTTGGTCTGAGCTTATGAGATGGGTATGCAAAAATGTGTATGAGGCACTGAGGTGCCCAGCAGTAGGCATGTACCTGCAGGGTGTCTTCAGGCTGTTTGATGCTGGAAGAAGGGTTTAGTCGCTAGCTCAGATACCTTTTCTACTGGGAGGAGCTGTGGGCTCTTGCTGAGAGATCACAGGCCTGGCTGATGACCTGCTTTGCATGCTAGGTGCCTGCAGACCCTGCAGTGATGCTGAGCTCCTTCTGGCTGCATGCACCAGTGACTTTGGTGAGTGTTTCCGTTGCGGGAGAATTTAGGGTCTGCCCCACATTCCTACATGCCCACCACTGGCCACCATGTCTCTTCATAGTGATCCATGGGACCATCCATGGTGTCGTCCACGACATGGAGCTGCAAGAATCAGTCATCACTGTGGTGGCCACTCGTGTCATCCGCCAGACACTGCCACTGTTCCAGGAAGGGAGCTCGGAGGGCCAGGGCCAGGCCTCCATTCGTACTTTGTTGCGTTGTGGTGTGCGTCCTGGCCCAGGCTCCTTCCTCTTCATGGGCTGGAGCCGATTTGGCGAAGCTTGGCTGAGCTGTGCACCCCGCTTCCAAGAGTTCAGCCGTGTCTATTCAGCTGCTCTCACGGCCCACCTCAACCCATGTGAGGTGGCACTGGACTGAGAGACTTGGGAGCAAGCCCTGGATGGACCTTCCTCTGGGGATGGGATGTTGGGGAGGGCTGATAGGGTGGGTGGGAATGAGTGGCTCAGATGGCATTCTGGTACCCACAGTGAGGTGGTAGAATACTAAATAACCTGGATCATACCAACCACTGCTGACATGGTCTTCTGTGGCAGGCAGGCACACCCAGCTCTGCTCCTGCCTCACTTTACCTACTCTCCAGTCTGCTTCTAACCCTTCTTAGCCTGCTGACCAGTGAGCTCCTGTTTTCCTCTAACTCCAGGGTGCTTCTGGGGTTCAGTGCAACTGGGCCATAGTTTGGAAGACTTGGGCTAATTGGCTTTTTTTTTAGGTGGCCTGGGGGGCAAGCAGACAGACATCTCTTCCAGCTCTGAACGAGGCCTTTTAGGGAGGGGTGCTGTAGTCTGGCAGTGTGCCATTCCCTTCCATGGTCGTTGTGAGCCATACAGTCATCCTTGGCCCGGTCCCGCCCTTGGGGAAGAATGGGCCCCTCTGTCCGGAGGCCCCTGAGACGTGCTGAGCATCCAGACATGGCAAAGCGCCTGCAGGGTGTGGGGTCTCCCTTGCAGGATCCTGCTTGTTCGTTTCCGGCGGGAGAAATGGACAATGGGGTCTCTAAGGACTGTTTCCCGCCACTGGCCCCATTGTTGCCATCCCTGCCTTCCTCCTGGGCCTCTCTATTACGCAAAAGGCTAGTGAGACTGTGGATAGACACAGCCTGTGGCTTGAAAGCCCTTAAGTGAGGTGTGCGCTGGGCTTCTTAGGACATCAGTCAGATTCCTGCTGCCTCTACCTCGTGGCTCCTGGGAAACTACTTCAGCTCCAGTGCTGAGTGGAGTGGGAGTTGGGTTCTAGAAGTGCATGGTCTCCGTCATCAGCCCTAAACAGACTATTCATGAAGACTGGGAGAGTGATAAGGCTGTTCAGGGACCAGACATATGGTTCCTTGCCCCAGACTATGCCAATGTAGGTAACTGGTGGTGCCACACCCTACATAAGCCCTGGAATGACTTTGGAATGTTTATAGTCAGATAACTTAAATTACACCCGTGTGTTCTGAGGGTGGGCACGGAACATGCTCCTTTTATGTGGACTGCTTATGGAGAGGCAGGGGTGATGAGGTAAGAGGTCACTCCTCAAGAGTAGGGAACACCATTTTCTCCCTCTGAACTGGCCCCTTGCTACTTCCTCTCATCTCCCCAAGCTCCATGGAGTGCTAAGGGTGTAGACCCTCGTCTTTCCGTCTGGTAGGGGAAGGTTGGTCCAGCGGCCTCAAGTCTGCTCTAGGGAATAAGTGGTGAAGGTCCCAAACAGTAGAGGCAGAGACAGCAAGGGGAATGGTTGTGTGTGAACAGGTGAACCCAAATCACAGGAGCTAGCCTGGGAAGCCCTGTGGGAACCAGAGACACCTCCAAGTAGTGCCCTGACAGCTGAAGAGCAGAGCGTGTGTGCCAATGTCAGATAAAGTTGCCAGGGCTTTCTGGGTGCTCTAGGTCTGAGAATACTTCCAGGAGCAGCAGACAAGCATAGCTGTGTCCAAGCAACCCTGTCTAGAATTCAGTGTGTTCGAGGGCTCTGGTATGATTCTCCCGGTGACCAGATTCTGAGCTGGATGGAGCAGAACCTCTCTCTGCAGAATACACATATACCTGCTGCCTTGGGACACCTGTCCTGCAGATGGTTTTGGAGGATAACACTCTGCATCTGGGGGAAAGGGTGGAGGTCTTGGGCATGTTCATTTGGAAGCCATCTCTGCTAGGGATAGCCGAGGAGGATCAGGCCATGAGTGAGCATAGACAAGGAGGATCTGACATTCCTGGACATTTAGCTTTGATATGTGTGGTCTGGGTCCAGCAGCTTGACTCAAGGCTCTATCGATTTCCATGCAGGGCCTTACTAGGAGTCACTCAACCCTTTATTTTTGAAGGAAGGAGATCTTCCGGGCTCCTGGGCTGTCTTCCACCCTAGGCTGGGCCCGTTGCCAGAATCCAGCCTCTCACATCCGGCCCCCTCCCTCCATACTCACTAGAGAGCCAACATCTGTCTCTATCTGCCCGCCCCTCTCCTTAGACTCCAGAAATCTGTTTCCCGCCTAATTATCGTTGTGTGTGTGTGGGGGGGGGTGTCGGGGTGTCTGGAAGGACGTCCTCTGTGGTTTGCTTCTGGGTTTTTGGTAGGCTTTCAGGAAAGGAAGTCTTGGTCAACAGAATTTGTATGAGAGTGACTTTCAGTTAATAGGCCCTGGCTATAACCCGAGGCTGCCGGCCCGGAGCAGTACAGCCTCGGGGGATCTAGAACTGAGATTCCATATGATTGTAGAGTGGACCCTGAAGCTGGCCGCGGTATGTCTCGGACAGTAGACCCACTCGGGGCAAACCCTGTAATTCTCGCCCATCGCCTGGGTCATCACGACCCCAAACCATCATCCGGAACCCAAGGAGGGCCCCCCCTCCCGCGGCGGCTGGGCGGAGAAGAATGAGTGTCGGACTGTCCTCTTCCACTTCCGGCGTCTGATTGCGACGGGTACCTAGACTTCTGCGGTTACTGCTGCGGCTGGTGTAGCTGAGCGGGCAGAGCCCGGCTCAGGTCGGGGGCAGCGGGGAGGGCAATGGCTTCCAGCTAGCGGCCGGGAGTCTTGGGAAGTACGACCTTGAACTGAGTGTCCCTCAATCATGGATCCCGACGACCCAGCCGAAGCGTTGACTGAGCTGCGCGAGAAGCGGCTGGACTTGCTGGAGTTATTGCAAGCGGCGGCAGGCTCCGGCTTGGCCGTCTATACTATGTGGGCGCTGCTGCTGCAGCCCGGCTTCCGCCGGGTGCCTCTGAGGCTGCAGGTGCGGCGCTGAGCCTTGGAAGGAAAGTGACCAAAACTGGTGCAAGGATCAATGGGTGGGATCAAGGCTACTGTAGGTAGCGTAAAGATGGGCGGGATCAATTATGGCGCGGGACCTAAACAGGGAACCGGATATACGGAGAGTTGGGACCAATATGTTGCAGAGTCTGGGTCTATCCTCAGGACCAAGGCTAAATGAATGAAGCTGGGATTGAATTGCTGAGGGGGTATCGGCCTATGACTGGAGAGTGGGCGGGGCTGCACTGGGTGTGGCAGGTATCAATTTAAGGAAGGAAATCTAGTAGGCACGCTTTGGGCCCCCAACCTGGTGCTTCTGCCTGTGCGACTCTAGCCTCAGCCCACCAAATTCCTTATCCAGGTGCCCTACGTCGGCGCGAGTGCCCGGCAGGTTGAGAACGTGCTGTCACTGTTGCGAGGCCGCCCTGGAAAAATGGTGGATCTAGGCTCTGGTGATGGCAGGATCGTAAGGCCTGTGTCTTTATATTCGTTGTCCCTCCCGTGGTGGCCCCATTCCCTACATCCAGGTCCCACACTCTTGGCTTCCATAGGTGCTGGCGGCCCACCAATGTGGTCTCCGTCCAGCTGTGGGGTATGAGCTGAACCCATGGCTTGTGAGACTTTCACGGCTGCATGCCTGGAGGGCCGGTTGTTCCAGGAGTGTCTGCTACCATCGAAAAGATCTCTGGAAGGTAACCTACCAAACTTGATCCCTCCCTTCCTTCCTTCTTTCCTCCCTCCCTCCCTCCTCCTCTCCTCTCCCCCCACTCCTCCTCCTTCTCCTCCTTCTCCTTTCCCCTCTTTCTCCTCTTTCTCTCTCTTTCTTACCAAACTTGATTTTCTTTTCCCTCCTTCCCTTCCTTCCTTTCATTCTTTTCTTTGAGGGGCTGGAGAGATGGCTCAGAGGTTAAGAGCATTGACTGCTCTTCCAGAGGTCCTGAGTTCAATTCCCAGCAACCACATGGTAGCTCACAATCATCTGTAATAAGATCTGATGCCCTCTTCTGGTGTGTCTAAAGACAGGAATGTACTCTTTTCTTTGAGATGTAGTCTCTAGTCCGGACTTATCTCAAACTAGTCTAGGATTACAGGCATGCACCATCAGACCTAGTTTATGCAGAACTGGAGATCAAACCCAGGGATTTGTGTATGCTAGGCAAGCACTCTGCTGACTGAGTCACACCTCCAGCTCCTGACACCTTTATCTCCCAAGTTTCATGCTCTAAGTGGCTATCGTGTTGATATCTGGGTGGGCTAGAGGCCCTACCTTGGTGACCCCAAGCCCTCCAGCCTTTAACCTTGTTTCCTACAGGTGAGCCTCAGGGACTGTTACAACGTATCTGTGTTCCTGGCTCCCAGTGTGGTAGGTCCTGGCTCCCAGTGTGGTAGGTCTGGGGTTTGCTGTCCTGCCGAGAGATCAGGGCCAGAGTCTTGGCTCTTGGATGTTCTCGGGCCTGGAATATGTTCTGGGCCCAGCTGGGTGGGGCAGCTTTTTCTTACCTCCTCTCATGCCCTCCTCCCTCCTGTTCTTTCCTACAGCTCCCACTGCTGGAGGACAAGCTGCAAGTGGAGCTTCCTGCAGGGGCCCGTGTGGTATCTGGACGATTCCCCCTTCCCACCTGGCAGCCTGTAGCTGTGGTGGGGGAGGGCACCGACAGAGTTTGGGCCTATGATGTCCATGGTACTGGGCCAGCTGTGTCTTCTTGTGGGGTGCCCATCAAGGCCATACCAGAGTCCAGTCCTACCTTGGTCCCTAGGGCCCCTGTTTGACAAGTTGGCTGACCGGATAAAATAAAGACTCTGTGGGTTCAATCCTGACTTTTGTTTGTTCCAGGAATCACTTCCTGGGTGGGGGTGTCCCGAGGGTTCCATTTTGGCTGTGAAGAGATTTGATTTGAGCTTTTTCTGGGAGACTAGCTAGTGACTCCGAGTCCTTGGGCGTTGGGGCCTAGTGGAAGGCATAGCGTCTACTCCCTGAAGGTCTCCTGTATTCACCAGCTTCCTCAGTTTCAGGATTTCCTGCTTGTACCTGATTAGGATGATCAGACAAATCACTTGTCTGGCCATGGGTTCTTTCCTTTCCACCTAGATTAGGACCCTGGGGTCACATCCATCTTACCTGCCCAAGTGCTGGTCCACGTACTCCTGCAGCTCAGAAAGCTGCTGCTCTGCCATGGTTGCCCGGACCATCAGCTGTGCCCGTTCCCGTTCTAGCTCTGCCTGGTGGAGGCACGAGTCATGAGCCATGGCAGGATGTAAGGTGGGCATCCCCACTGCTCCTTCCCTACTACCTGAGAGTCCTGGGAGAAGTCCTGAAGCTTCTGCTGGATTTGGGCCCAGGATGCAGTGTCTAGGGCCCTGTGAGGGGAAGGTAGGAGGGGCAGTCTCCGAGCTAGGCATGATACCGCTGCGTGGTTTTAGGACAGCATAGCACTGCCTGGAGCCCCAGAGCATCTGCACATGGATAATCTCTGACTAGCTCAGTGGCCCCTGGTCTAGACAGTGTTTCCTTCCCCAATCCTTGGGAAGTATACAGCAGGTATAGAGGCCCAAAGCTACTGCTGCTGAGGCCACCAGGCTGTCAGCTGCCACCAAACCCATTTCACCTGTCAGATATTTAACAAAGCAGCCATCATCCATCTTTCAATGATTACCAATGTTCCCCATACAAACTGAGATAGCCCAGAGCAGAGATAAGAGAACCCTACCCAGTAGCAAGGCTTGCTAGAATGAACAAAGGCCATGTAGCTTCTGGTTCTCTCTGCCTGACTTGTAGGTCTCTCCTATACCAACAGGAAGCACTCACAGTGGCTGTGACTTGTTCTCCTTGGAAGCTTCACCAGATCCCTTCTCTGGGTACAGTAGTAGTGTCCTATGTCTGCCATACTATAAAAGGACAAGGTGGGTTCCCTTGGTTGACTGAAGAAGGCCAACTGCTCAAAGGCTCTGAGCTTGGGACGAGGCTAGGGGTGAGCCCTGGGGCTTTCAGGGCTTCAAGGCAATTTTGGGCAACAGGGAGGGGGCACCTGGGCCCCAGTATTACCTCCTTTTCCCTTGAGTGGCTGAGTTCAGTGGCCCAGTGCATGGCTAATGGCTCCAGGTTGATGGCTGTCGAAAAAGTGGTCCTAGGAGAACCATGTGACCTGTTGGGATCTGTTTGTGCCTGGTGCTGCTCCTGCAGCATACCAAACCATAGTACAGGTCACATGGGGCCATCCCACCCCGGGTGCCTGAGCCAGAATGGAGCCCACCTGCAGCTGGTTAGCAGCAACTCCTGCCTCTGGTTCAGATCTGCCAGGAGCTTGCGGTAGGTCCTGGCAGCTTGGGCCAGTTGTTGTTCTCGGCTTCGGTGTGTGGCCCGAATGTCCTGCAGAGTGGTCTCCAGGAAAGCTCGAAGGGCTGCCTGACTTGTGTTACTGGCATTCTCCTGGAGGGGGTTGGGTAGGACAGATCTAGGGTTGGGGCTAGGTTTGGACCAGGTTAGGCATCCAAGCTGAAGGAGCTGGGGTTGAGTTGGGTAACATGGTTGGGCTTAACCTTACCCCCCTATCCTAGCTGGCTGTGCAGGGACCCGGGCCCACAGAGTCCTTGTAACTGTCTGCCCAGCACAACCAGGCCAGACTCGCACTCCTCAGGTCTCAGTCTACTTCCGACCACTACAGAACATAACTAAAGTGCTCACCACCGTCTCTTTGGCATAGCGCTGCAGCCGGACAGCGTATTCCTCGTTCAGCTTCTTCAGCTGGAGCTGCAGCTGAGCATTTTCAGCGTCAGCCTGCCGGAGCTGACCCTTACAGGAGGACAACACCTGGGAGTACACAAAGGCAATTGCTCTGTTTTCAGGACTCCCACCTACCAGATGTTGAGGCTCACAGGGTGGGTTAACCCTCACCATGGCTTGAGCAGCCAATTGCTGACGAGCTGTCCTGGCTTCCTCTCGGGCTCCCTGTAACTGCCTGCTTAGGGCTCCCCTGTGAACACAGTACAGGATCAGCTAGGCCAGGGTGAGGTACTCCCTCATCCCCTAAAGAGGATCTCTCTGATCACTGGGCTCTGCTTGTTCTAGGTGAGGTGAAACTCACACTTGTGTCTCCAGTGCCTGCTGCATCGCTCTGTGATGCTCCAGAACCCATTTCTGTTCCTCCTGCAGCTTCTGCTGGCCTCCTGATGGCTGTAGGGTGAAAAAGACAAACACCAACCTCACGGCACGTGGGCAGATCCCTGTGCTAGGTGGCTGTGCACTCACGTTGTTTATGCTGCTCAGGTTCAGAGAGCCTGCCTTTCATGGGCTGCACCTTCATAGACAGGAGGGAGCAGCAGACAGCCGTTTCATTGCCCCAGTGCAGATACTCAGCCCAGCTCTCTAAGTGCTCATGGTAACCTCAGGCCTGGGTTCTCCACTGACCTCTAGTGGTGGCACCTGGTGTTGCCCCAGATTGACCGTAGGTTGGACTCGGTGTCCCTGGCAGGCACCTTTTCCATGCAGTTCTAGCTCTAATACCCGACTTTCCAGTCGAAGAACCTGTGAAGATCGAGGGTGACCTTGGGTCCCGCTAGCTGATGGACCACCTGGAACAAGTAGATATTCACCTGGGTGCATGTAGGAGCACATAGATAGGAGCCAGGGAGAGGTCACTCCCAGGCACCCGAACCCCTTAATGGTGCTTGTCCTGGGTGTGTACTCTGTTCCTGAATGAACCCAGGCTGACACACATAGCTTGCTTGGCTACTCACTTCCCTCTTCAGCTCAAAGACTTCAGCCTCATGCTCTTCACGCAGGTGATGGGTTGCGATCTGCAGATCAACTAGCTCCTTAGAAATCTGTGGGTAACCAGAGTGAGAGATGCTGCCAGTGGCTTCTTAGGCTCTCTGCTCCTACCAAAACCCCGCAGTCCTTCATCCACCTGCAACTGCTGTTTCTCACTCAGCTCCAGATGTGTTTGATGCTCTGTCTTCAGGCTAGCAGCCCAGGCTGGGTGCCCAGAGACTCTTGGCAGCCAGTCCTCAGCTCCTGGGGCAACCTGAGAAGGCACCACCACCCCAACCTAGGTGGGTCTCGGGCCTGGGCTGTGGACCCCATTCTCATGGAGGCATTTCCCTGGGCAGGAGCAGACACAGGATCCAGGGACTTCATCCCTTCTGGTCATTTAAGAAAAAAAGGAAGGACTCTAAGAAAACATCAGTGTCTTGGGAGGACTCACATTCTGTGCAACTGGAAGCAGGGCCCCTGGCCTGGAGTCTGGGGCTGCCACATACTCCATAGAGGAGAGAAGTTCTGTTCTCTGATCCGTCTGATGGTGGCCTGCTTCCTGGCTGTTGCTGGGAGTATTGTCAGCGTTGCCAAGGCCTCTGTTGATCTTAGAGACTACCTATCCTGCCTACAAGGAAGGGCAAGGCAGTTTAGTGCTTAGGAAGTGGTATCCATAAATGGCATTCTTTCCTTCCTGGGCCTCAATCCCTCATAGCAAATACAGACAAGCACTCTCTTTCTTGCAGGCCAGCTGGATCAGGGAGTGCATGACAATGCCAAAGCTATACCTGCAGTCGCAGACATTATTTGTCTTTATATGGGATGCCATGTCATCCCTTAGGGATTTGTAACTATTTCCAGTGGTTCTCAACCTTCTTAATTCTGAGACCCTTTAATACAGTACCTCATATGGCAACCTCCAGCCATAAGATTATTTTATTGCTATTTCAAATTGTAATTTTGATACTATTATGAATCGTAATGTAAGTATCTGTGTTTTCCAATAGTCTTAGTCGACCCCCTCCATTTTTTAAGGTGTCAGTGAACCTGTGTCAGCCGAACTCATATCATACTAGCAGGTGAACGAGCTGGACACACACCATCACCTTCTGTCTGAGAGAAGTGGGTATAATCAGGGGTAGTGAACCTTGGAGGCTGGCTCAGCCTGGGCACTAGACAGGTTGACTTTAGGAGGTGCCCTTGCCGGAGGCTGAATTGGAGCATGCGCACTGTGACCCTGTGCTCTACCGGTGCGTGTGTTCCCTTCTGCGCACGCGCAGTTCCTGCCCTCGTCCATCAGGGCTCCGCAACACTCGCTCAGGATCGCGAACCGGGAGTGGTGATGTCGCGGTGGGCAGCGGCCACACTCTCTCTAGGACTAGATCAGCGGCTCATGTGCGAGTGAGAGGAACAGCAAAGAACGAGATCGACCCAGGTCTGGGATCCCAGTGCAGTTGAGAGAGGCGGGGTCTGCTGAGGAAGGCGGGGCCTACTGGGACCAGGAGCGGAGCTAGAGGCAAGCCGCGTTGTTGTGTGGCTTTTATGGGAAGTTGAAGCTGGGACAATGGGCGGGGTCTGAGGTGAGCCGGGCAGGCAGCCTCTGAGTCTTGGCGCTTAGAACTCAAGTAGTTCCTCTGGGAAGCTCCTGGGCAGCGGAGCAACTCTTCCTTTGTGCCCCCAGTGTGTGTGTGTGGCTGACCCACTTTGTGCTACTCAGAAGGGATTCACTAGGTTGAGGAAGTGCGGATTGGCTGAGGTCTGCGACCATGAAGGTCAAAGTCATCCCGGTACTTGAAGACAACTACATGTACCTGATCATAGAGGAACACACGCGGGAGGCCCTGGCTGTAGACGTGGCTGTGGCCAAGAGGGTGAGGGTGGACAAAGGATGCCATCAGGGGATTCCCGGAGCAGACCCGATTCCTAATTTTTTAAAGTCATTTGATGTATTATCTTTGGGCTTCCCTGAAGTATGGCTAACTTTGATGTTCGTAGTTCCCCAGTAATTGTAATTGTCTGCCCGATACCTAACCCTTGCTGCCCTGGGTCCCGGGCCTGCCTGTGGAATTAAGCATCTGCATCTAGTGTGCCATTATGGGGCGGGTGGCCCACCTGGACGACTGCGGGACTATAACTTCATCCTTTCCAGCTGCTGGAGATTGCAGGCCGCGAGGGAGTGTCTCTGACCACTGTGCTGTCCACCCATCATCACTGGTAAGTAAAGAGGGTGTGTGTTGAGGCCTAAGACAGACTCTTCCACTAGCACCCTGACTTGACCAGGCTGCCACACTTCCACAGGGATCACACACGTGGAAACGCGGAGCTGGCACACCTGCGGCCAGGACTGGCTGTCTTGGGAGCAGATGAGCGCATTTGCGCTCTAACCCGCAGGCTGGAACACGGAGAAGAGCTTCAGGTGAGCATGTACCCAGAAGGGGTGGGGAGGGTCCTGGTCCGGGCCTGCCCACTGGCCCTCACAGGTCCAATGCCTCACCATCGCAGTTTGGGGCCATCCACGTGCGATGCCTCTTGACGCCGGGCCACACCTCTGGCCACATGAGCTACTTCCTGTGGGAAGATGAATGCCCGGATCCACCAGCCCTCTTCTCTGGTACCTTGAAGCCTGGACTCATCCACCTACCCAATTCCACTGTGCCCTCCCTACCCCCTTCTGACCCTCTTTGCTCCCTAGGGGATGCTCTGTCAGTGGCAGGCTGTGGCTGGCACCTGGAGGACACTGCCCAGCAGATGTACCAGAGCTTGGCAAAGACTCTGGCTACCCTTCCACCCCGGACGGTGAGCCTTGGCCTCCTGTAGGGTCCACATGCTCGGCACTGGACTTCCTCCTGGTAGTTAACCTGTGCTTTTGTATCTTCCCTGCTTTGGTAAAGGTGGTGTGGACCTGGGTGGGTTAGGGACAGGAGTGCCTGGCCCTTCTTTAGCCTGGAACAATGTGTGTTCACTGAGCTCCCCCTTGTTGCAGAAGGTGTTCTGTGGTCATGAGCATACGCTGAGCAATCTTGAGTTTGCACAGAAAGTGGAGCCCTGCAACAACCATGTGCAAGCTAAGCTGTCCTGGGCCCAGGTACATCCATTTCTGGCTCCATAAAAGGGGGTGGATGTGGGTGCATGAGTAGCCTTCCTGAAGTTTGGGGTTTGGGAATCACTGGGGAGTCAGAATGAGGCTTCAGCTGGCTGGGCCTGGGTTTTGCCCTGCTGCTGCGCCTTAACCTCCTTGTGGCTGTCAGAGACCCAGTTATAATCAGGGCCTGTTCTTTGCAGAAGAGGGATGATGATGATGTACCTACTGTGCCTTCGACGCTGGGCGAGGAGCTCATGTATAACCCTTTTCTAAGAGTGACGTAAGTGTGGCTGTGTCCTAGGCCTTCCTGTGGTGGGGTCTGAGCCGTATCAGTGGGTATGGTAACCTCAAGAGACTGCACTGCCAGTTAGTTTCCCCATGGAGCAGTCTCAGGACTAGCCTGGCATCCTTAGGGCCTCTTTGGCAGTCATTTGAATAGTTAAGAGGGTATCTAGGGACTATTTACTGAGCTGAATGTCCCTGGCACCAGAGAAGGGCATTTGTTAAGGGCCCTCCTTCCATCCACTGCCCTGCTGGGCCCCACCCCCACGGGCAGCTGGCCAGCCCCACAATTCCCCAGCATATTCTTCCCTGCAGAGAGGACCCAGTTCGTGCGTTCACAGGCCAAGTGGCACCAGCCCAGGTCCTGGAGGTTCTCTGCAGGGAGCGAGCACACTTCCAGCTTGCTTTGGAGCCACCACAGCCCCGGGTTCGGGCACTCCTAGCCTTACAGTGGGGGCTTCTGAGCGCACGCCAGGAAAAGTGAACTCTGGGGAGCCTGCTTGTCTCCACATTCCCCCGGACCTCAGGCTGACTGGATCCCCGGGCTCCAGAACCTTCTGAGCCCCTGCCACTCTGGAAGAACCAGCAAGTGGTGCCTTCCTTGTCTCTACTGCTCATGGAGCTGTACAAGTGGGACCTGTAGGAGCCCTTGTGGGTCCAGAGACATATCTGGGGACTGAGGAGGGTGAATAAAACTTTGAAAGGCCCAGTATGGTACCACAGACACATAGATCCTTCCAGAGGTGCAGACCTGTTTATTAGTGGTGAGACCCAGCTATGGCGTTCTCACAGGCATAGAGGCTTGGTGCTGACTGACTGCCCAGAGCCCAAAGCCCTAGCAAACAGCCAGTTTTTAGAAGACTGGTGCCCCACTCGGTTCAGGATTGATACCTGCCCTATGTTATAGCTTTGGGAGTTAGCCACAGAAATGAAATCCGGTATACTCCGACAACTACAGCCACAGGGCAGGGCAGATATGTCCATGGCCCTGGGCTAATGGAAGAGAGTCTGGAGCCTCACTGAATCTACTTGGCTGCTTCTGATCCTACCTGCACTTCACCCTGTATATCTCAGTGTGGACCCTGGAGGTATGTGGGCTGCAGGCAACATTATCGGCCAGAGACAGGTCATGTCTCCAAGGACCTACATACAGCTCATGCCCCACTATAGCACAGACTCCAACCCATCCCTGGTGCTCTCCTTGAATTGAGGGTCTCCGGTGTGTCCTGTGTGGGCTTTGTTGCGGATACCCACACAGTCTTCCTGGGGGTCTTGGTACTGGCCCCCAGGGCTCTCACAGACTGAAGGCTTCCTACCACCTGATGCTGAGGCCTGAGTTGGTCTTCTCCACGGCATGGTATTGCGTGTGCAGCAGGCGTCTGGCCCGCTCTGAGTCCTCTCCCTGTAGCCAATGCTGATAAAGCTCCTGGACCCCAGGTGCATCTTCAGGAGCCTCGTTCCTCACCATGCTGTATAGTCTTTCCACTTGCTGAAGCAGCTCCCTGCCTTCCGTATCCGGAGCCTTGAGCTGGCCCCCTCCATTCAGGCAGCCTGTGGTGGGGCAGGGGCGCGGTGGCAGGAAGTCAGGGTTAGCCCTCTGACCCCCTGGGTGTGGAGAGGGGGAAGTGCCCCCCTCTTGTCCAGCCCCTTCCACCTTCACTGGTGGAAAGCTGCTGAACTGTGCTAGGAGGGACTACCTGAAGGGCAGGCCATTACTTCCACGTAATGGTAGGGACAGCGGCCTCGTTTCAACTTCTGCACGAGGTTCTGGATGTTGCGGAAGCCATAGGCCACAGCAAAGCGCAACAGCACCTGGCCTTCCCTCTCCAGTGTCACTTCCTGGAAGTCCTTGTTCCTGAAGGTGCAAGAGTAGGCTTGTTTAAACACACATAGCCACGAGAACCTGTCCCTGCCCAGGGGTTCTATCTTTTCCTGCTTGCACCAAGGCAGGGGGTGATGGAGAAGGGTCTGTAGCTTGCATCCATGGCCCCACCAGATAAACTCATCCCTTCTTTGGTCCTAACACAGGGTTATTTGTCCAAAGGGCAGTCACGAAGCCCAGCAAGGTGTGAAACCCCAGGCCCAGGCTATACCCTTGCCAGGCACCCTCTAGTCACTGCATCTACTACCCTGGCTCGGGTCTCTGCTGAGACTGAGGCAAGTGCTCTGGCCTGTTTGTTCTTACTTCATGGTCAAAGAGGAGATGCACTTGTGCCAAGGACTCCCGGGGTTGTCCCCCCATATTCACTTCAGTGCCTGCCCTGCTGACCTCATGGGTTGGTAGGTGACTTCAGCCACATGGATTCCAAAGAGCTCTTGGGCTGCGTGCCGGAACACATGCTCCAGGTAGCCTCCTGAGCCTCCGCCCCGATGGCTGGTGGGCTCCTCAGCAGACACACTACTGGTTCTGGGAGAGGGGCAGGTCAGTGCAGGAGGCTGAGGTTCAATATAGCTGAGGTCTCTTGTAGTCAGCCATTAAGAACTGTTCTTATGGTGGCCCTGGGAAGCTCAGGTGGCTTTGCTTTGACACTGTAAACTCAGCCACTCTTGGGCCCCAGCCAGGCTCTGGGGAGGTCTGGAGTCGGCCAGAAGGCAGCCTGGGTAGAAAGGAGGGGACAAGACACTGCCCCACCCCACAAGCAGCATCTGATCCCAAATAAAGTTTCTCAGTCCCCACTACCAACTCACAAGCCATCCAGGGGCACAGGCTCTAGCTCCGAGAGGGAGACTCCTTCTTCCTCCAGCAGCCTGAAGACTTCTCCTGCAGAGGGAGCACAACACATGCTCTCATTGATCTGAAAAGGCTGTGCTGTCTGTGTCCCCAGAGGGACGCTTACTCCAGCCAGCCCCTGTAGACCGGTGGGAAGGCATTCCTGCCTGGAGCACTGTAAAAGGAACCAGGGCCACTCTGACAGTCCAGGGGGCAGGCTGGACTCCCAGTTTATTTTCCTGACTCCTAAGTAGGAGGCAGGGTATTCCACATAGAAGCAGGGTGAGGATATGACCCACAGGGACTAGATGAGATCTTGCCTGCCCTCAAGACTTATTTTTGAACCAGCAAGGATACAATACTGGGGCTCCATTGGTCATAGGATCCAGGGAGGCACTCAACAGAAGCCCCCGCTGTCTCCCTGGCTCCAAGGGAGCCTCGTAGATAACAGAGGGTAGAGCTGTGCACAGTAACTGTACCTGTTGTAAGGACACAGTCCACATCACGGGTCTGGTACTCCTGGTTAAAGAAGTCAGGTCTGGATGCTTCTAGCTTTTTGTCATAGCAGGGCATCACTGTTACATGGTAGATCTTGTCAGGAGTCAGAAGCTGCAGATAGAGTATAGAAAGCTTTAGTCCCATCTAAGCCAAGCTCAGAAGTGTGAGATGTGACTTGAGGTGACTTGAGCAGTTACTCATGCCCACTGGTCATCAAATGACCAGGGCCATATATTGTCTCTGCCACCTCTGTTGCTAACAGGAAGCTGCAGCACAGGAGATGAGTTCTCACTGCCTTTGAAATGTCAGGCCACAGTGGAGACAACACACACTTGAGGGAAGTGTGGTTGTGCACACGGAGAGGGAACACAGGGTTGATGCCTGTGCTTGTGGAAGGCTGCAGTCCTGTCAGTGGGGGGACTTTAGGCTAGGACCAGTGGGTCACTTCATGCCCTTGGTTTCCTGCTCCCTAAACATGGAGTCTAAGCCACCTCTGGGTGTGACAAGTGCTTTTCTATAAGACCTGGGGCCCCTGGTGCTTGACAAAAGACAGCGCAGGTAGTAAGAGGCTAGCTGAACAAGAATGATACTAAGGCCAATGTTATTCTACTGGAAGCTACCATTAGGTTTCAGTCACCCAGACACCCCCAGACGGTACCATGGTCACAGACAAGGGATCTGTGGCCAGCCAGCAGGCCATCTCTCACACCTGTGTCACAGCTGGCCACTCCTCTTATGTTGCCTGCAGATGCCCAGTCCTGTTACCTGTTGCTGTGCAAAGAAGTCTTTGACCAGGGAGCCCATAACCTGCTGTGGGGACCGGGCTGTACTAATGTAGGGGAGGATGAAGTTGCCATGTGTCTTCTCAGCGTAGCAGATCCAGCCTGAGCCAAAAGGAACAAACAGGTTTGGGGTGTGCATAGGGCAGGCCTGGGGGTGGTTCGCAAACAGCTGCTCTCCTCTTGGCAGTGACATGACATTCTGGGGGTGGAGCGATTCATTAAAAAAAAAAAAAAAAGACGACTGTGGCATTAAAACACCCATCCTATCATCACTGTCATGGGAAGGCTGGTATCCAGATGGGAACCACTGATTCTAGGCAATGTCTCAGGCCTTGGGCACCTCCTAGGTGCTGACATGCCTACCCTTCTCTGAAGACAACCCCTCAGCGTCATTCTCACTTTCCATGTCAAGCTGTCAGTATATCATGACATCTTAACTTTAACAACCACGCAGCCATAGACACACCTGGGCAGGCGGAAGCCAGCACGGGCAAAGCCTCTCTGGAGTTGGCTTGTCCTTGGAATCGCTGCACAAACTCTTTCTGGCTTTCCAAAAGGCTGAAGTTCCTCGCGAAGGCAGTATCGAAGACAAAGTGCACCCCTGGAAAGTGATGGAAGGTAAGCAGGAGCCATACCACCAAAGGTAGCACAAACTAGCGCCTGAACACCTCTGTCCTTTGTGGGGCAGCACTGTGGGCACAGGCCAAGCAGCATATGGGGTCTGAAGAAGCACTGTTTTACCAGGTATAGCACCTGCTGTGTGGGTGACCTGAGAGCTGCCCAGTGGTCCCAGCATCAGCCCCCAGAGAGAATTCCAAAAAGCGAACTTTTCTTTGCACTATTCTGAATGTGTTTAAGCCTTTTGTACCATAGGGCTTGGCCCTGGATGTTTTGGCTCCTCCAGACCAACCTGCAGTGCATAGAGAGACCACTGTCTCCCCAACTGCCTCCTGATTACATCCCCAAGGGCTAGAGCCACCTGTATGCCCACACTGCTGTAACCCTGCATGGACTGTGTAGACATGACACGGTGGACTTTTCAACCACAGTGAGATGTTGTAGACTTATGTCAGCCTGGCATAGGCCATAAGCTAAAGCTCCTGCAGGATCCCAGTGGAAGACTGTGCTCCTGGTTCTTCGGTTCTCTCTAGGGCTGGAACTATCCTGGGGTGATACTGGACTAAACACTCACCAGGACCACTACCCCCATGCTGGTTTTCCTTAGGACTCTGAGGACTGACGATGACTCCTAGTGCCATGGCAAGGGTCACACAGGAGCATGGGGTACCTGCCTATCAATGCACAGCCCCTGCAAGACACTATTGTCATGGTGGACAATAAGGTACAGGTCATCTAACAGGCAGGAGGAACAATCTGCGGAGGTGGCACCATGAATGCTCAGTCCCTCCACTTCCCCAGGGTAGGCTGCTGGTTACTCTGGTTTAGCAGGGGGCTTTCGAAACACCCATGTCTTCCTCCACCTCCACTTCTGGCACAGAGGTCAGCCAAAGGTTATCCAAGCCAGAACTCAACAGATGTGACAACTGTTTGAAAACAGTTACTGGAGCCAGAAAGATGGTTCAGCAGGGAAAGGTCCTTGCTGTCAAACCAGATAACCTGAGTTGACGCCTGAAACCCACATGGTGGAAGGAGAGAACAAAGTCCTGAGAGCGGCCCCGGGACCCATGCACGCACATGCACACATGCACACTCAAAATAATTACATGTGAAAAAAAAAGTTAAAAAGCAAATGGTAACCTAAGCTGGGCACCGTAGCACATTGTCTGTAATCCAAGTTCTAGGGAGGCTGAAGCAGGGGGATTGTATGTTTGTGGCCAACCCTGATGACCCAGTAAAGTTAACACTAGCTAGGGTTGCAAAGGGAGACCAAGCTAGGGTTGCAAAGTCAACTACAGTACAAAGTCAGAGCTCAGCTGTCTTCTCTCCTAAGGTCCTGACCTCACCATCACAGTGAACTTCAAGCTGAAGTCACACTAGGGAGAGTGCCCTTACTGTTCAGCTCAGGGTGAGTGACATGTGCCTTGGGGGCGGGAGGAGTCCCGGAACCAGCCGCCCTCATTCACTCAAGGTTCTGCGCCTACCTATTTTTTTGAAGAATGAAGTTAATTTCCTGGCAGTGTCTGTGGAGTCCAGCTGAAACCTGGCAGCCAGTGATGCTCTGGACTGTGGTGAGATGGAAATGACCACCAGCCGCTGCTGACCGGGTGCTGCCCCCTGTAAAGCAAGGGAGAGAAAGCCTCTGGATCTGCAGGCTTTGTACAGATTCAGAGGCCATCAGCTCCACCACAGTCGGCCACAGTGACATTTAGAACCCAATCCAGAGCTCCAGGCCTAACACTTAGTGTCAGAGACCAATAACGTGAGAGCCATGAAACCTGAAGATGCAGGAGTCACTGGCAGCCAGATGGTGGACCAGCTGAGTTTCCCCTGATGAAATGTGCAGTAGGCGGCTGGGGCTGGTTCCCACTGCTTACCTTATTAGCATCTAGAACCTTCCGCAGTTCCTCGTGACTCTGCTGGGTGATGAGTACTGTCTCTGCTGAAGTGACACAGCCGCTGCATGCCAGGCAGTCATTCAGGGAGACCTTGGCCTTCTCTAGCTTCTGGCTTCTTCCATCCTGCAGGTGAGCAACATCTGGAGCAGAGAGTCTTGTGGGGGATGGGCAGGGTGCCCTTTTGACTTCCACTTATACCAAGAACCAGCAAGAGAGCAGACTGGGGTCTTAGACACCCTCTTTTCCTTTTTATTTGCTTTTCTTTTTCATGACAGGAGGTGGAATTCAGGGCCCTGCAAACGCCAAGCAAACACTCTACCACTGAGCTCTCTTCAGCCCCGACACCTAGTTTTTAAAAATTAAGCATGTATCACACAAGTACACAGACGCTTTAAATGCCCTAGGTGTTCACACTGATATCAAGTTCTAGCTTTTGGCACAGGCTTGACTGGAGGGTCAGGACCCCGTGAGCAAGGCTGGCTTTCCTTAAGTCAGTGCAAAAGCAACAGACCCGCTGGGACTGGCTGCTGCTCTCTGGTCTGTGGGGACAGGCTGGGAGTAAAAGAGGGATTTACTCTTGCCAGGCAGTGGTGGCGCACGCCTTTAATCCCAGCACTTGAGAGGCAGAGACAGACGGATTTCTGAGTTCAAGGCCAGCCTGGTCTACAGAGTGAGTTCCAGGACAGCCAGAGAAACCCTGTCTAGAAAAACCAAAAAAAAAAAAAAAAAAAAAAAGGAAAAAAAAAAAAGAGGGAAAACCAAGAATGGATGAAGGAAGGGGGGGGGGGGGGGTGGGAGAGAAAGCTGTACAGGCAGTAACTACCATCAGAATTGGGAGAACAGACCCAGGACCCCAGTGTTCAAATCAGGGCCTCCAGGACACCCCCAGTGGTTCTTGTCATGCAAACGTGATGCCAGCCTGAGCTCATCAATACTGCTACAGATGCAGAAATGGTCTGAGCCAGGGCCAGGTGAGTTGCGGGGATCCAAACTGACCAAAGAAGTAAGGCCAGAGGGTTTGGAGTCCCTTTCAGCTTTTCTCTGAGCCTGTGCTTGGCACCAATGCCCCAACTTGAGGTTAACCACACCAAGAAACCAAAGGCCCACAGGCCCAGGCTGTACCAGCACCACATGGATGAGGCCACTTGTCCTTAAACCACAGCCCAGTGGTGGTGGGCACCTTCCTCTGTCCCTCCATCCATGGGACTCCTTGTTGAGAAGCAGGGCTTCCTGATATACTGGGGTCTAGCTGATGCCACAGAGTGTCTCGAGGTCACTGTTGTAGACAAACAGCTAGGCTTCACGGTCACAGCTTGCTCCTGCTTGTCACTGATCACGGGGATCTGCATATCATTCCCTGAACCTACTCAAGGTTCCTCCCCTACTCAGAGTTCCATGGCTGGACATCACTTCTCAGGGCAGTGGTGCATGGGATTTTGAAGGGATTCCTTAGAGTGCAAAGGGGAGCCAGTCGGTTAATTTTAACAGACATAAGGATCTAACGTTCAGATTAGAGGAAGGGGGGGCTTGAGGGGATCAAACGCAGAAAATCTTATGCTACTAGATGTAGGGAGCAAGGGAGGAGGGGAGGATCCACCATCTCTGCAAAAGGGCTCCCCCATGCAGAACAGGAAAGACTAGCTGCTCACCATGGGGATCCCTGCTCACCATCTCGGCTCCCCATGGTCAGTGAATGTGACCAGTGAGAGCAAGCAGGGAATTTCAGGGTGGCCTCATCTGTGACTGGGAGGGACAGAAGAAGTGTGTTTCAGATCCACACCCCAGCCTCCCCTCCTCCTGCCACCACCAGCCCCCAGCAGGGGTGTGGTGAAACCTCTGGCTCCTTACTGGGTCCACTTGGAAGTAGCTGCCATCATCTTCAATGTGGATCTTGGCTATGCCACTTCCGGGCTTCTTATCCACCTTCACAGGCTTGATGCAATTCTACACCAGGAAAAGACCCACACCAGGCTCTATTAGGAGAAAGCAACTCAGATGAAGGAAGGGGGACGGAAGATGGTGGGCCCCAGGGAAGCCTGGCTACCGGCCACACAGTGAAGCTCACCACCAAGGTCAGTTCTACCACCTTCCTGCCACTGAAGCCACACTGAGCTCTGGCTGCCCACCCTTTTCTGTACAAGGTAAGGAGAATGTCATCAAGGCCACTCACTCTCTAGGTCCAAATCACCATGAAGACTGGTGTGAACTCTATATGCAAGCTAATACAGAAGCCCTGACCAGCCTGCCCTCCCTAAGTGCAGATAGCAGCACACCACAAGAGGCCTGTGTGTCAAGAGGCCTGACCAAACAGGAAGGCTTTCCTTGGAAACATCTACCTCCAACCCACTATCACAGATGAAACTTCGTGTCTCTCCCCTTCTCCTGGACATCTCCTGTCATTGCTTCCAGAACCTTGGTGGCTTTCCAGAAGATGGCCAGTCTCTAGTAAGATGTCTCAGTTATCCTGTCTGTATGGCAGCTCAGCCCCTCTTCTATGGGTCATAGGACTTGGCCATAGGACTACTAGCTCTGGAAACAAAGGAATACCCAGTAAGGGCAGCAGCTCCTGTTTTCAGGGGTGTCTGTCTGGCATCCCTTCTATCTTCCTCAAAGCAAGGTCAGGAACATAGGCTATGGTTGTGGCCCAAGTAGACATCTCTTCAACATGGTCCCTGCCCACAGAGATAAACAAATTGGCTCTGAGAAAGGAGTGGGAAGGGATGTCTCACTGGTGTGTGGAGGATACCCAGCCCCAACCATGTCTCTGTATCACCAGCTGGGTGACACTACTAGGAACAGTAGTTGAAGAACAAATAACAGTCCCTATTTTTTTTTTTTTTTTTAACACTAAGCCTGACTGTCACCACTAAACACTCCCATGGTCCCAGAGATCGCTCCGGGCCCAGTAACCGGGTTGTCCGGCCCTCTCTGGCCTCAGTTGTCTGTGTTAGTAAGAAGGAACTAAACTGACTGAGGCCCTGGGCCCTGGGTCGGGTCTCTTGCTCAGGAAAAGACACAGGTGAGAGAGGTTTCCCGAGGCGCACGGCCAGGCCCGGACCCTCCTCCTGCGCGACTCGCGCTTGGCCGGCCCACCTGAGATGGCCCGATGAAGTCATCCAGGTCGGTCAGCTGCAGTGCCCCACTGAAGGGCGACGCCATGACAGCCTCACTGCCGCTGAGCGTCGGCACTAGGGTGTCGCAAAATGACACCAAAACGACCTGCAGTTCCGCCACTCTGCCGGAAAACGCGAATTCCAGCGCATGCTCAGTTCTCTCCGTGAACAAACTTTGAAAAGAGCGCGCGCCCTCTGCTGGCGGCCTTGAGCGCTCGGACCAGCGGACTCAAGGGAGCAAGTTCCACAGCGTTCATTCCGTTTCCCTTGTGTCCCTTGGTCTTGGTGTACAAGGGTAGCATAGACAAAGAACGCAGAGGATGAAACTCGAGAGTCAGAGTCTCTCCCGCCTCACGTAGGGGTAGGAATACGGGTTTCACTCATCACCTTGACCTGGCAATACTCAAGGAAGGTTCCGGATACAGTGGGCAGCAGAACACAAAATTAACTTTGATCCACTGGAATGCCTTGGAATGGCCTTACCAAAAATGAGATCAACAAGTGCTGTTGAGATGTTAAGACAGGAGTGTGGGAGAACATTTACAGAAGCAGGTTCTTGGGCTGGACCAGGGCCAAAGGACAGTTTCTGTTTGCCTGGAGGATTCTAATGCTGAAAGGAAGGTGATGCATAGATCCCGATAAATTCAACCTCCTCCTCACCACCAAACCCAAGTCTTTTAGAGCAAGCCTACAGTGGAGGGCTGGCAGAATGTGAGGCATATCCAAGGCCCACTAAGAGATACAGAGCTGAACGTCCTGGAACAGTAGAAAGAACGAAGTCCTGGCATTCATCCAGTGCATTACAACCAGTGGATGTGCATGAAGCCAGTCCCAAAAGACCACATGTGTGACACCATTTCGGGAAAATGTCCAGAACAGGCAAACCTGCTGTTGGAAAGCTGACCTCAGGTGTGGAGAAGAAGGTTTCTGACCAGGGCGGTTTAAAAGGTCTTTAGAAATTGATGTTGCACAGTGTGGATGTCATTCTTCTTTTAAATGGAATAGGGTTTCCCTGTGTAGCCCTGACTGTCCTGAAATTTTCTTGGTGAACTAGGATGACCTTGAACTCACAGAGATCCACTTGCCTCTGCCTCTGGAATTCTGGGATTAAAGGTGTGTGCCACCATACCTGGCCTTGTAACATCATTAATGTCACCAAAATGTCTACTAAAAATGGTTATCATCAGGCTGAGAGTTGATTTAGTGCTTGCGGTGCAAACACGAGGAATGAATTGAGTTTGATTTTGCAGTACTAATGCAAAAGCTGGACCCAGGTGCTGCCTGTAATCCCACTGAGAAGGTAGAGACAGGGAGAGCCCTGGGGCCTATGGCCAGCCACTAACCAGCCAAGACTACTAACCTGAGTTCAATTCCAGGCCCTGTAGAGTGGAAATGGAAAACCGGCTCTTGCAAATTACTCTGACCTCCACAGGTACAACATAGCACAAATGCATCCGTACCCATGTATGTGCACACACAAATGCATGCAACTTCACGAGAGAAAAAACTGATGGTCTAAAATCCTATACAGGGCTTCTGTTTTGTTTTGTTTTCCTTCCCTGAACAGTGACCGTCACTGAATAGCCCAGCCTGGCTTCAAATCCTTCTGTTTGTTTGGTTTTTAGTTTTGGCTTTTTCAAGACACGTTCTTTGTTGCCCATCTTTGTGCCTTGGGTATCTTGGAACTCATTCTGTAGACCAGGCTGGCCTCAGACTCAGAGAGAACAGCCTGCCTCTGCCTCCCAAATGCTGGGATTAAAGGCATGCGCCACCTCCGCCTCCGCCGCCGCCGCCGCCGCCGCTGCCGCCACCACCACCACCACCACCACCCAGCCTTGACTTCAAATCCTTCATCCTCCTACTTAGCTTTATGAATGCTAGGATTCCAGGAGAATGCCACCACACTTAGTGAGCTGGATACTTTAAATGGGGCAATTGTACAGTATATGAGTTTGTATTTTAAGAAAGCTGTTAAAGAGAGGGTAGAGCTATAGCCAGGTATAGTGATTTATGCCTATAATCCTGCCACAGGAGATTGAGACAAGAGGATTGCCTCAACTTTTAAAAAAATGGTTTATAGGACAGGAGAGATGGCTTAGCTATTAGGAAGTAAATGCTGCTTCTGCAGAGGACCTGGGTTAGGTTCCCATCAACCTTATGGCAGGCCACGACTGTCTGTAACTCCAGTTCTTGGGGATCTAGTGGCCTCTCCTGACCCCTGTGGACACTAGGTATGCACGTACACACATATACATAAAGGCATAAGGCTCATATACATGAAATAAAAATAAATGAATCTTAGAAAATGTATTGTTACTGTGTGCATGCAAACATGTACGTGTGTCAAGACAGGTGTGTACCACTGTGAGAAGTGTGAGCACGAGGAGGTCAGAGAACAGCTTCTGAACATTGGTTTTCTTCTTCCTGCTTTATGGAGATTCCAGGAATTAAACTCTGATTGTCAAGGTGGCAGCCTGCTTTGCCAGCCCAGTTACTTCAAGTTTGAGGCTAGCTTGTGTTATGTAGTGAACCCAGATTAGCTCCAGCTTCTGGAATGACCTTGAATCTAGACCATCCAGTCTCAAGTCATGTCTGCCACCTAAAGAGACAGACAAGAGCCCTGTATCCTGGGAAAGTAATCTTACCAGTGTGGTTCCTAAAACAGGGCCTCAGTTTCTCATTCATTCTCTCTGAGGGAGCGCGCACACACACACACACACACACACACACACACACACAGATGGGCACCCCTCAGACATCTTTCATTAACTCATTTCCCTGAGGGCTCTGGCTCCGTGCAGATGTCACGCCTCCGGGTCCCCAAGCTCCTATTTTGCAAATTGTTTCATCATCATCATTAGCTAGTATTTACTGTGTGCTTCCCCTGTGCATGGCCCTAAGCTAGACTCTGGGAACTATAGGGTTTACAGACATCAGGGAGGGGAAGGGAGGACACAGGGGCCAGCCAGGGACACTGGGAGAAACCAGTGGGGCCTCAGCTGCTGTGACACTGTGCCCCAGTGCCATTCCTTTCCCTGGGCTTTCCTGGCTGTCCTGGATACTCATAGACCCCTTTTGCCCACAGGTACCAATTTGCCATCCAGGTCGGGGAGGCAGCCACTCTCTACTGCCCAGGTGGTGCTCACTGAGGCTTGCCCATAGCCCCGCCTACTTCCTCAATTATGTCATTTTCACCCTCTGTAAGGACATGCCATGTGCTAGGATCTGGAGGCTGCTGTGACAGATAGCCACAACTGGGTGCTCAGAACAATGGGGATTTATTTTTCACAGCTCTGGAGATGAAAAGCCTGGCATCCATGTTAGTGGGGTTTCCGCCTCTTCTCACTTCTTGGGGTTCTGGGTGGTCTGGGCCTATGGACACCTATTTCCAGCCTGTCTTTCACATGGCCACCTTACTTCTATACGTCTCTGAACCTCTCTTGCCAAACTCCTGTCACTAGACTTAGTCAAAGATCATCTTGAGACCTCTGAAGTCATTATACCTTGTGGGAACAGATGTTGGGACTGATTAGTTTTTTTCAACTTGGCACAAACCAGAGTCACCTGGGAAGTGGAATTCTTGGTTAAAGAACGGCCTATGGGCATATATGTGGGGTATTTCTTTATTTCATTATTAAATAAATAATTAATTAATCAATTTTTGGTTTTTCCAGACAAGGTTTCTCTGTGTAACCAAGCTCTGGCTGTCCTGGAACTCGCTCTGTACACCAGGTTGGCCTCGAGCTCACAGAGATCTGCCTGTCTCTGCCTCCTAAGTGCTGCAACTAAAGGCATGTGCCACCACTTCCTGCCTGTATTTCTTTGTTAATGATTGATGTGAGACGGCCCAGTCTGTTGTGAGCAGTCCACTCTTGGGTTATATAAGAAAGTGGGTTGAGCAAACCTTGGAAAGAGAGCCAGAGCTTCCTTCCATGATCCCTGCTTCAGTTTCTGCCTCTAGGCTTCTTCTCTGAGCTCTTGCTCTGGCTCCCTAGGAGATGGATTCTAACCTGTAAGATGCTCCTGGAGTCGGGGCAGGGCTGGGCAATAGACCCACAGGTAATCTCAGCACTCAGGTGGCTGAGAAAGGAGGCCATGAGGTCAGCTCGAGCTACTTAGCAAGACTCGGTCTCCAAAACACCCAACTTTTTTTTGGTTAGATATTAGCTCAGTTGACAGCATTTGCCTATCAGGTACAAAACCTTGGATTTGATCCCTGGTACTGCATAGACCAGACATGTCATCCTAGCACTTGGGAGGTGGAAACAGGAGGATCAGAATTTCAAGGTCATGCTCAGCTGGGTAGCAAGATTGAGACCAGACTAGGCTCTAATACATGAGACCCTGCCTCAAGATAGACAGACAGACAGACAGACAGATAAAGTTACTGTGGGGTGAGTATTTCCAGGAGGGGAGAAACAGTGACTGGGGGAAGGTGTGTCTGATTTCAACCCTGTGTTCTCCAAAGTTGCTGCCTGTGCTATGTTTGAAGATACTATGCTTCAGAATTTAGAAAGGAGAAGCGGGGATCACCCCTTTAAGCTGCACTCGCCTGTGCTTTCTAAGGCCCAAAGGATACATGGCTGCCTGTCTCCACCGTGGGGCCATGCACAGAGGTGGAGGGAGCCTGTGTCCGAGGAGATGCCTAACCAGAATCCCACTCTCATCCGTTGGGAGCATCATCCAGCTATGGAGTTTGGGTCCCAAGAGCTGCCAGGCAAGTTGGTGGGTGGGGTTGAGGACAACCCATCTCACTTGTGGTCAAATGCAGGACTGGATTCCTGCACCTGGGTCAGGCCAGTCCAAGTTCAGGATGGGTGATGTGGCCCAAGTCAGCCTTGGCCCCCCCAGAAGGTGGAACTACCCTCACTTGCTCCCCCTCCATATTCTCTGTCCACGTGTTACAGATTGGCTCCATGAAGCTTTCAGAGGCACCTTTGGGGGCTGCTGTCCAGTCGACAGGATAGGGTGTGTGGGGAGTTGGTTGCTAGGCATGCTCTGGCATGGGATCGGGCTCCTTCCTCTTTCTGCTTCCCAGGTGCCATGAGGTGCACTGCCACCATGTGATCACACACAGTAGGCATGAAGGTGACAGGGTCAAGTAATGGTGGGCTGCCTGGATGCCTGCCTGTCTCTTTGAGACAAGGTTTTGTGTAGCTCAGGCTAGCCTCAAACTCACTGTAGCTCAGGCTAGCCTTGAATTTGTGCTACTACCTGCCTTTACCTCCTGGGGGCTGAGAGTACAGACACATACTGTTGCATCCATATACACAGTTCTAGGGATTGAACGCAGGTTCCATGCATGCACCTAACAGCTGAGCCACATTTCAAGCCCCTTTCTTTTTCTCTACCTCTCTCTCTCTCTCTCTCTCTCTCTCTCTCTCTCTCTCTCTCTCTGTGTGTGTGTGTGTGTGTGTGTGTGTGTGCTCGAGAGTTTTTAGAGGCCAGAAGATAGATTCTGATCTGCTGGAGTATAGGCAGTTGTAAACAGCTTGGTGTGGGTGCTGGGAACTGAACTCTGCTCCTCTGAGAGAGCAGCAAGCTCCTCTAGCCACTGAGCCAGCTCTTCAGTCCCTTCTTTCTTAGCGATTTCTTGAGGATTTTGTTACAGTGATAAAGCTGATTGTTACAGTAGCCAGCAGAGACCTCTTTGCCACTCAGTAAGTTGTGGGCGATTCAGCCTAGGTCCGTGATGGTGATGGGGTCACTACTCTTGTCTGGGTGGATGGAAGGCCAATGTGCCCCTTCCTTATGACTTGAAGTGTAGGTTTTTCCCCGTGGGAAAGGCCCTATTGGGGTGCTGGGCTCATTGCAGTGGCCCCACCATTACACATGTGTGCTATTTTGCGGGCTCGGGTGGCATCAATATCAATATAGAGATAGAGTTGCCTTGTGTGGGAAGATTTTTGCAGTGGTGCTGGTGACATTGAAGCTGGATCCTCCTTGCCTGGTATTATTTTGCTGAAACCCTACCTACGCCATGAATGCCCAGTGTCAAGTAAGATTCGGGGATGGAGGCCCGACGGATGGGTTTTATTTGTTGAAAGGACGCTGTTGTGCAGTGAGCACATCATTAGTGGCATAATCAACAGATGGCTGTGTCCTTCTGGGGCCGCTACATCTTGTCAACAGGTGGGATCCCAGCAACGGCCCCAGAGGAGGGCGCACAAGCTGCAATTAGTAGCTAATGAGAGGGCTGAGTGGCTGCTCAGGCTGAGTAGTGGTCTGAATGGGACTGGTGGGCTGCGCTGTGGCTTGTGTGCTCTGGCCTTAAGCCTCCTGCCAGTGAGGTGTCTACTTAGGGACAATGGTGATTGGGGTAGTATATTATTCGTGCTCAAAGGGTTTTTTGTTGTTGTTGATGTTGTTGCTATTTTTACATCATTCCTATTTTAAAATCATCTATCTATCAGGTTTTTCTTTTTCTTTTTTTTTCCAAGAGAGGGTTTCTCTGTGTAGCCCTGGCTGTCCTGGAACTCATTCTGTAGACCAGGCTGGCCTCGAACTCAGAAATCCGCCTGCCTCTGCCTCCGGAGTGCTGGGATTAAAGGCGTGCGCCATCACTGCCTGGCTATCTATTGGTTTTTCAAGACAGGGTTTCTCCATGTAACCCTAGCTGTCCTAGAACTCACTCTGTAGACCAAGCTGGTCTCAAACTCACAGAGATCTTCCTGCCTCTCCCTCCAGAATGCTGGGATTAAAAGTGTGCCATCATGACCTGGCCTGTTTGTTTGTGTGAGCAAAGACGTGGAGATCAGAAGATTGGTGGGGGTTGGTTCTCTCTCCACTGTGTGTGAGTTCCAAGGATCAAATCCAGGTCACTGGGCTTGGCTTCCAGTGCCTTTACCACTGAGCCATTTCCCTGGTCCCTATTATTTATTTATTTGTCAAGTGCTTTTTCATTTTATTCTGTTTTTCATAGATTTTTTTCATACAATATATTCTGATTATGGTGCCCCCCCCCAAGTTCCTCCTCACCTTTCTATCTGGATCCACCCGGTTCCTGTCTCTCCGTAGAAAACAGTCACCTAAGGAATAATGATACAATACAATAAAAGCAAATCCGAATACACAAAACAAAAAATAAGAAAAAGCAAAAAAAAAGCTCAAGAAATGCATATAGACACACACATTTGCATACCCAGAAATCACATAAAAACACAAAACCAGAAGCCATGGTATGTATGCAAAGAACTCATAAGGTAAGGAAAAATGCCCTGGCTTAGCCTTATGAGACAAAGAGCCCCCAAGAGTGCAGTGGAGTTTTTGCTTTGGAAATCTACTTCTGGGCATGGGTCCTACCCTTAAGGGGGGTTTGTCCAATGAGACTTCCCTGGAGAGAACTCAGTTTTTATTTGCAAGTGGCTCTCAATTGGAGATGGCGTCTGGATCAGGGGTGAGGACGTGTGCCCACTTTGTTCAGCTCCAGGAATCCATCTGGAGGACTCCGTGCATGCTGCCACAGACTCTGAGAGTTCATATTATTTAATTTTAAAAATTACTTCTATTCATTTATGTATTGTGTATATGTGTGTATGTAAACACCTGCGTGCCACAGCACACAGGTCAGAGGACTAGGTAGGGGAGTGTGACTTCTCCTTTCACAACGTGTGTCCTGGGGACTAAACTCAGGCTAGTAGGTTTGGCAGCAAGCCTGCGTGTGCGTGTGCGTGTGTGTGTGTGTGTGAGTGTGTGTGTGTCGGGAGCATACATGAGAGCATACATCTCTGTGAGTTCAAGGCCGGACTAGTCTGTACAACAAGTGTCAGGCCAGAATAACATAGTAAGAACCTATCTCAAAAACGACTGAAACAAAGCAAAACAACCCAATTCCTCCCAACCTTATTAATATAATTGGAAAATAAATAATTGCATATGTTTAAGGGACACGGCATGAGGTTTATTTATTTATTTATTGTTTTTTTAAGACAGGGTCTCTTTACTTAATCCTGGCTGTCCTGGAACGAACTCTGTAGACCCAGGCTGGCCTCAGATTCAGAGATTCACCTGTTTCTGCTTCCTGAGTGCTGGGATTAAAGGTATTTGCCACCACACCTGGCTTGAATAATATTTTAAAGATTTACTTTAAACTTTGGGTGTGTTCATGCAGTACTTGTGGAGGTCAGAGATGCAGGATCACCTGGAACTGGAGTTACAAGCAATTGTGAACCACAAGGCATGTCTGCTGAGAACTGATTCAGGTCCTCTGTAAGAAAAGTATGCGCTTTCAACCACTGAACATCTCTCCAGTCCCCTGAATAATATTTATAATATAATAATAAAAAATATACAATATAATAATATATAAATATAATACATAAATAGATGTTTATATATAAGTATATATAAATAAGTAATACAATAATATATACTGTTAGCGTTCTGTCTAAACTCCACCCCACAGTTACCTGGCAACAGCCAGGTATACTCTGCCCCACAGTTGCCTAGCAACAGCCAGGTGGGCCTGGCCCACTATAAAAGGGGCTGCTTGCCCCCAGCTCTCTCTCTTGTGCTCCTGATCTCCTCCTTCTCTCCTGCTCTTGCTCCCCCTCTCTCCCCATTCCCTCCCCCCCCCTCCATGTGGTTATGGCCGGCCTCTACTTCTCTACTCTCTCCCTCTCTCTGCCTTTCTCTGCTTCTACTGCCCTCTTAGTTCCCCTCCCCATGCTGTGAATAAACTATTCTATACTGTCCCATCATGTGGCTGGTCCCTCAGGGAGAAGGGATGCCTCAGCATGGGCCTGCTGAGACACTCCCTTCCCCCATACCTCACCACACCCCCATAGAACATCTTCTTATACCTCTTTATCTTTTTATAAATACATCATCTGGGGC
The DNA here is from genome assembly GCA_019843965.1 of Rhynchomys soricoides. Taxonomy (NCBI): domain Eukaryota; kingdom Metazoa; phylum Chordata; class Mammalia; order Rodentia; family Muridae; genus Rhynchomys; species Rhynchomys soricoides. The sequence goes on from JADRCH010000008.1 coordinate 15,094,238, forward strand.
TCTCGTATATATTTTCAACATACTTTTTAATGGAGTCTGGCTGGCGGGAGAGACAGCTCAATGGGTAGAGCACTTGGTGTACAAATGTGAGGATTGGCGCTCATGTAAGGTCAGATTCGCCATGTGAGTCTGTAACTCCAGTTCTAATCGAGGTGGGAGGTGGAGACAGAAGGAAGTTTATGGGCCACTGGTCTGGCATATGAAGCTGCAAACAACAGAGAGACCCTCAGGTTGTTTTCTGGTGCCCACATGCATGCTATCATCCACACATGAGAACACGCATCATCCAAAGATGAAGATGAATAGGTGAATGCATAGTAAGCATAGGGATTTGTGGGATCAGTCTAGCATTTCAGTACCAGTCTCCAGTGTGTAAAGGCTAGCTCAGAGTCTAGCCTGTCACCTCAGACACTAGTCCCTGTGGTGAGAGCAGCTTCAGGCTGGTCTGGCTGTTTGGAAATATGTAGTTAACAGGTGTCAATCATAGTGACTCAGGGTGCTACGGACCGGGACCCTTCCAAGTCATTCCTCAACCACCTGCCCCTCTAGCCTACCCCCAAACTCTTCCCAGTCAAACTGCTTTTGTTACAGCAAACAACTTGTGTTTCTTGAAACCTGATCCTCCGCTTCTCCTCCTCCCCCCACCCCCAGGTCCCAGGTAGGTTTTAAACTCCAGGGATCAAGTACTTGCCCATCTCGGCCTCCCAGGTAGCTGGCATCATAATAAGGACATGGCATCAACTTACATCTAGCAACTTAAAATGTTTTAGGTTATGATTTTTAATTATGTGTCTGTGTGGAGTATGTGCACATGAGTGCAGGTGCCTGCTGAGGCCAGAGACACTGGATCTTCTGTCCTTGGCGCTTCAGGTGGTCACTGAGTGCTCTGATGCCGGTGCTAAGAGCCAAGTTCAGGGGCTCTAGAATTCTCTTGCTCTCTCTCTTTCCATTTTTTGGAGACAGGTTTCTTCTCTGTGTAGCCCTGGCTGTCTTGGAACTCACTCTCTGTAGACCAGGCTGGCCTCGAACTCAGAGATCCACCTGCCTCTGCCTTCCTAGTGCTGAGATTAAAGGCGTGTGCCACCACCTACCAGCCTTAGATTGGAGACTTATGCAGAGTTCCCCATGTGGTCTGTGTTGGTGAGTCTAAGTGTGTGTGGGTGCTCAGAGCACACACTCACTCTGCCTCAGTCTGGCCTCAGACTCCCAGTCCTCCTGCCTCTGCTTCCTGCATCCAGAGATTCTAGAGATGAGCACACTGCCATCTTTTACCTTTAAGTCCCTGCCTTTATATTTAAACTTGGTCTCTTACTGACAGTGATAGGCTATCTCTCTGCCACCAGTGAAAGGAGCAAATTTAAGACAGATTATATTAAAGGACGGGTTTATTGGGAAGCTGCTCTTGGGCAGGCAAGTTCATTGGCCCCAATGATTGAGGCCAGGGAAGTCACCATGGGTAGGGGAGGAGGGAGAAGGAGAGAGAGAGAGAGAGAGAGTGCATGCAGAATATCTGGATTATATAGGGAAGAGCCTCTGGAGGAAGGGCAGCCCAGCCCCTGGGCTGGAAAGTTCAGGGTTGGGAGCAGAGCCAGGTAGGGACTGAGGGAGAACCTGGAGGCCAGGTCTGCTTTGATATGCACCTCAGTCCCTTGACCCAGGGTCCAAACCAAATAGACAGTGCATAATTAAGCCTCACGACCCCCACCCCTGATATTCCTGCCAGATAACATATGGGTTAAAAAGAAAAAAATTTTTTTTGGCTTTTTTTTTTTTTTTTTTTTTGAGACAGTATCATGTGGCCCAGGCTGGCCTCCAACTTGTGATGCTTCTGCTTCAGCTTCTAGATTGGTGTGTAGATTTTGTTCTTTAGTTTTTGGTGATGAGGACCCAACCCATGTACTCGAACACACTAAACACACCCTTTACCACTGAACAGCCCTCTCAGCTCCAGATGTGCACAGCGTTCACCTGTAGGTATGTATGGTGTACACTGTGTTCACCTGGTGTAAGCAGGGTGCAGAAAAGGGTGTTTGAACCCCTAGATTTGAGGACTTGGACGTTGTACACTGCCACGTGGATGCTCAACTCTGAACCTAGGTCCTCTGCAAGAACAGCAAATGCTCCTCGCTACTCAGCCATCTTCAGTTCCCCCATCCTGTCCACTGCTTCTACAGTTTTAAAAAGTTTTTTTAAAAGCCAAAGAGGATTTGAGGCCAGCCTGGTCTCTAAAGCAAGTCAAGGGCAGTCAGGGCTATTAAACAGAGAAACCCTGTTTCAAACAACAACAAAAACCCAAAGAGGATAGCTTTGGTGATGTATGAAAACTGTCCCTGAATGTCGTTAATTGGCACACATTTGTGTCACTGAAGTTCCCTGACTCTGCTCCTATAGCCGTGGGATGGAGCTGAAGGAACTGGCTTCCTGATGCCTACTGCAGAAATAGCAGCTGCAAAAACAGCAGCATGCTGAGGCCACAGGTTCCCACTCTGGCATCTATTTTATCTTATTACCGGGGCTCACTGTGTATGAAGGGCAAGCTGGCTTTTTGGTGGATTGGAGCTGGTGGAGTCGGCCAGAAGTGAATGCTTGTCCAGCATTCAGCAGGCCCCAGGGTCCATGCACAGCAACACAAAACAAACAAAAATCAGATGGTGAAGCTCTTGCATTTAGGGTGTAATGCCAAGACAGCTGCTACCATCACAGGAAATGTTCCCACACTGCCGGAAGCTAGTCAGAAAAATTAGAACGTTTAAAAATAGAACATATTATCATAGCAGAATATCTTCAGAAAAAGAAAAGAGAAAAATGAGTCTACAACCCAATGACATTCATTTCTAAATTGAGCAAGAAAAGTTAGATTGAAGCATCTGAGGAAGCAAAGTCAGAAGATGTGGTTTTTGTATGCGAATATTTACGTAAGAACAGCTGTTCTGAGCGAGAAGGATGTTGGGACCAATTTCAATAGTTATAGGGAGCTGGGAAGCTGACTTGGGAAAGAAGCTCTTGAAAGCATGTGCACCTGAGTCTGAGCCCCAGAATCCATGTAATCCCAGCACTGGGCAGGCAGAGACAACAGCCAGCTGAACCAGTGAGCTTAAAAGTCGGTGAGAAAACAGGTCTCAAATGGGGGGAGGGGCCGGCAAGCCCGATGGCCTGAATTCAATTTCTGGGATCTCACAGTCAAAGGTGAAAGAGATCACACAAGTTGTCTTCTCCTATATGTGTGCTGTAAGAACGCATGGGGCGCGCGCGCGCGCGCGCACACGCACACACACACACACACACACACACACACACACACACACGGGGGGTGGGGGGGAGTCCGAGGCTGAAGTATGAGCGTCACAAGTTCAAGGCTAGTCTGGGCTACAATCAGACACTGCTTTCAGAAACAAAAAAAAGAAACAAAGACAAAATAGGTGGAAGCAAGAGATTTCTAGTGATTTTTCTTGGCTCACAGGAATCTGCAGATGTCACGAGACTGTGCAGACCATTTACTGGAGGTGTCATTGTCTGTCCGCTGAGTTGGGAGGTGCAGGGGAGTCTGAAGGCAAGAACATTCCCAGGGTTATGAGAACCGATTCGGTGGAACCTCAGAGGGGTCTGGGCTGCTGTGTTTCAGGCAATGTTGGAAAAAAATGTGTGAGGAGAGAAGAGACTGAGGGAGACCAGTCTACCAAGCTGGGAATTGGGAAGTGTTTACAGGGTGCCCTTAGTTTCTTCAAGTGGTATTTTGTAATAAGTTCTCTTTGAGGAGTGTTCCAGTACCCCTAAATTGTTGAAGTCAGCTATGCGTTTCTGTGCCTTCACCAGTTCTGAGACCTTTTGTCAGAGGTAGATACTCAACAATAGCCTGACTTGCCCTCCCAGGAGCCGGGTCAGCTACTTCACAAAGGGCCAGGTGTGCTAGGTGTGCCTGATTCTCCCACCAAGAGCAGGGGACTCTCCAAACAGGAAGGAGCTCTGTTATCCAACACTGAATGGCATTGGGTATCAACAACTTCAACAACAATGTTTCTTTTCTTTCTTAACATACTATGTCGTTTAGGCTAGTGGTAAGCTCATGGCCAGTCTCCTGCCTCCTGCTTCCTGGTGCTAGGATTACAAGTGTGAGCCTCCTCATCCAGCTTACTATGTTCCTTAATGAATTTAACTTAAAATTACAAGGGAAGGCTGTACTTCCATGGGAAGTAGGTACTGTGTTGTGAGAATTCCTTCTCTGGGGTGATGTGAGCAATCTTCATGCCTTCCTGAGAAGGTCCCAATCATAAACCAAAGTGCCGCCATGCTTGAGTTTACAGGAACCAGAACCACGGTGAGTTTATTAGGCTTACCCCCTTCCTTCTTTCCCTCCTTCCTGTTTGTCTGTCTTTCTTTGTTCTTTCTTTTACTCCAACAGGGTTTCTCTGTGTAGTCCTGGCTGCCCTGTAATTCGCTCTGTGGACCAGGCTGGTCTTGAACTTGGAGATCTACATGCCTCTGCCTCCCTAGTGCTGAGAGAGCTTTATTCAGCTTTCTTAAAGCATATGGATGATAGGTTAGGGCAGGAGTGTGGGTGGCCCTAGAGCAGCAGCATTGGAGGGTCTACACTCAGCATAGTTGACAGCTCCTTCATGGCCGCAGAGATGTTACCCCCACCTCCACGCTAACCTTTCACAGCCTGTATTACTCCATGGCCACATGCAGGTAGGGCAGAATTGCATGTTAAGTGGAGGAGCAGCTGGATCTGCAGGTGAGAGTCCAGTGACATTTCTCACACTCTTCTATAAGGGAATGTCATAAGCCTGGTTATGATGGCCGTTTGCAAGCAGGCCCAGCTAATTTGATGAAGAGGGCAGATATTTTATTACTTAGAGGTGTTCTACACTGTCATGGAAGCATGCACGGTGGAAGTCTGTACTGTAGTAGCATGTGCCTCGGGAACAGGTACTGTGGAAGCAGACTCTTTGGATGCCGTCATTTCAGCAGCTGACATTGTTGGAATTACAACATGCTTTATATCCGTCCTTTGGGGTCAGGGTTACAGTGGTGACTCCCGTCCACATGAACACTTGTTGCAGGAGTTTCATTTAGGCTCAAACCGGCTCGGTTCCTTAAAGCAAATACAAAAGGGCATTTTCACATTTCAAAGTCTAGTCACTGACAGGAACCTGGAAGAGACAAGCCCAAGCAGTGAAGCCTGTAACCCCTATCACATCAGCAAGAACAAATGGGACATGTGTAATACATTTCGATGACAAGAAGCAAAACTTCTTTATTATATTTATTTATTTACTGTGCATATGTGTGCCAGCATATGTATGTTATCTTCTGGAATCAGGTCTCTTTCTCCACCACGTGATCCTAAGGATTGAACCTGGTCACCAGGTTTGGTGACAGATGACTTTACCCAAGGAGTCATCTCTTTGGCCTAGGCAATAATAATTTTGACATCAAGAACACTTGTAATCCAAGCACTTAAGAGGTGGAGGTAGGAGAATCAGAAGTTCAAGGTCATCTCTGGCTATCCATCAAACTTGAGACCAGTATGGGTTACATGAGATCCTGTCTCAAAAAAAACCAAAACAAAACAAGGAGCCAGGTATGATTTAGTCCACCTTCACTCCTCGCATTTTGGAGGCAGAGGCAGGCAGATCTCTGTGAGTTTGAAGCCAGCCTGGTCAAAGAGTGAGTTCCAGGCCAGCCAGGGCCATGTCAGACTGTTTCAGCAAGGTTGCTCAGCAGGTAAAGGTTTGGCGCCTGGCAACCTGGTTTGATCCCTGGGCCCCACATGGTTGAAGGAGAGACTCCTATATGTGGTTGTAATTTTAGAAAATCAAAATGAAATAAAACAACCTATATAATAATTATCATATTGTGAGGTTTATCAATAAAATACGTGGACATTATTCCCCACCTTATTATACATGTTTGCTCCTTCTGGCATTTTTTAGTTATTATGTGTCTGTTGATTTTGTAAACTGATCCTTCTACCTGGCAGCCTGGTTGAATTCTGGGAAGATTAAGGTTGGGTCCAACTTCGTAGAATGGAAACCCACTAATAGAAAAAGGTCAGATATGGGAGCTGTGTAAACTCAGTTCTGCAAACAGAAGGTTTTTGGAGGTAGGGTTTTGTTTTTGTGTAGGTGTGTGCTGGGGAGCCCAGGGCCGCCTCCTGTGAGCATGCTGCACCACTGGGTCTAGTTCTTTGTGTAGATACTAAAAGCAGGGACAGACTCTATGCTGGGAATCTGCAGTTATTAATTACTGAAAGGGTTGGAGAGTAAGTGAGGTCTTTTAGTTTTAAGGTCACTTCACTAAGTGGGGACTGAAAGCTGAGAAGGAGGTTATGGCATCTGTGGTGGCTTTGTCTCTGGATGCCCACCAGGGTTAGGTGGGTTGTCATCTCAGCATCGTGATCCAGTGGCTCTGACCCAGCTTTGGGTCTGTGTTTTCAAACCCTCTCACCTGCCCATTGCTTGCCCACTATGGTATCCACAGCATGGCTTGAATCTGGAAGCATCTAAAAGGAGCTATGACCTGGCTGTGTTCAGCATCCTGCTCCTAGTGTGATGTCCTGCTGGGAGTCCATGTCTGTCTTGTCCTGTAGCTCTGGCATATGCTTTCTCAGTGTTGTTCCCCTGGAAAATAGGGTGGTAAGAAAGACGGCCAAGTCTGAGTCTCCCCTTACCCCCCCTTACCCCCCCTTCCCCCAAGGTGAAGGTTGAGAGTAGTCCTCTTCCCCCACGTGGTTCAGGCCTGGCTTAAGGCCTGTCTGTAGCTCTGGACAGGCTCCCCACCCACACATTCCCAGGGCGTGAGAAGCTTCACTCCCAGATGCCTGAGCCAGGACTCACTTGTTCTTGGGACATCAGGAGAGGCTGAACCATCTGTCCACACCTAATTCCTAGATGAGGAAACCGAGTCAGAAGAGACCAGCATATTAGTGTTTCCGTGGATAGAGCCAGCCCCTGGGGATTGTGTGTGTGTGTGTGTGTGTGTGTGTGTGTGTGTGTGTGGTGGGAGCTAGGACTCCACACTCAGGCAAACTGAACTAAAGGCAGAGATAAAACTGAGCCATCTCCCGCTTGGTCAGTTGCTTTCCTTTCTCGATGCACACAGACCATTGGCATTTGCCAGGAATGTAGACTGCTCCACCCCTGTGGCCCAGCACACCTCACCATGCTCTGTCTGGTTCCACTACAGCCCGTGGAGACCTGGACAAGGGGCCACTCTCTGTACTCTCTCTTCCTCCAGGACCTGTGAGTCTTGAGCCTACAATGGTGCTGAATTGACTGCACATTCGTGGCAACAACCAAAGATGTCCTCATCCAGGTTTTTTCCTAGGGTGCCAGGGGTGAGGCACACAAGGAGCTCCAGAGTGAGGGTCAAGTGGTACATAGGTCACATGGGGGTCATGGGGATGCCAGCCAGTATGAACAAGTCTCCTGGTCCACTTCCCATTAGGACAGCCTGGTGCTGGTTACATGGATCAGCTGGGGATTCTCATAACAGGGTGCCAGGGACTTTCCTGGTACCCTGATTTCCTAGAACTACTCTCAATGTCCAGATTGTTAAGGGACTCACAATGGCCTTATGGGGGGTCAAAGTGACAGGAGAACCTATGCTAACTTAGAGGTCAGTAGTTACTCATATCCAAAGTGCATTGTGGTTAGGGTAAATATTCATCTCCAGCAGTGCCTCTTGGCATCTCTGGCCCAGCTGGCCAAGGGTCAGCACAAGCACAGCCCAGGTTCTGAGAACTGTCAGAAGAAGAGCCAGACACTCTCTGCCTACCATGGGTGTTCCTCCCTGCTGCACCAAGGGGAGTGGCAAGGACTCACTTCCCCCACTGCCCCTGACAAGCTGTGTAACCCTAGCTGGCCTCAAGATATCTCTGTGCTTAAGGCAGAACCAGGTGGCCCCTGTGTTGATAACCCATCCCTGGTTTCTGATCCCACCCACCCTCACCCAAGTCTGACCTTTCCAAGGAATGTGGTCTGACTTCATTTCCTATCACTCAGGGATAGCCCTAGACTGGGCTTGGGGGAGGCTGGGCCTGAGGCTGTAGAGACAGCGCCAAGCAAAGAAGCAGAGAGAGGCTGTGTTTTTTTGTTTTTTTTTTTTAAAAAACAAAAACAAAAACCTGTAACCTCTTACCTGCCAAGCTGGAGGGAGCTGGAAGGAGAACGCCTACTTCACCTCACACTCCATGTTGGGGAGCTTATAGTCTGCTTAGAGCCTCCTGGGAAATAAGGGACAACATTGCCATAAGGGAAAGCCAGTCAGCTCTCTCCATGATTAGGTCCCATCTTAAGAGTCCTAGACAGGACTCTTCAAGGCCTGGCATATAATGGTGCTTAGCAGGTGTGCTGGTGATAAGTGAGCAGTGGATGCTGATGCTGATCGTAGAGATAAGGGGTGGGCAGTGGATGCTGATTAAAGCTGATCATAGATGAAAAGGTTGCATCTGAACGACTCTCCTGTATTCCTCCAGCCCCAGAACCCCATACCACAAGGCGATGGAACCACTGTGGTTTTTTGTTTCACACTGAGATGCGTCATTTGTCTGAGCTGAATGGGCACCGAAATCTTAAATTCTACATAACTGTAGGTCAATGGCTCCCATCTGTGTCTCTTAGGAAGTGGGTGTGAAAGATGCAGATTCCAGAGCCTGCAGCCAGCCTTATGTGAATCAAGACCTGTCTGTCATCCCTAGTGGGAGCTCCTTAAGAGCCTAGCCACTACAGGCAGCTGCAGGCTACATAGTCTCCTGGATCAAAGGGGAGACACTGAGACATGTTTCTTGCCTGGGCTACACATCATCTTCTGGTCCACAACCTGCTCTACATGCTCTAGGGCTTCTTAGTGTGGGAGCCTCCTAGCCTGTGGGGTCAAGGGCTACCCAGACATCCCAACTCCTGTCCAGGTAACTCAAACATGGGGGCATAAGAAACCTATATTCTGAGCAATGGGGGGGGGGGCAAGAGAGGCCTGAGACAAAGTCAGCTAGAGTACAGTCCCACACGTTTGGGAGGACAGTTCTCAAAGGAGCAGTTCCACACCCACCCTGTCCACAGAGCCCCTGAACCCCACCCCAGAGGGGACACTGGCTTGTCTGGTACCCATTTATCTACCTGATATCCCTATCATGTCAGAACTTGAAAGGCTCTCAGAGAAGCCATGTCACCCAAAGGGACCTTCCTGGAAGAGACATCACCTCCCTCTACAGCATGGTCAGCTTGATGGGGCTCTGTGTTTGTGCAAGTCACAGATACTTCCAGCCTCATGCCTCAGGGCCAAGAGTGGCCCAGCATAAACCCAGCCTGAACCACTCAGTGACCCTGGTACAATGGGGAACCAGTAACAACTTGAGCAGGAGATAGCCCTGCCTCTTTGTCCTATGCTTCCAGTTCTGCCCTGCCCTGTGGGATGGAGGGTGAACTCAGCTGTCTACTGGGCCTCATAGCAGAGGTGCCTAGCTGACTCAGACCTAGTGCCCCTCCCTATAGGAGGGCTGGTTCTCCTAGGGGCGGGCCTGGCAAGCGGTCAGTGTGGAGAGTCTGCCTGGTAGACACTAGCGCAGGTGCCCACAGAAGTTGGACAGGTGCTTTCCCAGGCCCAAAGGCCCCTTCATTGCCTCCAAACAGCATTGTGGGTTGAGGAGTAGGACAGGTGGGGACCTCAGAGCCATTGTTATCCACAGACCATGGCCTTGCCAACAGCTCGACCCCTGCTGGGGTCCTGTGGAAGTCCTATCTGCAGCCGAAGCTTTCTCCTGCTTCTCCTTAGTCTTGGTGAGTATGGGGTGGGGTGATCTCCAGGGAGAGGTAAGGGAACCCAGGGCCTTCATGAGTTGGGACCTTGGATGAGACTCTACCTGCCTTTTTTGCTTTCTCCTCGGGTCATCACTAGGTGGCCTGAGTTCCTGGAGGGTTAGGGACTGAGAACAGTGAAAGGCCTGGAAAGTGGGGACACTTCTAGTGGGGACAATCCCTAGACCTACAGAGTGTAGGCTATATGACACAATGGGGTGAGGGACCTTAGCTCTCTCTCTACCCAGCGGGCTATGCAGAGGGCTGGGACCAGAGAGCAGCTCAGTTTTGCCCCGGTCTCTCTTTAGCTTTGTACCCTCTGGCTCACAGGGTGGATGCCACTTCTACAGACCCAGACTACAAGGACGAGCCAGGTGAGGTCCTCTGGGGGAAACAGAAGGATTTTCTATTCTAGTCTTGGGGCTGCAGGGTGATGTTTTCTGTACTCTACACATGAATACATACCATCACTTAGTATCAGTTTTCAAAGAGGGCTGTGGAGCAAAGTGTTGCTGAGCCCCAAGAGTAGCAGAATCCTGGTTGTAGCTGAGCCCTGTAAGAAGCTGAGTTGGGAACCAGTGGGGCCCTTGGGTGTTAAGTCTTGGGTCCCAGAGGTAGCCAGACTCAGACAATACCTGGACCTTGAAACATCTGAGACCAAGCTCTTAGGTAAAGAAGCACCAATCTGCTTGGGAAATGTCATTCAGGCCTTGTTCCTATAGGAAGCTGCACTCCTCCATGCTGTTAATGGCACCATTGACTTTGCCAGGTGGGTTCAGCAGCTTTGGGGGTATTCGGGAGCCCTTGTGAGCTGAGTGAACAGGTGCCAGACATCCAGGTTCCCAAACTCTCTGTGTCTTGTCTGATCTCTCTACCCACTCCCCCCCACCTGGCTGGCTCCGAGTTAGGGGAAGCACTATGTCCCAGGGCTCAAGTACCTTGTCTTTCAGGCTGTCACTTTTCCCAAAGAGGGCCACGAGAACCCCAGAGTTCTGAAGGGAGGGTGCACTGGGCAGGGAAGCACTTCTAGAGGGACAGTGTTGGGTTCAGACCCCCAGCCCTGTCCCCAGTCTCCCCTCAGGTCTCTTTCTCGGCCTCACGTGTGATGAGGTATCTGGCCTGAGCATGGAACACGCCAAGGGGCTGGCTATGGCTATGAGACAGAAGAACATCACGCTCCGGGTACATCAGGTCAGTCCCCCACTATGGTCCTTGGATGGTATGAGGGAGATACATTGTGACTAGGAAGTTGGTGACTAGTTTCTAGAATACCACTGCTCACCTTCACACCAACTCAGGGTCTGGTCCTGGCTGGTAGCTCCTTTTGTTGCCTTAGCTGACCACTAGGTGTGTGTATCTACTGGGGGCTCAGCTCTCTGGCGGGTCTCTGGGTCTTCTATCCCTCCTCAAGTCTGAGCTGATCTTGCTGTCCTCCTGGAGACTTTGCATTGTCTTTCAAGGCTCTATCCTCAAAGTATGGTCAATGGTGACATGTCTCAGGAGGGGGAGAGGGAGGCCAGTGTGACCAGCCTATATGGATTCAAGATCAAGATAGACCTGTCCCTGGCTCTTGAGGCAACGGGATGTTCATGCCACAGTCTGTGAACAGAGCCAGGGTACAGCCTGTGGCATGTAGGGTGGAATGGAACCGGGGTGCCCCAGGCCATCCTTGAGAGCTATGGCCCAAAACATTCTGAGCTGCATGTCCTGGTCTCCTGGCAGCTGCGCTGTCTGGCACGTCGCCTTCCTAAGCACCTAACCAACCAGGAACTGGATGCTCTCCCACTGGACCTGCTGCTCTTCCTCAAGTAGGCCTCAAGCTGGGAACTTGGTCTCACCCCCCTTTGTCTAGGCCTGGACTACAGTGTTCAGTGACTGGGTGGCTTTGTCAGGGAGGCACTTAGTGGAGTGTCATGTGTGTGTGTGTGTCTATATGTTTGTCTATGTGTGTGTTTGTGTCTGTGTCTATATATATATGTGTTTCTATGTGTTTGTCTATGTATGTGTCTGTGTCGGTCTGTGTGTCAGTAATCAGCATACTCCCCTCTCCATAGCCCAGCCATGTTTCCAGGGCAACAGGCTTGTGTCCACTTCTTCTCCCTCATCTCTAAAGCCAATGTAGATGTACTCCCACGGAGATCTCTGGAGCGCCAGAGGCTGCTGACTGAGGCTCTGAAATGCCAGGTCTGGTATGGTACCATCTACTGGAGGAAGCCCCTAAAGCACAAAAGGGGCTTGGTTGATCCCCTAAGGTGCTGAAGCCAGCTGTGTGTATAGGGCGTGAATGGATTTCGAGTGAGTGAGGTAGATGTGAGGGCTCTCGGAGGCCTTGCCTGTGACCTGCCTGGGAACTTTGTGGCCAAATCTTCGGAAGTCCTCCTCCCCTGGCTGGCAAGATGCCGAGGACCCCTGGACCAGGGCCAGGAAAAAGCAGTCAGGGAGGTTCTGAGGAGTGAAAGAGCCCCCTATGGGTAAGTAGGAATGGTTTAGCATATAGGCAGCTACATGTGGGACTATCCATAGCCAGACTGGGTTTCCTAGGGCCAGGTCTCCCACGCTGTATTCTGTCAGGTCTTGTTCCCTGGGAGGTTGCACTCCTGACCTCTCAGCAGAAACATTGTCTGTCCCAGTTCCTGTCTCCTGATGTCCATCTGGGGCCACATTCTTGTTCTCTGACTGTGTCCTTGTTTTTGGACAGCTCCCCGACGAAGTGGTCAGTCTCCACCCTGGATGCACTTCAGGGCTTGCTGGCAGTGTTGGATGAAACCATTGTCCATAGCATCCCCAAGGTAAGCTCCTGCTACCCAGCCTGGCTTTGATGCTGCTGTTCCTTGAGACTCAACCTACTGCACTCCATCCTCAGGATGTCATAATTGAATGGCTGCGTCACATCTCCAGAGACCCCTCCCGGCTGGGGTCTAAGCTGACTGTCCTGCACCCAAGGTTCCGGCGGGACACAGAACGTGAGCCCAGAGCCATGTCTGTTGGGTAGCAGACCGAGGCATGACAGTAGGGATAAGGGATCTAGCAGTGTAGAGTTTCCTTTGCTCCTACCAGTGGCCCCTCCTGGCTCCTAGGCTTGGTCAGTCATAACTTCACAGGGTGAATAGGATTGCCCCATTTTGTCAGTGGGTAAACTGAGGCCATTGTGTCATGGCAAGTGTGGGAGGAGAGAGGGTTGAGAGGTGCCTCTGACTCTTGCCTACCCCTGCAGAGAAAGCCTGCCCTCCAGGGAAGGAGCCCAACATGGTGGATGAAAATCTCATCTTCTATGAGAATTGGGAATTGGAGGCCTGTGTAGATGGTACCATGCTGGCCAGCCAGATGGACCTTGTGAATGAGATTCCCTTCACCTACGAGCAGCTCAGCCTCTTCAAGCACAAACTGGACAAGGTGATTCCTAATGGGCTCCGTGTGCCTGCTGTATCCAGGACTACGGCTCTGGGAGTTACTTTGGCCCTCATGGTTCCTTCTTCCATAGACCTACCCACAAGGCTATCCAGAGTCCCTGATCCAGCATCTGGGTCACTTCTTCAGATATATTAGCCCTGAGGACATCCACCAGTGGAATATTACCTCACCAGACACAGTGAAAACTCTGCTCAAAGTCAGCAAAGGACAAAAGATGGATGCTCAGGTAACATCTGCCTCATGGGGCATGCGGCCTGATGGGAGATTCATCTATTCCTGCCCCAAGCTGCCTTAGTGGCTTCTTCTTCCCACAGGTGATTGCCTTGGTCGCCTGCTATCTTCGGGGAGGAGGCCAGCTGGACAAGGACATAGTAAAAGCCCTGGGTGACATCCCTTTAAGCTACCTATGTGACTTCAGCCCCCAGGATCTGCACTCTATACCCTCCAGTGTTATGTGGTAAGTACGGGTGTCTGCAGGGCGGAGTGGATATTCAGAGCTTCCCAATCCCCGCCATGTCCTACAATGTCCCCCAGGCTGGTTGGGCCCCAAGACCTGGACAACTGCAGCCAGAGGCATCTGGGTATTCTCTATCAGAAGGCCTGCTCAGCCTTCCAGAACGTGAGCGGGCTGGAATACTTTGAGAAAATGAGGACATTCCTGGGTGAGTTAAGGCACACACGAGGGGTGACCACCACAGGAACATGCCAAGTCTTACCCTCTCCTGCCCCACACCTGGGCATATGTGGGATCTGACACTGATGACTTTGGCTCTCCAACCCCTTCTGACCCCAGTGGTCCAGATGGTTGCTGAGCATAGAAGGGCTTGGACGTTGCCTAGGAAGAAGATAATCTCTGAGAAACTGAGTGTGCTAGTCAAGAGTGGGACTGTGAGTTTTCAAACAGAGGCCTTAACATCTGCAGGTGGGGCCTCCATGGAGGACCTTCGGGCCCTCAGCCAGCACAATGTGAGCATGGACTTAGCCACTTTCAAGAAGCTGCAGGTGGATGCCCTGGTGGTAAGTGGAGGTGGGAACTCATTAGGGAGGGGTTCAAGACAGGCACTATAGAGTCACCAGGCTTCCTGAGGAGAAGGGCTTTGGAGTTGGTGGGGTCCTTACGTGGGACGGAGGGTCTTTTTTCAGGTAGAGCCTCTTGTGAAGCAGGGGTATAGGAGGGACAAAAGACAGGACTTCATGAGGACAGGTTGGACCTTGTGAGGGGGAGTTTGGACAGGCTCTGCTGGAAGATTTATGGCCTCCTGAAGGGCCCATTGTATACAGGGGTTGAGGTATTGTGAGCTGTGGTTTACTCCCAGTGGACCCTCCAACCTTCTGCGGGCCTAGAGACCCTGATGGCTGCCCCATGCTCTGACAGGGGCTGAGTGTGGCTGAGGTACAGAAACTTCTGGGGCCACACATTGTGGACCTGAAGACCGAGGAGGATAAAAGCCCTGTCCGGGACTGGCTCTTCCAGCAGCAGCAGAAAGACCTGGACAGGCTAGGTTTGGGACTTCAGGGTGGCATCCCTAATGGCTACCTGGTCCTGGACTTCAATGTCCGAGGTGAGCTGGGCTGCCCATGGACAGAGCTGGGGGATGGAGTCGGGAATCTGAGTTGCCTCCTTTCTTTGCAGAGGCCTTCTCCAGTGGAGCCCCATTCCTTGGGCCAGGATTTGTATTTGCATGGATTCCAGCTCTGCTCTCAGCTTTAAGACTGAGCTGAGACTACCAACCCTAAGGCTCCTGGTCCCAGCTCTACTGTAGAGCCCTATCTTGACCAGGGGTTGGGGGGTACCAGGCGTCATTGCCAAAGTCTGAGGACTTTTGAACTCAATAAACAGTGGCATGTGCCCCCTTGAGATGTCCTGTAGTGTTCCTAAGACAAGTCAAGAGAATGACTTTGGAGTTTCTTGTGATCACATAAATACAGCTCCCCATGTTCATCACTCCCACTATCTTAGAAAGAGGAATGAAATATGGTCCCCCAGGCATTCGGTAGCCATTCCAGGCCTTCCTGGTGTGATTGCTGACATCTCCAAGGGTAGTGGAAATCCTGAGACTCCAGCTGAGGGGTGTGAGAGGCCACCACAGTCTAGGCCCTGCCAAGAGGATTCATTTCCCAACAAGGCTCTAGCAGAGACACGCTGTGTAATAACCTTGTGCTTTATTCAGATCCACCAGCGAGGGGAAGTGACATTCAAGTAACACAGAGTCCCACTTGTCTTGGAATAGGCCAGATCTGGACTCTATCTCCTCCTACCAACTTGTCCTTTTGGTTGGGCAGGTCCTATGACCTTATGAGCTCAGATTCTGGGAGATGTACCAGAGCCAGCCTCCTAGGATGGAGGACATAGCAGCAGGTCCTCTGGGACCAGGGACATGTACTTCAGCCTAGGCAGGTGTCCTGTTCCATCTAGCAGCTCCATTTCTCCCAAATTTGATGTTCAGGGGTCTGACTGCCCTGGGTCAGTGCCATTGGCATGGCCAAGGTCCTAGTGTCCTGTGAGCAGTGGCCATTTGTCCCGAAGGTAACTGACACAGTAGTAGCCACAGAAGGCCGGAAGGCAGAGCCACAGCAAGTGACAGGTACCCCAGATGAACTGGGGGACTTCCTGCAGGTGGAAGAAGAAAGGGGTCCATCAGTCCTGATTGGAAGATACCCTCAGAGTCAGTCTCTTCTGTGCATCCTCCCCATTGTGATGGTGACAGCTGGTAGGGTCAGTGGAGGGGCCCATCCATGACTGCTCTTCTGGTCTCAGCCTGGTCCCTTTTTGTGGTTTAGGTCAGGGGGGGATGTGTGTGTGTGGGTGTGGCAATTGTTCATTTTTGTTCAATCTGAGGATTGAACCTTGGCCCTTGCACTTGGCTAAGCAAATTCTTTTCACTGAGCTACATTCACTGATATGTGTGTGTATATGTGTATGTGTATACACACATATAATATATATATATGTTTATACATATATGTGTATATACATATAATATACACAAGTTTGTACATATATGTGTATATAATTTTAAAAATTTTGGTTATTTATGTATATAAGTGCTCTATTTGCATGTATGCCTCTATGATAGAAGAGGGCATCAGATCCATTACAGATGGTTGTGAGCCACCATGTGGGTGCTGGGAATTGAATTCATGACCTCTGAAAGAGCAGTCAGTGCTCTTAACTAATGAGCCATCTCTCCAGCTCCTATATATAAATTTTTCAGGCAGGCTATCTCCAAGTTTTCCAGGTTAGCCCTAAACTTGCTCTGCTGCTCAGGCAGGTTTTGAACAACTTGCAGTCCTCCTGCCTCAGCCTCCTGAATAGCTGGGATTATAACCTTGGGCCACCAGGCTTGGTCCTGGTTTGATATGTTTTAGACAAGGCCATTATGTCACTATAGATGGTCCATTAGGCAATGACCGGTGTCACCTGTGACATATGATAGTTCCCATTAGGCAAATGAAAGGTAGGGACAGCCAGAGATCTGCAAAGGATGGAAACAAGGGATGTGGGCCATACCTGAGGTGTGGGAAACACCATCATTCCCTGGCAGATCCAAGGAGTGGATCAAATTGGATGGCAGGTAGGCAGTGTTGGGGGGCCTGTTGGTCATAGAGGCTGGCGTGGGGCTGGTGTCCAGGCCCATCTCAGACAGGTCTGACATGTTGTGACTGTTCATCCACAGGATGACATTTGGATGGTTACGGGCCTTCCGCAGATCCCCCACGTTCTGGCCCAGCAGATTTCTCACACTGTCCACACCCATGCTCTGCAAACGAAGCCAGAGGTTTTGGGAGGAGGTACGAGAGTCCGTGGGGTTACCTTCCCCTGTAAAGGACCCAGCAAGGTCAGTGCTGCTCCCAGGACCGACCGAGCAGGATGGGCACTGTGGGGAGAGGTCAAATGCCATCTGTATTCCTCTAGCTTTGGAGCATATGCATCTAAGACCTGGGGTTCCCAGCTTGGCCAACCCCACTCTGTCTGCCAACCACAAAGACAAGACTCCCAGCCAGGCATTGTGGTGTATATCAGTAATCCCAGCACTTAAGGCACAGAGGCAGGGGGATTATGAGGTCCAGATCAGCCTGGGTTACAGAGTAAGACCACATCTCAACAAAAATAAAACAGAAGTAGCCCCTGGGCCCACCTTCAACGTCAAGGGATTGAGGTTGGTGAATGTATCAATGTCCATGGAGATGTTAGCCTGGGCCAGGTATTGAAGTTCCTCTAGAGGGGCACCACCTAGAGGGAGTGAGTGAGAGCCAAGGAGGCAGAGGACTTGTTTGGGGGGGGGGGTGACACACAGGGCAAAGGTAGGGATATTTTAAGGAGAGGCAGAGGGGAGAGGAGGCACAGTGCAGGGCTCACCAAGGTAGGGACGGATTAAGTAGTAGTATTCCCCCACATTACTGGTGTTCCTAAAGACCTCATGAGCCTTGGTGAAGAGCACATCCTTCCGACTCTGAGGGCAGGGAGAGATGTCTGGAGCTCTGGCCAGCCTGGGAGTGGGATGAGGCAGATGAGTAGGCTTGAAAGCCCCTGATGGGACCACTGAGAGTACCCTTCATCCTTTAAAGTATTGATTCTTCTTGCTCTCTGTATAACTCCCCAAATTTAAATCCACGAGGCACCTCAGAAAGTGGCTTTATTTGGAAATAATAAATTTCTTCGAAGATGAAATCAGAGTAGAAGATGAAGTTTCTAGGTTAGCCCTAAATCCACTTCCTGGTGTATGTATGACAGATAAGGGTTTAGATACAGACACCTGCGGATATCCTGACTTTTCACTTCCAGCCTCTAGAAGTCCTAGAGAATATATTTCTCATTTTAAGTCAGTTTGTGATGCTTTCTTCATTTTATGCTTTTTAATTTTTAAAATATTATTTGTGTGTGTGCACACCACAGTACATACATGTATGAGGTCAATACTTGCCTTCACAGTGTGGGAGATCTTGGCTTGGTGGCAAGCACCTTTACACTTGGGTGTGTATAGCCCAGAGTTTCACTTTAGGTGTCTTCCTCAGTAACAATTATTATTTGGGACACTGGCCTGGGGTTTGTTTCAGCTAGACTGGCTGGCCAGCAAGCCCTGGGGATCCTCCTGTTCGTGTTTCCCCAGTGCTGGCATTACAGGTGTGATTATCTCCAGCTTTTGTTGGATGTTGGAGATCTGAATTTAGGACCCTATGTGTGTGTTGCAAGCACTTTACAGGCTGAGCTGTCTACCCTGCCGTTCATGACATTTTCTTACTGTGGTCCAATAAACCTCTGGTGGCTTGGCTTGGACCATTCTACCCCTTCTCCCCAACCTCAGCTTTCCCCATGCCTCATGTTGGGAAGGTGTTGACTAGGAGGCTCACCGGAACTCTGAGGGCTGGATGATCTGGATCTGCTTGAGGCTCATCCAGCAGAGACGTGAACCCCCGATGGCCACCAGAAGAGCTCCAGTGACCTTGCCATTATGGTCCAAGAACCTCTGTAGAACTGCCTGGAGGCAGGGCCAGGCTCAGTGGGGCTGGGCAAACCGGAGCAGCCAGCTCCCACCCCATTGCCAGCCCCATCATCCTCACCTCTGTCTGGTTGTCCAGAGCCGCATCTGAGGCCAGCAGGAGCATCACTGTGTCTCCGGATGTGATGTTCCACTGGCCTATCTCAGCGAGGGAATAGAGGTAGACCAGAGAGGTGATGAGGTGCAGCTGGTCCTCCGGGATACCATGTGGGTAGATCTGAGGCAGGTGGGTAGTTTAAGTTGTAGCTCAGCCCTCCAGTCTCCACCCCACACAGACCATCCACACACCTGAGAAAGCTTGGCTTTGACAACACGCTGGCACTCCTCAGGCAGAGGGTGTTGGAGCAAGGGGTCCAGGTTGGCTCTGAGCACACGTGTGCCTAGGCAGGATTCCAGCTGGGTACAGTCATAGTGCACCAGGAAGAGGTCATCGTGCAGGGTGGCTGCTGTGATGTTGCCACGGACACAGGTTCTCCCTGTAAGGTGTACCAATGAGCAGTCTGGAGGTCGAAGGCCTGAGATGACAGCTTGCTGGCTTTGGGATTTATCTTTAACCCTGGCCCCCACTTTGATCTTCTTCGCTTTTGCGGGGCTGAATCTTGCTATGCATTCCAAGCTGGCGTCAAACTTAAGATCCTCCTATCTCAGCCACTTAAGTGCCACCAGGCCCAACCTCCTCAAGATGATAACCAGACCTTGACTTGCTCCTCATTTTTGGTCTCTAGCCAAGAGCTTGGCTCAGACTGGGTCATGATTAAGAATCCAGAATGGGGGAGGCATAGAGTCCCTAGTATACAGTGGTCTCACTGACCTGTGCGCCGCTTGGGTCTTGAGGACACTGAAGTGGCCTTAGACTCCAGGAAGTTGGTGACGAAGCGCCTGGCATCGTGCCTGCTCAGCTGGCCTGCCCGGCAAGCAGCCACCACACTGCGGAAGAAGTCCAAGCCCACAGCCTGGCGGAGGCAAGTGTGTCCATTCCCAGCCGTAGGAAGGGCCAACCTAGTCCCACCCTCTGCCCCACAGCCCCTATGTGCTGTGGGGCTCGCATGGTCCTGGATGGATTGGTGGTACCCACAGCCCGTCCCATGCCAGACACCTTCCTACCTCCTGCACCTTCTCCCACAGGTGGGGGCTGATGTAGGTGGCCAAAGGTCCCAGAGCCTGTAGCCCCTCCAGGTTCCAGGAACCAGGAGGCCTGGTGCGTGGGAAAAGGTACTGTGTGGGCGTCTAATATGATACCCCATCTCCTAAGCAGGCTGGAAGAGTACCATAGGCTCTTAATTCCCCGCCAGTGCCCACAGAGTTTTGGGGGTTTGTCTTGCTATGAATCCTAGGTGGTGGGAAGCGCCTTAGCTCTGTACCTCACTGCTTTAACCTACAACGTCAGAGTGAGGTTAAGGCTGGGGTTAGAGTTCTAAGAACAGTAAGGCTTCGGGGCGGCATCACTGCTGTCCTGGATTCAAACCTCAAGCCCCTCCCATCTTGTCTGAAGGAAGGAAGCCCTCTAGCCTCTCTGGATGCCCCCAAGCCTGATCCCTGGAACCCCCACCCACCCAATTTGCGTCTTCCCACTGGCCAGCAGGGCGTTGAGGGCAGCAGTCTGCATGACAGTAAGCCTTGGGCAGAGAAGCAGGTTCTTCAGCACACTGGGGTCTGCAGTCACGATTTGTGGTGCCTCCATGTCACACACCAGGACTCCGAGAAGCCACAGGTCTGGTGCACTGAGCTGAAGGTGGGGTCCCCCCTGCAGAGACAGTAGGCCAGTGCTGAACAGATAACTGGGCCTCACTGCTCAATCTTACCCCCACCTGAGGTACCTACCAGACAGGCCAAGGCTGTGCGCTGCAGGGCAACTCTCTGGTTGGGCAAGTTGGCCAGCAGTTCCGTGTCCCCTTGGGCAGCGTGGTGAATGAAGGCCCTGCAGTTAGTGTTCCCCACCTGGCTCAGACTGAGGACAAATGGAGGGATGTCAGGGAGGCAGGACTGGGCCTCCCACCAGTCTTCCCAGTGTCTCCCAGGTGGCCTAAGACCAGAGGTGGCAGCCCAACCACAACTGGCAGTCACATTACGAGGACCATCACTCTGGTCCTGGGTTCAAACCTCCCTTCTGATGCCAGGGACACTCACTCGTAGAAAAGTAGAAGGTTGGGTGGGTGGAACTCGAAGTCATCCTGGAGGCCCAGCCGTTCGGCGAGGTTGGCCAAGCAGCTGAGCTGAGCAAGGGTAGAGGTCAGGCGGCTGGTTACTGTCTGTCCAGTGTGGACCGGCCCTAGTGGGACACTGGTCAGCCCCTAACCCCCTCAACAGAAGGCACACTTTAAGAAGGAACTGGAGGTGTGGATATATGGGAGAGAAAACCTGAAGTAGCACAGAGTTGAGAAGGCAGGTGGGAAAAACAAGGCTGGAGACGGATAGTCCTGAGAGAAGCAAATGGGCAAACTGCAGTAAAGAGCCAGAGAGGGACGGGGTATGATGGCGCACGCCTTTGATCCCAGCACTCTAGATGCAGAGGCAGGGGGATTTCTGTGAGTTGGAAGCCAGCCTGGTCTATAGAGTGAGTTCAAGGGCAACCAGGATTATGTAGGGACCCTGTCTCAAAAAACAAAACAAACAAACAAACAAACAAAAACAAACCACCACCACCACCACCACCAAAAAACCCAACAACAACAAAAACAAAACCGGCCCCCCAAATCCAGAGATGTTCACACAAGAGTTACAGCTGTTGAATTGTGTGCATTCTAACCTCACCTGAGGTGAGCGGCCCATGGATGGTTAAAGTGGGTTAGCTTTGCCTAGAAAGTGTTCATCTCCATCTGTCTGCCCCTGCCTCCCTCCCTCCCTCTCTCCCTCTCTCCCTCTCTCCCTCTCTCCCTGCCTCTCTCTCTTCCTTCTTTTCCTTTATGGGGTTTCACTATGTAGTCTGTCTGACCGTGAACTGAGGATTCGCCTGAGTTCTGAGAGGGCAGGAATACATCATGCCTATTGTGGTGAGCTGTTGCCATGTTCCCCGAGTGGGTAATGGCAGATTCTGCCTTTCAGGGGACTGGTTCATTCCCTCTAAACTGTCACATCTGCACACGGATGAACATTTCTTTACCATCCCTTTGTCAAGGGGTGCGGCAAAGGCTTGCCTGTTTCCACTGTCAGTACTCTGTGTCTTTGCCCTCGCCAGTAGCCAGGCTAGGGGTGCTTCATCGTTCCACAGAGGCAGATTCTGGTGCTGATTTCCTTCCGGCTTCGTTCATTTTTTGCCTCCGGTTCTCTCTCTCTCTCTCTCTCTCTCTCTCTCTCTCTCTCTCTCTCTCTCCTTTTGGATTTCTCACTCTAATTTCCCCTGGTTTCCTGATAGAAAACCACACTGTTCAGATATTTTTCTTTTGACGTTCTTTCCCCTGGTGGTGGTGGTGATGGGGTTGCACACACGAGGTGGCATGCATGTGGAGAACTTGTGGGAGATGATTCTCTTTCATATGGGTTCTGGGATCAAACTCAGCTTGGCAGGCTAGTGGCAAAACCCTTTACCAGCTGAGTCATCTTACAGGACCTGCAGCTTTCTCTTTGCTAACACACAGATTCAGAGCTGTAGTCGGCCATCGCTCCTGCTGTATTCCATTGATAAGTTTTCTTTCTTCTAGACAAGGGAGGCTAGTGGCAAAACCCTTTACCAGCTGAGTCATCTTACAGGACCTGCAGCTTTCTCTTTGCTAACACATAGATTCAGAGCTGTAGTCGGCCATCGCTCCTGCTGTATTCCATTGATAAGTTTTCTTTCTTCTAGACAAGGGCCCCCCTCTGTAGCTCAGGGTCACAATCCTCTTGTGTCAGCCCCCAGACTGCTGGGATTCCAGCATAAACCAGCATGGCAGGCTGTACTTTTTATTTTCATTTAGCTTAAACCCTTTTTACAACTGTCCTGATGCCAAACGTGGTACTGCACGCCTGGAATCCAAGCCCTTGGAAGGTTTTAACTTCACGAGTTTAAGTTCGGGGCTGAGGGCTGGAGAGATGGGTGAGAGGTTACTTAAGGATATTCCTTAACCACTCCTGCAGAGAACTTGAGTTTGGTTCACAGCCCTCACATGACGGCTAACAACTGCCTGTAACTCCAGTTCCAGGGGACCCAACACCCTCTTCTGGCCCTCTCCAGTGCTGCATATATACATGGAACACAGACATATATGCAGAAAAACATTCGTACATGTTACTTAAAAAAATCTTTAAAAGAAAAAGAGTTAAGGTCGTCCTTGGCTATACGGTGAGTTCAAAACAAGACTGGGATACATGAGACCTCACCCCCAGAAATAAAATCTTGCGAATTTTGTTCATGGCTGGGAGAGATGGCTCAGCAGTTAAGAGTACTGGCTGCACTTTCAGAGGACCTGAATTCAATTTCCAGCATCAACATGGTGGCTCAAAACCATCTATAACTTCAGTTCAGGGGCATCTCACACCCTCTTCTGATCTTTGCAGGTACTGGGCATGCATGTGATGTACATGACAGCAAAAAGCCATATGCATAAAAGAAATCCATTTTAAAGAGTGTGTTGTTCAGCCAGGTGGTGATGCCTTTATATTCCAGCACTTGGGAGACAGAGGCAGGTAAATCTCTGTGAGTTCGAGGCCAGTCTGGTTTACAGAGTAAGTGCCAGGACAGCCAGGGCTACACAGAGAAACCCTATCTCAAAAACAAAAACAAAAACAAACCAAAAGAGTGTGTTGTTCAATTTCCAAGTATTTGAGAGTTCTCCATCTATCTTTCTGCAACTTATTTCTTTTTCAAGTTCATTGTGCTCCGAGAGCAGATACTGGATCCTTTCTTTGTAAGGATTGGGAAGGTGAATCTTAGAGCCAGTAATGCGTTTGTCTTGGTAAGAAGCATGTGTTCTTTTTGGTGTGTGGTAAAGTTCTTGCACATACCAGCTTCGGCAACTGAACTGCTGAATGACCTCCTCTGTGTTCCTGATTCCTCTGTCATACCTGATCTGTCCTGACAGGCAGTAGACAGCACTGACTATCACAATGGATTTACCCATTTCTCCTTCCAGTCTATCTGTTTGCACAATGTGTACCTGGACAATTTGAGGTTAGGTGCACACTCATTCAAGGTTTTGTTTTTTTGTTTTTGTTTTTTACAAAAAGGATCTCTCTACACAGTTGAGACAGTCCCCTGCTCAGTCCCTAAAGGCCGAGGTTAAAGGCCTATGCCACACTGTCCAGCTCTTTCCTTCCGTTAAGTTGGGCAGATGATGGTTGGTCAGATGTAGGGCCAAGTGGACTCAGCTGGCCTTGGTCCAGGCTTTTGCAGCCCCAGTTGGGAGAGAGGCCAATGGGCTGAAAGACCCTCCCTCATGAGTCCTGGAGCTGGACTACCCCAAAGAGGCTCACATCCTAGGTGAGCCCAGGGAGGAGCCTGAGGCAGCGGACAAGACCTGGATCATTTCAAGTTAAGGCCGAAGCACCCTGTAGACAGACGTGCTGGAACACACCGGAACCACCCAATGTGGGTACTCACATTGGTCATCTCATAGAAGAAGAGTCCCCTCAGAAGGGACAGATTACTTGTTACAGTGTGGCACCAAAGAGTCATATTCTAGGTGGCTTTGAGGTTGGCAGGATGACTTGGAGACAGCCCTCTGCTTCAGGAAAGCTGTGTGCCAACCCCAAGCCCTTGCAAAGCTACCCCTCCACCTGGGTACTCTCTGTATCCTGGTTGTTAGCCCACAATATCTGTGTTCTTTTTCAGCCCTTGAAGCACTTACCTGCCAGGCTTTGAGTGCAACCTTCTGTGAAGCCAGGCTTCTGATTAAACTGGAGAGCTGTTCCCGGGGCAGCTGGCTGGCTGGCAAGCACCAGAAGTTTTGCAGGAGGGAGGTATTGTCCCTGTGCGGAAGGAAGAGGCCATGTGGGTCCAAAGGGAAAGACCCACGAAGAAAGTCAAGGGAGGCTATCGTGGACTGCAAAGGGGACTAAGATCACTCAGCTGTCTCCACCATTGTGGAGTAAGAGGCAGGAAGTACCTGTTACAGACAATATTTCCTTTCCTTTTTAACTTCTCCTCCTTCCCTCACTCTCTCCTTCCTCCCTTCCTCTCTCTCTCCCTTCCTCCTTTCTTCCTTCCTTCCTTCCACCATGCATCTTAGAGGACCTTGTTTGGGCCAGGTTCTCAGCCGGATCGGGCTTTAACATGGGTCCTATCATCATTCTGGGGCTCAGGCTCAGCTGACTTTGATTCAGGCTTGGACCAGTCCTGATGGCTGCTGAAGGGTATAGGATCACATGTTGGGTGACTATAGGTGAGGTCATCTTCTGGACTTTTCTCAGGGTGTTATATACCATCTACCTCCTGGGGGAGGGTGTCTCTAATACTAACCCAGGCTTGGCTAGATCCATTCGGGACCCTGGTCCTGCCTGACCAATCACCACATTTGACGACTGGCCCATTGATAAACATGATTCCCAAGAAATGGCGGGAAAGTCAAGCTCAGGCCGCAGAGCCCTGGACAGAAGAAAATGACTAAGCTAAAATGATTTAAGGGATAGTGATGGCCTTGAAGGTCCTGGTCCTAGTACAAGCAGTGAGGGAGCCAAGAGCTCCAAGGGGGGAAGCCTGGGCAATACTGGCTGAGGTCATAAGTCTCTGATGGTTGAGGCTTCTTGTGATCATGACCACACTATTGACAATGGCCAGGGACTTGCTGACATATAATTGACACTGGACCCTGGAAGCAGGCCGGTGAGTGTCACTGAAGTCAGGCTAGGCCTTCTAGGACAGTGATGGCAAACAGTGGCCCTGTCTGGGCCTTATGTACAGACCCTGGACATAGTTCCTCCCCTGGGACCACCAACAGAGGACTCAGGACCATTTTTCCTCTCCATACCCCGTTTCAGAAAACAATTTGCCCAGTTTGGGTTTTGCTCACCTGACCCATTCATTGGCTTCACTAACATTCAGTCCTCCCTTGGGCAAGCCTTTAGTCTGAGGACCCGAGCAGTGGGCGGTGAGGGACAGGAGGAGGGCGAGACCAGGACTTGCTAAGGCACCTGCAACAGAGTGTTGGTGAGGGTGTGGGAAGGAGTTCCCTGTGCCTACCTCAGCCACAGCCCCTCCTAGAATGGAGGACCTGGAGGGGGCTTGCAGAGCCATCTCAGTTTCTGTATACATAGCCTGGGCCTGCATGTGGTGTGAATGCTGGTACCCACACTGTCTGCAAGTATGCGTATGTTTTCTGTACACACGTACATGTGTGTAAGTACCTCCTGGATTGTTGCTCTGTGTGCTTATATTTCTAACACTGAAACCCCAAAACTCAGAGATAGAGGGTTGGCACCATATTCTTCCAAGCCCCTTGTTTCTATAGTGGGACATAAAAGGGTCTCCCAGGCCAGAAGGAAGAGATTTGTTTTCAGCAACACAGAGCAGACTCTTAGCAAAATCTCTTATGCAGCAGCAACAGGGCCTATGGAAGATGACCATACTCTGATGTCTTTTGTGGACCGTTATCCCCCCTGCCTCCTTGGGGCCTGGCCTGGTTTATGCTGGAACTACCAAAGAGGGCTTGCTGCCTATACTGGTGGTGGCTCCTTCAGCCACAGCTCTGTCTTGTCCACACTAGGACCCCTAGGACTGTGTTGGTGGGGCTGTGGTTCCAATGCTCTTTTGTACCACGCTAGCTGGCCTGTGTCCCAGGGACCTCAGTCTCCTCCCTTCCTTTCCTTGCAGCAGGTCCCCAGATTTGGGTTCATGTGGATGGAATGGCCATCAATACCCACCACTGCAGCAATATGACCCATAGCCACCCAAGGGCCCCAGGCATCCCCTTCTGTGTAGAAGTGTTTTCTCACCCACTCTGGAGCCCATAGCTGAAAGTCGGAGAGTTCTGATCATCCTGGCTGAAGCGTCTCAGGGCAGGGAAGCCCGAAGGCTGTGGGTTGTAGGTCCAGGCCTAGCTGGATATGAGGCAGGGAGCGACTCAGGTTAGTTTCACAGGAGATGGAAAGGGAGAGAGAAATAGAAAGAGAGCCAGCGTTAACATCTCGAAGGGTACCTGACCCTGCCTGGGGAGGAAAACAGCCCCACAAACAAACGTCACAACGGCAGGGAGTGGCAGGGGAGGAGAGCTAGTGAACCTGGCCTTTCTTATCACAGGTTTGGCCCCTGGGACCCATGAGTGCCTTGTATCCAATTAGCAAATCTCACAAACAGTGAATCTCCCAAGCAGTGGGGGAGAGATGCCCCTTAATGCCTTGTGACCCAAACCTCAGACATCAGCTGTCTCTGAGTTCCTGGTACTAGAAGACAAGAGGGGGCTCAGCTAGAACTGTTGGACTGCCTTGTGCCACTTACTTTCCCTACCACAGGGGGTATAGTCTGATGACTTTTGGGTCCCTATGATCTTCTGACTCTGTGAGGCCCAAGAATTACACAGGAAGGTTACTACCCTGTGTAGGGAGCAAAACAGGCTCAGATGCTTAGCAGTCTGCAACACTGTGGTCTGGTTGGTGTCAGATCTTACCTGTGAAGGAATATGGAGTCTGGTAGTGAAGGTGCTGTCCAGGGCAGGGAAGAGGCTACTTCTGACCAGATGGTCACATGATATAGTAGATCAAGTGTTCCAGATGCCAGTGATCCAGGCTCAGATTCTGCCGATCCTTGTAGCTGAGTCCCAGGATGCAGGGCTGGTGTGCATTAAGCTGTCACAGTTCATGCTCATCTGCAAACCTGGCCCAGTAGGCAGCCCGGGACTGCCCTGCCTAGTCAAACCACTGTGGCAGTGACACCTGCCAGGCAGGCCTGTGGGAAGGAGACTAGACTGTGCCAGGTGATGCTTGTATCAACCCCTCGGGCCCAGGCATAGCACGCACCTGCTCTTCAGCCCCAGGAGAAACTCAGACTGAGCTTGGGCTGAGCTCAGGGTTGGCAGGCACCCAGCACACACCCTCCCCTGGAGGCCCCGCTTCTTTCAGAGTGTGACGAGGGGCAGCCTGAATTCACGTATGTCTCATCTCTGTGCACATAGGTGTATCTGCACAGACTGTGCATCCCCAGAATTTACACATGCAAGCTGTTCCACACTGGACATTAAGCACACAGACAAGTATGGTGGCTGGGCATCGCCATCCCATGGGTGCTAAGGACAGTGTTGTGTAGACATGTGGGCTGTGAAGGAGAGTGAGCATTCAGAGAGGCATACATTGGACATTTATTCCAGATGATGGCTCTCCTCAGGGTCTGGAAGCTGCTGCCAAAACTTTAGGGCACAATCACCAGCACCAGGGCCAAGATGACAGCTCCACCAGGCAAGCCTCTGAGAGGGTGACGTAAGAGGAAGCTATGCACGGGGACTTCCAACCTACCTGCTGGATTGTATTGTGAGACGCTGCCTCTGGGCTGTAGCAGATGTGTCCTGAGTGTTCCAGGCTGGTTCCTGACTCATGGCACTGATCATTGCCTACTTGAAGCTCTTACTTTGGGAGGGGCTGTGGTGAGAAAGAAGGCTCCAGGGCCTTGAACCCCTGAAGTGTGGGACTGAAGCTACATAATCACCATCAAGCCTGCTCTGTAGCCCCGTGCGAGGCTGGCAGCTGTAGTAACAGCAGATCATAGACCCCAGGAGTCTCAGAGTCCTTCCTGGTGGGTGTCACATTAGGTTTGAGTTCAGACGGCTTGGCTGGTTCAGAGTCTTGCTCAGGATGGGTCTCACAGGGCTCCTGGGCTTCCATCTGGGCCAGTGTAACTGACATAGTAGTTCCCAGCAGCTACATTTTGCAAAAGTGAGGGGAACCCACTAATAGTGGGAGTTTAGGGGTCCTCATTCTCGAGGGACAAGGTCCTGGGGACACTTTTGGGAAAGGGTCCCAAGTATAGATGACAGGCTGACCCTGAGCCCCGTTATTGACCTGGGGTCAAAAGCAGACTGTCAATGGAACTCTGACTCAATTGCTGACCTGGGGACAGGTTTTGGCCAAGGAATGGTTTTTGTGTTTGAATTTATTTGTGGTCCTGGTACTGAACCTAGGAACTTGAGCATGCTGGTCAAGTACTCCACCACTAAATTACACCCCCTGCTTTGGCTTAAAAGACTGTTCTGGACATGGAGGGGTGTCAGGTGGTGGTGGGGTCTCCACCTATCTGCAGGGCCCAGGTAGGCTGGAGGAGAGTTTCCACATTCTGGCTTTGGCAGAGGTCAGATTCTGGGCTACCCATTGTGGGCTTGACTTCTAGTGCAGCCCGAGGCCCAGGATCAACAAATGATCATAGCAATAGAGTCATAGTTGATAGGGCCACATCCCATCCCTCTCTTGTGGCTAACTGGACCCTCCCAGAGCCTTGGGCTAGTTCAAATCCCGACTTTCCAGATGAGAATATGGGGCCCAGAGAGGCTGAGTGAGTGGCTCTAGGGCACGCAGTAAGTGCCATTGCCAGAGAACCCTGGGCAAGGCCTCCAGTACACTGCCCCACTTGACCCTGCCTGGAGTGCTGGCTGGGCTGGCCTTGTCTTAGGTGGCCCCTCCTCCAGGGAGCCTTGTAGAATTAATTGCTCTATATTCTTTCAACCTTGCCTACCTCATAGCCACAGGATGAGGGAGAATGTGCAAAGGTGAGTCCCCTACTGGGACTCTGGAGCCTCAGCTGGCGACATCCCACCTGGCATGGGAGCAGATGCTAATCAAGTAGGTACAGGGGCTTGGGAGCCCATGAGGACTGGTTGGGATTTTCTAGGCAGACATAGTTTTGGAGTGTTTTCTGGAGCAGGGCCTTGCCCAGGCCTTCTGCTCCATTTTCCCTCCAACCTGGCCTGTCTGTCTGTCTGCCTCTCATCTATCTCACTCCTTGCTTCATGGCTTCAACTTTCCACTCTTTACCTGGCCATTGGGAGAGTTCAGAGATCTCTCACCCCCCTCTCACTGCCCATTGGAGTTCTCCCCCGATGACAAGCTATGGCTGGTGTACTGGTGCTGCCTAGGCCACTTGGCACAGCTGAAGTCTGGCAGAGCATGTGACACGAGGTTGCATTCTTCTGCTCCCACAGCTGGTCTGTCCTTTGGGAGGTAGAATGGGTCATGGAAGTAAAGGAGAGCATTGTCTCCGTCTGGGGACCCACTTGAAGCTCCTGTGCCCTAGAGGGTGCTGGCTATGATGCCAGTCATTGCTTTGATTCCTGTTCCAGCAGGGCCACGCCTACCATGGGGGGATTTGCTTCTTTCCTTCTCTTTTTTTTGGTTTTTCGAGACAGTGTTTCTCTGTAGTCCTGGCTGTCCTGGAACTCACTCTGTAGACCAGGCTGGCCTCGAACTCAGAAATCCACCTGCCTCTGCCTCCCAAGTGCTGGTATTAAAGGCGTGCGCCACCACTGCCAGAAGAGGGAAGTCTTGATAGATCCCTGTCTGAGGTCTGGCAGAGACAAACCCCTGTGAACAACAAAGGTGTGAGGTTGGCTCAGCCCCACTCCCTACAGGTCACAGGCTGAGGAGCAGGCACTTTAGGGTCAAGTGGCAGACATGCTGGTAACAGGACCCAGCAGTGCCCCCATGTGGTGATAGCAGGTATGACAGCTGCTGAAGGAAGACAGGAGCTTTGGAGTTGGCTGCCAGGGAAGTGAGCGACCGTTGCCTGGGTCTTCAGAGACATTCCTTCAGATCACCACTATAAGTAGCTCTGTGCTAAGTGAGAGCCATCCTGAAATACAGCAAACAGGAAAAGACCCGTATCTCCCCATGGAAAGACAAAAAAAAAACCATGTGAGTGGGGGCTCAGTGGAGGCTAGCATGGCATGGCTTCCCAATATACTCCAAGCTCTCCCTTTGCAGACTGGGAAACTGAGGCACAGAAAGCAGAAGCAGGGCCTCATGGCCTTGACTTCCATGAAACTTTTACCAAGATCTAGTGGGAAGTGGCTTCTGGTCTGGTCCATCATGGGAGCTGTAGTCCAAACCCAAGTCTGGGGGCAGTTGAGGAGACATATTGCAGTGGGGAGGGACTGAGCAGTAGCCAGGTGACCTCAGAGGGAATGTTGGCTTTGTGATGTTCTCCCATGAGCACTGGGACTCTGGGCACCTAGGCTATAGGCCAATGTGAACAGTGGCTCTCCTAGAGACTCTGGTTGAAAGCTGCTATAATGTTCCAAAACTGGGAGGGGCCTGCTGGGGACTGGGCATATGACCCATCTTCTGGTCCCTACTAAGAACCAGGCCCCAAGCCCCGTGCAAGTTTCTCATTGCCTATGGGGCAAGGAAGGGCAGCAGCCATAACCTTAAGGTCAACAGTGGGTCCTGCTATGCAGTCATGGGCTAGAGGTCTACCAGGTTCAACAAGGAAGGATCAAGGGTACCCCACATTAGATATACTCATGGTCACTCTCAAGATTGATCACTGAACATTTATTCTTAATCCTAGACCCTAGATGCAGCCAGGGTGCTGTGACAGGTGAGGCCCGGAAGGCTCCCAAGAGAGGACCCAAACGTTGGCGCTGATACTCTATGGCTATGTAGAAGCCAGGCAGGTAGTGACATGGTCAATACTCCAGCTAGGAGCCCATAGAGCAGAAGCAGCATCCATGGCAGGTTTAGAGGGATGGGCATGCATGGAGGGCATCTCTGTAGATGCCCCAACACATTCCCATGCATTGGGGTCAAGCGCTAGATGCAGGCAGAGGTGAGGTCCTGGCAGAGTTCAGGAAAGGCAAAGGCACATGACAGTGGCAGGTAGCAAGAGACAGGTTGGGGGCTGCAGGTGACCCAAGTCCAGGTAGGCTAATGCCAGGATGGCTCTTCTCAGGCACTGTGTGGCCCTGAAGGATCCTTGCTCCTGGCTTTGCCCTTCCTGGCTAGGGGCTTGGGCAAGTCTGGGGTGAAGCTAAAGAGGCAGAAAGCTGTTCCAGAAGGAAAAGCCTTAGCTTCCCCTGGAGGAATGCTGAGAGACTTACCTACAGCCTGAGTACCCTTCCTCTAGCAATCATGGCTGCCTAGCTGCTGAATAGAGCAGCCCTCAACCCCCAAAGCCCAGAGGCCCTTAGTTGTCCGGCTCTAGTGTCCACTCTGATAGCCACTGCAGGCACGATGCTCTCTGTGCCTCAGTCTCAGGAGGGGGCCGACCTGGCCTGGGCTGTGGAGTGGAGGGGCTGCAAGGCCTTGGCCCTCCACCCATAGGGTCGGGGTCAGGGTCAGTCCGTAGGGCCTGGATGAGCTGTTCAAGGGGTTGAACACAGGTATTGGGACTCCAGCAGGCATCAAGGGCAGGCAGGAAGGGGTCGGGTGTACAGGCCTCCACGCACTCAGCCTGTGTGGGGATGCGCAGGTAGAAGGCATGTAGCATCATGCGGAAAGGTTGGTCCTCCTGGTCCTCAGCCTGTCCATAAGTCAGGTCACCCACGATAGGGTGGCCAAGGGCACTGCAGTGTACACGAAGCTGGTGTGTCCGGCCTGTGGATTCAGGGATAGGAGGTCAGGATGAGAGGAACCATTCTTTGTCACATCCCTTGCTCTTACAGTATCCAGCAAGTTCTCCGGGTTGGCTTTAGAGTCTCCCAGCAGCCCTTTGGCTGTCTGTTGTGTGTTGTAGTGCTGAGGAATGAGCCCAGGGCCTGGGGTATGCTAGCAAGCATTTTACAGGCAACTGTACCCCAAATCTCTTCTTTCTCCCTTTAAAATTCTTTTAAAGTACATGTTAATTGTGTGTGTGTGTGTGTGTGTTGTGTTCCTGCATGTGCTTGCATGATGCTATACTGTCAAAGTAAATCAGAAGACAACTTTTTTTTTTTTTTTTCGAGACAGGGTTTTACTGTGTAGCCCTGGCTGTCCTGGAACTCACTCTGTAGACCAGGTGGGCCTTGAGCTCACAGAGATCTGCCTGCCTCCAAAGTACTGCAATTAAAGGCAAGCGCCACCATTTCACCGTCCAGAAGACACCTTCTAAGAGTCTCTTCTCTCCTTCCGCCATGTTGGTCTGGGACTCAAACTCAGGTTGTCAGGCTTGGCAGAAGGCACCTTCGCCTGCTGAGCCACCTCACTGGCCCCTTTTCCTGTTTTTCTGGAGACAACTCTCATGTAGCCAAAGATGGGCACGGACTTCTGATCTTCCTGCCGCTATCTCTAGAGTGCTAGAAATAAGTGTCTATGCTAACACCTGTTTACCTAGTCTTCTTTTTTAAAGAATTAATCCCTTGCTAGGCAGTCATGGTACATGCCTTTAATCCCTCTGGAGAGGCAGAGGCAGGTGGAGCTCTCTGAGTTCGAGGCCAGCCTGGTCTACAGAGTAAGTTTCAAGGCAGCAAAGGCTTCACAGAGAAACCCTGTTTCTAAAAACAAACAAAAGAAATAAAGAAGAAAAGAAAGAACGAATCTCTCCTGAGTAGCTGCTTTGCAGATCTGTGCCACTAGGAAGGGCAGAGCAGGGTGGGGCAGGCTCTTGGTATGGGATTCATTATATCCCTTGCTATCAATGAGATTATTGGAACTCAGGACAAGAGATTGGTCTGGGGTGGGCCATGAGGACACAACCAGAAAGACACTTGGTCTAGCTAGAGATCAGTTTGACCATTAGGGTACATGCAAGCACCAGCAAAGATCTTGCTATTGGCTCTGCCCGCACACCTGGTATAGACCCAGGCAGGCCACAATGCCTATATCTCATGGTCCTTTCTTATATGATGAACCCCTGCCCTGGACATACCTGTAAGTGGCTTCAGCAGCACTTTGGACACAGGATCACCAGCATACAGCCCATGTTCCAGGACCAGCAGCTCTGTCAGACTTGGCTTAGGGTTCTCACAACCTAGATGGAAAGGCAAGGGTCAACTGGGTCAGCCCTAGAGCCTGAGCCAACTCCAATCTACACCTGTCTGGCTGTTCCCATCCATGCAGGGTTTGGAGACATGCCCACGGCCCCCACTATTACCATGAGTGCCCTCGATGCACATGGTGTGAGTCCGCCCCTCTGTGCTGTTCCTGCCAATGGCATAGTTGATCGTCACTTGGCTTTCCTGGACATGGCCTCGGACCTGTCGAGCAAGGACATCACATATAGCTCACAGGGCCACACTGCCATCTCTGAGAAGGATGTGGCTGAGCTCTAAGTGGGCACTTAGGCCTGGCATGGAGCTTGGGTTAGAGGGGCCTGCCTGCTGGAGTAGGCCATGAGCCTTGGGTCTCCACACAGCATCCCAGGAACTGGCCAGGACTTACCAGTGCCAGGTAGGCTTTGGTAACTCTCCGTTCCTTGAAGCACTTATAAGCGCTGCCTGCAGCTGCTTTATTCAGGGCCACGCACAGCGCCCCACTGGTGGAGAAGTCCAGCTGGTGGCAGAACCTGGGAAGGGGCAGAGGAGCAACAGTGGCTGGACCCTGCTGTGTTCTGATTAGCACCTTTGTAGCAGAGTCCGGTGTTCCAGCATCCTTTGGAAGGACGCTGCAGTGGGGCTCTCTGTGTTGGCTGTGTACCTGAACCCATAGCAGG
The DNA here is from genome assembly GCA_019843965.1 of Rhynchomys soricoides. Classification (NCBI taxonomy): domain Eukaryota; kingdom Metazoa; phylum Chordata; class Mammalia; order Rodentia; family Muridae; genus Rhynchomys; species Rhynchomys soricoides. The sequence goes on from JADRCH010000008.1 coordinate 15,128,398, forward strand.
TGTCAGGGTCAGCCAGCTCTGGGAAGTGGTGTCGGAGCTGCTTCTGTAGGGTCAGGGTCTCCCTCCAGGTCTTGCTATCAATGCGCAGGTCCCAGTGCTTGTTCACCACCAGGAAGTCGCTGCTCTGGTACACGATGGACAGATTTTCCATGCTGCCAGGCTCCATGGTGGGGCTGCACGCAGGTGGGAGTGAGCCTGGGGTGGGAGGGTGCCTGACCTGGACTTCAAGTACTGCGCGCACTTACTGGGGCCAGCACCTGCTGGAACCCTTTATGCCTTCCACAAGGGGCCAGGCCAGGGGTGTCAGCTCCGGAATGGGAGTCTGGCCAAGGTCAGGAGATTCTGACTTGACATGGACTTAGGGTGAGGGAGCTCCCCCTGACCCAACGTGGAATAAACAGCCTGGTTGTCCAGCTCACCCCTTCACACTTCAAGCTAGGTTATAGACCTTCTTTGAGTAGGCAAGGAAGAGGACAGGGTTTGCTGTGCCCTGATTGGCCCGGACCACCCAGGACTGCATGCGTTCCCTAACTTGCCTCCCATCAGCCTGTAATCACAGGCAGACCCTTTAGGACTTACCTGCAACAGGGCCAAGGGACCAGGATGTCACTTCTCAGCACTACATCCAACCTTGCTTCCCTTTGCTAGGAACCAGGTCTTGGCCTGGTGGGCGCGCAGCTCCGCCTTGCTAATTCCACCTTGTTAATGGATGGTCGTACTGGCCAATAGCATTCCGGGCCTGGAACTCCGCCCACTGAGGAATGGCGAGGCCCTTCCCGAATGGTGTGCGCACGCACCTTCTTAGTCCCACCTATTTCCCCGCCTCCCGCACGGACGGATTACTGTACAGGCCAATAGAAAGCGTTCTTGGTCCTCCACTTCTACCATTGAACTATTATTCCTCTCCTCCCGCCCTCTGCGTGTGAAGACCCGCCCTTCCCCGCTGGCCAATGGCGGGCGCCTCTGGGAACGCCGGCTGTTGATTGGCGGTACTGGAGGCTCGCGGGGAGGGGTGGCGCGCAGTGGCAGCTGCGCGGGAAGTTCTGAGGGACTCTTAGCCGTGGGAGCTGTGGTCTGGCTGCACTGGGGACCATGGAAGACTACGAGGAAGATCTGTACGGTGTGGAGGATGACTTCCAAAACCAGTTCGCGGCGGAGCTCGAAGTGCTGGCGGAGCTGGAAGGTGGGCGCTGGTCCTGGGTCGCGACCAGGTTGTGGCTGCATCCTGCTGCAGCATGAAGAGCTGTGTGGATGGGATAGGCAAAGGCTGGGAGTTCACTTCTTGATGTGTGTTGCTGCTGTCAACCTCTGTCTCAGCAGGAACATGGGACCTGGCGCCTTCTGGGACCCTCCAGACTCCGGCGAGCCGCCCTCCGCTAACCTTCGAAGAGGCCATCGCTGGTGGGGGCACTGTCCCGCGTCCCTGCCCTGCAGGGTCGCCAGGAAACGACAGCCGCAACACTAGAAAGAATGTTCGTAGGGACCAGCCCGCGCCCTCCAGTATGTCCGATTGGGGACTGGGCACTTAAGGTTGGGGGATTCTGAGGATCAGTTTTCTATTCTTCCTTCTCTTCCTGCCTCTGTCCCTGCAGGCCCCATGGTCAAACGGCCCAGGTTGGACGTGGTGAAGAGGCTGAACTTCGAGCCAGATATGGAGGAGCTCTTGTATCCCGACTCCCCCCCTGGGGACATCACTCCCCCACCGAGTCCAGAGGTCTTCCCTGAGATGTGGGATACTAGGTGTGTTGTTTAAGGGCGTGTAATTCTGCCTTGAAAAGCTGCCTGTCCCCGGATGAGGCTCAGGAAGTGGATGTCTATGTGTGGGAAGGCAAGAGGAGTGAGTGTGGGTCCCATTGAGAGTGACTGGAGATGCTTGTCTCTCCTAGGTCCTCAGATGCTAGTGCTGACAATGGCCTCATGCAGGCGTTGCCAAGTCCCCACAATCCTGTTCTGCGACGGCCCCCTGTCTTAGAGGATTACATCAATGTGACATCCACATGTGGAGAGCGGGCCTTTTTGGTGCTTCGGGATGACCTCACAGGCACTGGGGTGCAGGTATGTGACCATAGCACGGGGTTTGTCATGGCATTGGTTCATTTATGTTGCCAATGGGCTCTCAACAGTTTCTGAGGCCAGTTTCACTTGTCTGAATTGCTAGAAACAGGCACATCCAGTGTTGGAAACAGCAGTGCTACTTTTGGGGTATGTGGCCTTAGAGTGCCACCTTTTACCCCATATATTAGCTTCCTGTTTCTCTTCTTGCCCCACCCTAAAGCTGACCTTCCTGGGACCTGGCCTATCTTTTTTTCTTTTTCTTTTTATTTTTGGTTTTTCAAGACAGGGTTTCTCTGTATAACCCTGGCTGTCCTGGAACTCACTCTGTAGATCAGGTTGGCCTCGAACTCAGAAATCCGCCTGCCTCTGCCTCCCAAGTGCTGGGATTAAAGGCGTGCACCACCACTGCCTGGTAGGGGACCTGGCCTATCTGAAGGCAGCATCCATCTCTTCTCTGATTAGGCAAGGTTTTATCTCTCTCCCTCTGTCTCTTCTTCTGGGGGAAAGGGCACTGTGGGTGCCTCCATGACCTGGGAGGGTTACAGAGATGACAAATCTGTCTTGCCCAGAACCCTCTTCTGGATGTCCAATGTCGAGGCCGTGGCCAGCTGGACCTGCTGGGTGTCCCCTTTACCTCTCTGAAGGAGCAAGTTGACAGCAAGGTGAGTTTAGTGGAGTGGGGAGTTTGTGTGTTGAGTCGGGTGCCAGCTGGATTTGTCCTGACCCCAGCCTGTCCTGTTTGTATAGAGACGGCAGCGACTGCTTGAGGAGGCCCAACAGCTTTCAGACACTCTACATAGGTGACTAGCACACTTACCATCCCGGGAACCCCTGTTGGTTTGGGCATATATGGTGGGCATGGTGACTGTGATCCCTCTGTAGTGAATCAGGACTTACTTCTCTTCAGCCTCAGGTCTGAAGGGGAGGAGGCTGTGCTTGAGGGGCCCCCTGCAGAGGAGCCAGCCCCTGGTCAGGACACTACTCAGCACTGCCTCTGGGTGGATGAGTTTGCACCCCAGCACTACACGGAACTGCTCAGCGATGACGTGAGCTCCTAGCTCCTGTTCTCAAGTGTGACTGGCTTGCCTTATCAGCAAGAGGAAAGGGCTAGGGTCTAGTTGATGTTTGTGTTGGTGGGCCACTGGGTGCTAAGGATGATGTGGGGACTCTAAGTGCTAAATAGGGAAACTGAGTCAGCACAAAACTAGTTTACTTCTAGTTGACTGGAACCTGCTGTGGGCCTTTGTTAGAGGTCTGGATGTCCTAGCTCAGTGGTTGTCAACCTTCCTAATGCTGTGACCCTTTAATATAGTTTCTCGTCTTGTGATGACCCCAACTGTAAAATTATTTTCATTACTGCTTCATACCTGTAATTTTGCTACTGTTATGAGTCGTAATTTAAATATCTGTGTTTTCCAATGGTCTTAGGTGACCCACAGGTTAAGAAACACTGTCCTAGCCTGTCCCCTTGCTCACCCTCAGCAATTGGTGCTGACTTGTCCTGGGGTGAGCATAGGGTCTCAGAGGCTGGAGGCCTTAGTGAAATTGTTGATAACCAGGGCCTGGGTCTTCTGAGCCTCAGTGTCCCTGTCTGTGTTGAAAATGTGGGCTTGGCAGGGCCCTTCCCTTAGGCTTTGCTCTTACAGTTTACCAACCGCTGCCTCCTCAAGTGGCTGAAGCTGTGGGACCTTGTTGTGTTTGGCCATGAGAGGCCTGCCCGGAAACCCAGAGCTGGGGTAGAGGCAACCCGGGTTGGAAAGGAGGCCACAGCCCCTGGCAAGTGGAAAAGCCATGAGCAGGTCCTGGAGGAGATGCTAGAAGCCGAGCTGGACCCGAGCCGGAGGCCACGGCAGAAGGTAAACCCCACCCAGGGCCTGTATGAACATAGCTGACCTTAGGGCTTTGCCTTCTGGGGAGCCAGTGCTAGTGTAATAGTTTTTTTGGGGTGTGTGTGTGGGGGGGTGTCTATGAGGCATCTTTAACTCTTCTAGAGTCTGTGGGTTCAGTGACATCAGGGTTGGCATCAAGTGCCAGTGTTGTGAATTCAAAGTTAAATCCACTCTCCTAAGGGTTTAGATAAAGTCTGAAGTCCTTGAATGATCTGCATCTCACCAGCAGGACGCTGGGCAGCAGGAGAGGGGCTCGTGTTCCTGTCAAGTCCCCACATAACTTGCTTCCTGGGCAGGGTTTTGTTCTGGGTGTTCTCATTTGATGGCTGGATCAACCTTGTTTCTAGTTCCTGGCTACTGGCCAGGAGCTCCCTGGAGGCTAAGGGATCGGCTGTCTGTCCTCCACTTTGACTGTAGGTGGCACTGCTGTGTGGCCCTCCAGGACTAGGCAAGACCACTCTGGCTCATGTGGTTGCAAGGCATGCAGGGTATTGTGTGGTAGAGATGAACGCAAGGTGAGTGGAGGAGACCCTTGTATGGGGCTTCCATGAGGTTGAACCTGTGATGCAGGTCTCAAACCCTGGCTGGTGGGTGTGGCTGGGTTGTGGATGTGTAGGCTGGGGTAGGGACATCTCTTTCATGGCTTACTGAAGTTGGTGGTAGCTACATCCTGTGGGCGCCTCATAGCATCCTGCTGGGATGCTGGCTGCTACCTAGTAACACTTGGCCTTACTCTTCCAGTGATGACCGTAGCCCCGAGGCCTTCCGTACACGCATTGAGGCAGCTACACAAATGGAGTCGGTGCTGGGTGCAGGGGGGAGGCCCAACTGCCTGGTTATTGATGAGATCGACGGGGCCCCCACGGTGGGACTCTACAGCCTAGGTGGGTGGGTGGGCAGGCTGGCTGGGTGCACTGGGGCTTTGCCTCACTGGCCTCTTCTTCTGTGCCTCCCTGAAGGCAGCCATCAATGTTCTCTTGAGTATCCTGAATCGCAAGGGTCCACAGGAGGCTGAGCAAGGAGGCACAGCTGTGGCTGCAGGGGGGCGGCGACGCAGGGCTGAGGGGGGCCTCCTAATGAGGCCTATCATCTGCATCTGCAATGATCAGTGAGTGCGGTGGGGAGACATGGCCTCTCTAAGCAGAAGGGTCCCCTGGCCTAGCCCTGGCCTGTCCCTTGTGTGGCCACCGTGGGTCCTGTCCTGCAGGTTCACACCTTCTCTGAGGCAGCTGAAGCAGCAGGCTCTTCTGCTCCACGTCCCACCAACTTTGCCCTCCAGGCTGGTGCAGCGGCTCCAGGAGGTCAGCAGGGCAGGGAGGGGGACAGCTTCCAGTGGGAGATACAGCCTCTATCCCCACCTCCCTTCCCATGTTCCTCCCCTTTGAGCATCCTGATTCTGTCTTGAGCTGTCAGATTGTACTATCATGAGAACTGCCCTGCACTCTCTGGCTGCCCCAGCACAGGGTTGTTTACCCACATCCGGGGAACCAGGTCATGGCCACAGGGTTGCCTCTGAGGATGTGCTAGACTGGGCATGGGTCCTCTTAGCAGGGACAGACACTCTAGTGCTTATCCTGCCTCTAGATCTCCCTGCAACATGGCATGCGGTCTGACCCAGGTGCACTGGCTGCCCTCTGTGAGAAGACCGACAATGACATCCGTGCCTGCATCAACACCCTACAGGTGGGCACACGGCTTGGGTGAAGCAGGGTGGGGTGAGAATGGCCGATGCTTACTCCGCCCTTTTCCAGTTTCTGTATGGGAGGGGCCAGCGGGAGCTGAGCGTGAAGGATGTGCAGACCACCCATGTCGGCCTGAAAGACCAGCGCAAGGGGCTATTCTCTGTGTGGCAAGAGGTCTTCCAGTTGCCCAGGGCTCAAAGGTAGGTAGTTCAGGTAGTATGAGTGGGCCAGCCTCGCTCTGGATGCCTCTGTTGCCTAGAGCCCTTTGATGCCACCAGGGCTCCAGGATAGCTGTTTGGCCTCACTGTGTCCTCTGGGTAGGGACCTGACTTGGTTTGGGAACCCAGTTTCTGCCCCAAGAGGAGTTGGCTAGAACCTCCTAAATCTGTGGCCTGGAGGGTGACCCTCCCTGACCTTACCTTCGTCAGTTCAGAGTCTCCTCGATGGCTCCGCTTAGAGATTCTTATACCTTCAGAGTGAAATAAAACAGGCCAGCCAGGGCTCCCCTCAGAGCATGCAGGATGTGGTTAGGATGGCTGCCAGCACCTTTGCTTGCACTGGGCGTGGCCCCAGCCTCAGTACCCTCTACTTGCAGGCGACTCGTGGGCCAGGACCTGATGCTACCAACCCACGCTCTCCTGCTCAGCGATGGCGACAAGGGCTCTCTGACCCTGGCCGCCCAGCGCTTCTACCACATCCTGCGTGTGAGCACCTCTGCGGGCGAGCATGAGAAGGTTGTTCAGGTACCTGTGCCCACCTCAGCTCTCATGACGCTGGTGCTGAATGAGTAGATAGTGAGCAGAAGATGTCCTGAAAGTGAAGGGTGTGGCTGGATGGGTGTCAGGCATTTGAAGGGGTGGTAGGATCAAGGACAGGCCACAAGGAAGGAAGGACCCTCAGGCCCAGAAAGGGAAGTGACAGAAGGCAAGGAGCTTAGGCATCTAAGGATGAGTTTTGGGCTGGGGACTGGGAACCATCTGGAGCTTTCTGGGTGGTACATGCTGAGGCCTGGGCTTAGAGGGACTAGATACTAACTGGAGGGTGCCCATGGGGTGAAGAGCAGGTAGAGAGGTATGCACTTGAGCAAGCGACATAGCCTCCCCTACTCCGCAGAGGGCCTGGCTTAAGCTGCTTCCAGCTTTAAGCGGCTTTGGATTAGTAGTTGGGAATCCACTGACAATCTGGAAATGTGCAGTTTAGAGGGGCTATGCAGTATGACCAGTGGGAACTGGACTCGCACAGGCAAGCTGGGCAGCTATGCCCTGAATTTGGAGGATATAGCTTTCTGCTCTAACTTCTGGAACCGTGGGAGACTGGACCATGTGTCACCCAGCTTGTCTCAGGCTTTCATTAGACTAGTAGGTCCCTCCCTGGTATTGGCAGCTGATCCTTACACCTTGGACTTCTCAGAGCAAGAGCTAGTGAAAGGGTCCTGAGGCTAATGCTCACGCTGTGGGGAGATGAGGGGGTCAGAGAGTCAGGGCCTACCTACTCCTGCAGGAGTTCATGGCCTGCTCACTCCTCTTAGGGCCTGTTTGACAACTTTCTACGCCTTCGGCTTCGGGACTCCAGCCTAGGCACCGTGTGTTGTGCCCTTGACTGGCTGGCCTTTGATGACCTGCTGGAGCAGGCTGCCCACCATGGCCAGAGCTTCCAGTTGCTGCGCTACTTGCCCTTCCTGCCTGCGGCCTTTCACGTGCTCTTTGCCTCCAGCCATGTGCCACGGATCACTTTCCCCAGCAGCCAACAGGAGGTGTGACATCTGCTGAGTTTGTGCTTAGGGTCTGGCTCTAGGGGTTTCTGCTCACCTGGCCCTGGCTCACTTTCTGTCCTAGGCCCAGACCCGGCTGAGCCAGACAAGGAACCACATACAGACACTGGTGTCAGGTATGGCACCGGCCACCCGTAGCCGGGCCACACCACAGGCCCTTGTTCTAGATACTCTCTGCCTGCTCCTGGATGTCCTTGCACCCAAGTTGCGCCCCGTGAGTGTCAGATATGGAGGAAGGGATGGAGCTTGTGGCCAAGGTGGCTTGAGGCATTGCTCAGTTGCCCCACCTGTGCCCGCTTGATCGTAGGTGAGCACACAGCTGTACAGTGCCCGTGAGAAACAGCAGTTGTCCAGCCTTGTGGGTACCATGCTTGCCTACAGTCTCACCTACCACCAGGAGCGCACACCTGATGGGCAGTACCTCTACAGGCTGGAGCCGTGAGTGCCCTTGTGACTGGGGCAGGGGGAATACCTGGGGACATGCAGTGTGTGTGCCAAAGCCAGTGTGGTCTTGGTGAGGTGTCCAAGGGGTTGTGGGTTGCAGTTTAGGTCTGGCACAAATGTGGCTGGCACTGGGCCTCATCCCAGGTCAGACACAGTTTTGATTTCAAATTTTATATAACCTCTGTCCATCCCAGAGTGGATAGCCTGGGTGTCTGCAGCCTCTTGGGCTCTAGGCACAGCAGCAGCAATCCTGGTATCCTGCAGTTTAGTGAGGGTCCCAGTGTCCCTGCCTGTTCTTGCTCCCTCCCTGCAGCCCTATGGGTGTCCCTTGTCTTCTCCACTTATAGTTGGGGGATCCCCAGGTGCTATGGAGTTAGGATGTAGCAGTGTCAGGACCTCACCCTACATCCAAGGTCTTGAACTTGGTGTATGGGTTGGTGCAACAGGCAGACCCTGCCTCTGCTGACTGGTACCCTGGTATCTTGCCTCACACACCTTGGCAGGAATATGGAGGAGGTCTGTCGCTTCCCTGAACTACCTGCCCGCAAGCCCCTCACCTACCAGGCTAAGCAACTTATTGCCCGGGAGATTGAAATGGAGAAGATGCGGAGGGCAGAGGCTTTAGCCTGGGCTGGAGGTGGCCCCCAGGTAAGTTTGCCCCTGGTGTTGAGACAGCATACAATTATCAGTGGTTTGGCCTTGACTAGCTCTCATCATGCTTCCATTCAGGTGGACCAGGGTCCCTCAGGGCCTGCAAGTCTGCGGACAGACAGTGGGGTAAAGGGGGCCAGGCAACCTGCCCCACGTAACCATGAGCAGCGGCTAGAACACATCATGAAGAGAGCAGCCATGCAGGAGCAGGTGTGTGTGTGGGGGTGGGGGGTAGGGCTGGAGCAAAATGATGAACGGGGTGGGGCTTGCCTTAAATCCCAAGGAGCTACCTGTTGCCCCCAGAAAATGGGCAGTGGTTAGGATAGGTACTCCTAGTCGCAGGCCTTGCTCAGAGGACTTGGAGTCTCCTCTCACATGGGAAAGGCCTACCTATGCCTGCTTGTCCACTGGCAATCTGATAGCCCTCTTTTCTGCTAGCCTGAGAGGGACTTCTTTGGACGTGTGGTCATCAGGAAAGTGGCAGTCCCAAGCAGAGGTATGTATGGGTCACAAAAGGAAGGGAGGGGTTGAAGACATGGGCTGGGGTCTGCTGAGGTGCAACCTTTTGGTCCCTGCAGAGGTTGAGGCCCCCCAGAAGGACACGGACGAGTGGCGCATGGGTGTGGCAGTGGGCAGGAGTGAGGTATGGTTCCGGTTCAACGAAGGCGTCTCAAATGCTGTTCGGCGCAGCCTGTACATCAGGGACCTGCTGTAGCCCCACTGCCCCAGGATATCAGATCGCACTGACTCCCACAGGGAGTGCACTAAAGCAGAGACACCTGGAGAAGTCTATTTATAAAGTCACACCTTACAGAGCGTGTGGGTCAGGCTCATAGGATGGTACACTTGGCCTTCTCTACCCAAGGGTTGTTCTTCATCAGGTCCGGGTTCAGGAAGGGGTCCTTGGGGATCCCATCCTCGATCCACTTGAGAAGCCTGTGAGTGGGGAGTTTCAGTGAATGTCGGTCATTCCCACGGCACCTGCCCACAGGGGTGTGAGGTCCTGGTTCACACAAGGGGCAGTGGCTGGGCAGGTAAATGACACACACCACAGGGCACTCACTCGGGGATGGTCTTGGATGACATCTCCCTCTTGAAGGCCAGTTGGTACTTGAGGCTCTCCACCTCCTTCTTCATCTGGGGCACATCCCACTCCTCCATGGCGTCGGGGGCGTCGGAGGTAGCCAGCCTGAGGCTGGGGGGCAGGAGAAGGAAAAGAGCTGGGTCTGCAGCCCCCATGCCCACCCTCACCCCACCCCAAGCTCCAGGACAGAGGGAGAACCTGGAACCTGCTGCCCATTGGCCAATACCACCCATTGGCCCTTTCTGAGGTCTGCAGTGAAGATGTTGGCAAAGGGCCTGGACAGTGCCAAAGGGACCCACTAACGAGGCCCCTGGGCCTTCTCTACCCCGTGGGGCTGATTAGCTGCAGAGCAAACTTTCCGTTCTTGGCTGGGCAAATGAACCTGAGAAGGCCCAGCTCTTGGTTTGGAGGACAGACTCATCCCTGCCTAGGGAGACTAAAAGATGGACTCCTGAGTATCCAGAGCAACCCCCATCCTCCTTCCATACCCACTTCTAACTCAGACTCTGGGTAGGATGAGGGCCCTGAGATGCTGGGTGCTGCCTGGCCCTCCTGGATGCCTGTTTTGCATGGGTAAAGAGGCCAAGTTAATCGTGGGGCTGGGAGGATTTGGCTGCAATTTGCATGCAGGGTGGGGTATGTGCAGAAGGTCTGGGGACACAGGCCTTTCAGCAAACCCAGGACTTGGGAGGTGGGTAGCCTCCTGAGGCCAGTGTTTTCCAGACTCGGTCACCAGTCACCGACCTGACTAGGGAGAACTGTCAGTTGGGGCACAGCATCGGGCCTCCCTTTACCCCTCCCTATCCAGGTGCACTCCAAAAGACCAAGTCTGGTTCTCCCTCCAATCACAGCTTCCACGACCTTGAGAGGGGTCTGGCACCGAGTGCCGGACATTTCCCGGCAAAGCCTCTATCTCGGGATACTGCAGCTGAGCCGGCCTTGGGGAGAGTCTAGGACCCAGCGATGGTACTACCTTTAGAGTGGCCCATCCTAAAGAAGTCCTGGCAGGGCTCGCAAGGAACCAGTGAGAGGTTGGGTGGGCTAGTATTCCTGGGTGTGTGTGGCCGCCTGCAGAACACCTTTCCCAGAGACCCCAAGTTACAGTGCCCCACCCTGCCAGGTTCTCTCGCGCCCCACACGCCGACAGGCACGTGGGCGGAGGATCAGCTGCGGGTCCTCCACAAACGGGAGCACCTGGGCTGGGGGCATGGCCCACCACTGGCCCTACCTGCGCTGCTGCCACCGCCGGAGCCCGGCCGCCGGTGCACCCCGAGACGCCCCCGGCCAGGCGCACGGCGGCGCACACGGGCACTGCGGGCGGCGCGCACGGCGCAGGACAGACGCGCCCCCGTCGCGCAGCGATGGCTCCTGCGCCGCTGGACTCGATCTGTCGGCCGCCCCGCCCCGCCCCTGAGGCCCGGAGACAGTTGCCCTGGTCCCAGGAGTTAGAATTAGCCTAGGGGGCCCCACCTGGTCAAGCCCTAGAGCCCTGGAGTCTATTTCCCCCTCAGTGTGAGGGTTCTGTTCATTGGACTTACTTTTGAAGGAGACAGCAAAAGCAGAGATGACAAGGGCCGAGGGATCTGTGGAGTGAGGCTGGGCTGTCCAAGTCCGGGGAGCCCAGGCTGCCGCCCCGCCCACTCTTGCCACCTGGGGCCTTGGTACCGCCTTCACAGGGTTGGGCTGACCCCAAGAGCTCCCTGGGCTGCTCTTATAGCCTCAGCAGTTCTACCCTGGGGTGGGACATGCAGCAGTGGGGGCTAGTCCTGTCTCTCCTGGGTCAACTAGAACTGCTGACAACCTTATGATACTTAATGGGACCAAAACCCTAAAGGGCAAAATATGCCCCACCTAATGAGACTTCTGGCCCTCCTATGCTACCAGCCAGCTGGGAAGAGGGGGTAGGAGCAGAACACTTCCCACTGTGCTCTTTGCAGCCCACCAGGTGCAGGTGACCTTCGGTGTTGTCCATGTATGGTAGGCTAGGAAACATCCCGCAGAATTCCAGGACACGTGCCTCTCCTGGAAGGGGTTCAGGTCTCCCTCCATAGCACCCCCACCTTCTGGTGCCTTCCCCATTCCCAGGCAATGACTTCAAAACAGCTAACGTTTAATCTGCCCAAAGCTGGAGATGAGTGACCTTCCACACCTGAGGACCCCATGCCGTATCCAACCATGGGCTCTGCAAAACATAATGCTTTGGAAGTGACTAGGCCAGTTTCTTAGCTGATGCTGGATGGCCTTTGGGACCCCTGGAAGGGGAATAGTACTTCTCAGCTACAGGATTTTGGGCCCTTTTGCCCTGAAGCCACCTCCCTATTCCTCAGAGACTCTGTAATGGGGCAGTGGGCTAGCCCTGCCTTCAACTTCCGAGCTGCTCCTCTAGCTCACATCCCAGTGTCATTGTCAGAGGTACAACAAACTCTTGGGGGAGCTATGCTCTGGGGACCTTCATATGACGCAGGCTGTAGGCTGCAACCCAGACTGGGGGCCTCAGACAGCAACAGCAACCCCTAGGGAAGGGGCAGACCAGGTTGGAGCTCTGTAAAGGCAAGGATGTCCTGGGAGGCAGGGCCAGGACCTTGCTAAGTATTCTGGGTCCTCTGTGGGCTGGAGATGTGTTGAACGGCTATAGACAATAGATAGGTAAGAGTTAGAGGAACTGCGTCAGTTCAGAGCCCACTCTGCCCAGGAGATGGCCTGAAACCCTGCAGGTATGATCAAAGGACAGACAAGGTCCATGTCCCTTGGACTCTCAGGACCATCAGTCACACAGCAGGCTTCCCTGGTGTTGATCAGTGGAATGGGGTCACCATGCTTCCCTGGCCCCTGATGTGCATCAACATGTGGTTAGATCAGGAGGCATCTCTGGAACTGGGGCACGCTAGGAAGCAGAGATTACTTATCATGGATTTGGGGGCTGGGGGAGCTTAAGGTTAATGGGGCCTCAGGACAGATGTCCATCTTCCTGGTGGGGTGGAGGGCTGTCATCTCCTGAGACCTGTGCTTACCCTCTCTCTCCATGCCTTTTGTGTGCCCTGTAACTGGATGCACACCCTGACACTTAGGCTACCATGGGTGTCTCTGTGGCAGGAGAAAAGCTGAGAGAGCCACTAGAGCACAGTGACAATAGAGAGGAAGGGGCCCAGCCACTCTAGAAGCTGAAGGACTAGATGACCTCCAGCAGGCTCCAGGGTGCCTACATTCACTCGGATGAGGTAATGTTTCTGACTGCGCTCCAATGGGACAATCTGAAACCCCAGGTGGGTTCCAGGGCTTGGGGAGTTCCTATTCCTGAGACAGTAAGCAGTGGGACCAGCCTGCTTCAGTGTCTCCCAACCCAACCCTAAGGCTCTGGACTCAGGCTTTATGCAATTTATTAGACTCAGAGAAGTCAGCTAGGGGATGTCAAGATAAGGGAGTGAGTCCTGGAGCAACAACAGGTCCTAGAGGTAGTCAGGTCTTGGATCCCTATTGAGAGGGTCCCCTACCCTCCACCGTGGAGGCCCGGGGGAGTCTCAGGGTTCATCAGCAGCTGGGCTCTGTGCAGCAGCACAGGTAGGGCCAGTGGTGGGCCATGACCCCAGCCCAGGTGCTCCCATTTGTGGAGGACCCATAGTAGGGCTCCACATCTGTTAGCCAGGTGTGATGTGTCCTTTAATCCAAGCACTTGGGAGGCAGGGGATCTCTGTGAATTTTAGGCCAGCCTGGTTTACATAGTGAGTTCCAGGTCAGCTAAAGTTATAGTGAGACCCTGTCTCAGAAACATCAAGAACCTATCATAAAAACAGACAAACAAGCAGGGCAGTGGTGACGCATGCCTTCAATCACAGCACTTGGGAGGCATAGGCAGGTGGATTTCTGAGTTCAAGGCCAGCCTGGTCTACAGAGTGAGTTCCAGGACAGCCAGGACTACACAGAGAAATCCTGTCTCTAAAAAACCAACCAACAAACAAAACCCCCAAAAGACACCATCTGCTCTGAACCTGTGAGTCCCTGTCTGGGCTGAAACAATGACCCCATGACTCCTTAGTTCCCACTTTCCTACCAAAGCTGGATTTGAAACTTCCTAAATGTCCACCCCCCTCCTCTCAAGCAGGAAGCAGAGTGGAGGGGTCTTGATGCTAGAGCACAGTGGTAACAGGATACAAAAGGTTTGTAAGATGCTTGATGTAGCGGCCTATACTTTTACTCCTAGTACTTGGAAGGCAGGAGGATCTCTCTGAGTTTGAGGGCATCCTCATCTAGATAGCGAGTTCCAGGGCTCTATAGTGAGATTCTCTATCTCAAAGGAAAAGCAAACTCTGCCCCCTGCCCCCAGTTTGATAGAAGGAGGACTTTCAGGAAATAATACAGTATCCTGCTGTAAGTGTGAGCTGTCATCCCCTGGGCTCCTTTATGAAATTAGGACATTAACTGGGCCGTTGGGTGAGCACACATAGGGTTCCTTCCACTGGCCTAGAAATGGCCTCCTCCAGTTAGAGAACTCCTAATAGGAGAATAGTCCTTATCCCAGCCCTGTCATACCTGGAGCCCACTATGATGACTTTGGGGTAGCCTGGGCTGGGCTGACTGCTTTATCCTTAAGTCTCCAGGAGTGGTGGCAGCAGTAGTGGATAAACTGGACAAGGAAGCATTTCTGAAGCTTCGTGCAGAGGACAGCCCCTGACCCCACATGGTTGATTCTCTCACAAATAAAAAGACAAAGGTCAAGGCTGTGCCCATGCCAAGGAGGAAGAATGCAAGTTGGCCATTCTCTACCTACTGGTAGTTGAGCCTGAGAAGGCTGAGCATGTGATCTGTGACACTGAAAGCCATCAGAATCTGTGGAACCCTTTTTCTGGGGGACAGAAGCTGAGCCAGGGCTGGTCCTTTTAGCCTTGGGGGAAGAGCTATAGAACAGGTTGGTAACAACAAGCTAACTTTATCCTTACCCCTGCAGGCCACAGAAGCCAATTGGAATTGGGAAAATGCTGTCTCTCTTAAACAGCTTTTAACAGACATTTTAAAAATAGTATCTTAGAAAGCCTGGAAGTGGTTTTCAAAAATAATCCAGACAACTACAAGAAGCAATGCCATGTTGGAGAGATGGTTCAGTGATTAAAACTCTTTGTAAGTATGAGGACATGAGTGTGGATACCCAGCACCCACGTAAATGCCAGTGGGTGTAGCTGTTCAGTAATTCCAGTGCTTTTAAGGTAGAGAGAAAGTGTGGTTGGAATAAGAATGGCCCTCATAGACTCATATATTTGCACGCTTAGTCTGCAGCTGCTGAACCATTTGGAAAGGATTAGGAGGTGTGGCCTTGTTGAGTGGGTGTGGCCTTATTGGAGGAGGTATGTGAGCTTTGAAGTTTCAAAAGCCCCTTCCAGGCCCTCGCTCCTCTCTCTGCCTCCTCTCTGTGGATCAAGATGTTACAGCTCTCATCTATTGCTCCAGTACCGTGCCTCTCTGCTTCCTGCCATGATGATCATGGACTAACTCTCTGAAACTGTAAGCAAACCTCTGGTTAAATGCCTTCTCATAAGAATTGTCTCAGTTCTGGTGTCTCTACACAGCAATGGAACCGTGACTGAGACACGGAGGATCTCAGGAGCAAGCTGGCTAGCCGGACTAATTATACTGGTGAACACTGGGTTCAATTGAGAGACCCTGCCTCAGTGAACTATCGAAGAGTAACTGAGGACAATTTCTAATGTCATCCTCAGGTCTGCACACAAATATCCATGCACATGGATGTGCACATATATACACACACACCCTCCAAACACATACAGATGTGAATACACACCACAGGTACAGACACCCAAGAGGAAAGGGGGGTAATGCTGTTCCAAGGAAGACCCAGTTAGGTAGCTCTTGTCCAATTCCACCTCTGGAGACAGCTGACCTTAGTTTAGGGACATGACTCCATGCCCCTGTCTTAGGAAGCATACCTCTTAACTGGGTTGACTGAAGTCCTGGGTACCAGGTAATTATGGTGAGCCGAGGATCCTGCTTCAGAGAAAGGCCTGCTGAAGACATGGGTGTCTCTTTGCTAACAACTCTGCAAGTTGGGCATGGCAGTGCTTGTGTTTGTGTGCAGTCTGGCACATGGGAGTCTGAGGCAGGATTGCCTGAAGTTCAAGGCTAGCATAAGTTACACTGTAAGATGAGAGAGAGAGAGAGAGAGAGAGAGAGAGAGAGAGAGAGAGAGGATCCTACCTAATGTGGGCAGGAGTAGGTATTGGGAGAATGCAAAGACAACCCACACCTAGTAGTGGCACCGTATGGATCCATCTGACACAGTGGTCCCTCCCAAGCAAGGACTGGGGTCACTATCCCTGGAAGAGCAGCAACCACCACACCATGTACTTGCTCTTTGTAGATAGCAGCAGGTTATGTCAGGGCACCGATCCTTGAACCTCAGCACCAAGGGGAATGGCAGACAAGAGCATCAACTCAGATACGCTTCTAAAACAGACCATGTTGCTTAGCTGAGGGCGGTACAGTTCCAGGGGTTTCAGGGAGGATGTTTCTGTGTTTTGCACTTCCCCTGACACCCAGGATGGGGTCCATGGGCATGGTCTCTCCCTAAAGATAAAGATAGTGTCTAGCGGCTGTTGTGTGGTCTGGGCATCATAGGGTATGCAGAAGGTAAGGTCATGTGTGGAGCCTCCTGAGTGGGAATGGTCCACCTGTGGGAATGGCATCCCATGTTGAGGGTGGATAGATGAGACTGCTGTATGCTGTCCAGAGCATCCTTCCTCCCACCTGACTGTTTATGGTACCTGTCCATTTGCCTGCATGATAGCTTTAGTGGAAGCCATGGGCCTCACCTGCTGCTGCCACAAGGAGTGATGCTGGTCAGCAGTCTGGTCGATCAGGATAGCGTCAAGCCAAGAGGTGGATGGACACAATAAGGTTTTGAAGACTGATTTACATCTTGTGCACTGGTGACAAATGTGCCCTGGCCAGTCAGCCTTGAACTCAATACCTACCCATGGGGCCCTCAGACTTGAGAAAGTCCCAGACCTGCTGACCCTGGAGCAAGTGGGCTTCCTCATGTCCAGGATCTGGTGTCCTGGTACATCCTGTGTGGGTGGAGCAGGCCCTACTTAAGGATCCCTGAGCCTCCTTGCTATGATGTTCTGAGGACCAGCACCTCATTTCAACAACTAATAGGTGTTTTATTGTCCATATCTGAAATGGGAGCAAGGCAGGTGGAGTGAAGGCAATGCCTGAAAGAACTCATGAACATCAGTAGAGAACACTGGGGGCTTGTACACGTTCTCAGGGAGGGCCTCATTGGCTCATGATGTACTCATAGCCTCTCTGTGGCTCAGCCATTGGTCTCAGGGCAGCCCCAAATGAAGATTCAACACAGCACAGTAGACTGTGGAAGCCGGGAGGGAGGCCATCTTTGTGAGAACTTGCAAGGGATGACTTTTTCTTTGTAGCTCACCTGTGTAAATTCCTGTGCACAGCTCCTCCCTGCAGAGAGCAAATGGGATGGTAAATGGTGTGGTTCTAACCCAAGACTAAGGTCATCAGATGACTGGTATACTAAGGCACCATCATCCTTCTCAAGGCAAATGTAAAGTCTAGAAAAGTTGCTATACTCAGACACCCAAAGGTCCAGCCACCCACACCGCAGCCAGTATCTGAGCAGCCCAGAGCTGCCCCACTTCTTGTCCTGCCTGTGTAAGTACAGTCTATCCAGGAGGGCTCCCCCTGTCAGGGCACACGGGGCCAAGCCCCTGTCAGAGGGGTCTTTCCACTGCACCCTAGGAGCTGCTGTGGCCTATGACCCATTTTGCTTCGGTTATTTGCTCTATGCTGAGCTCTAGGACTTAGGCAGCCTTACTTAAGTGCCCTGCAAACTCTTGGACTGCACAGCTGGGCCTGAGATCTCCAGAGAAAACAAGAACATTCTTAAGAATGTGTGCTACAGAGAAGAGCAGCAAACAGAACATAGCCAGTGTGCAGTTTTTCTGATGCCCCATGGGACCAACTCAGAGCCTCTAGAGGAGGCCGGTGCCACGCCCACTGGCTGGACCTGGGATGGGGAAACCTCCAACCACCACTCAGAGGATGTACCTTTGGGTCCTGTGCATCAATACAGGTTTGCCTCCCTAGTCCCTGTTCTCTGGAAGGCCATAAGGAGGCCAGCAGGAAAGTGTTGTGGGACCACAGAGCTGGAGCTGGCCAAACCATGTCCCACAAGTTAGAAGACAAACAGTCTCCATAGAAATCACCATTTACATCCTCCTTGGGAGTTAGTATGCATGTAGAAACCGGAAAAGGGGTGTGTCTTGCTAAGGCCCTCCATCTTGACACCCGACAATGGGGTGCCCTTGGCAGCCATGTTGGAGTTAGGTATGGGAGCCATCTAAAGCTGGCTTGCAAAATGGACTGAATTTTAAGGAACATGGTGCTATGCCTGAGTCGTTTGCTAAGATGTGTGTAGGCTCAAGACTTTCAAACACTTGGAAAACACGACAGGTCTGTGGACGTGGATCCTGGGAGCCCAGGGTCCTTATGTGGCCCATGG
The DNA here is from genome assembly GCA_019843965.1 of Rhynchomys soricoides. Lineage (NCBI taxonomy): Eukaryota > Metazoa > Chordata > Mammalia > Rodentia > Muridae > Rhynchomys > Rhynchomys soricoides. Next base: position 15,146,507 of record JADRCH010000008.1, read on the forward strand.
TCTATCTATTCCTGTAGGTGCAAAGCAGCAGCTCCCTCCCTGTCTTTGGTGGCCTGGAGCTTGAGGCAGGGGAGAGGCTGAGGCCAGGATTAAATTTAGCCAAATTCCCCCCCTCCAGATCTTCTTGAAAGATAAGTATCAAGGAGCTTCATCCCGAGATCCAGTTCTGCTGGGCTTTGGTCCAAACAGTGGTCTCCAGTAACTCTTGTTTAATGCAAAGAGAGACTTTGAAGTGACCAGCTTGATACTGGTTATTTGTTTCGGCTTTCTTCAGCCCTAATCTGTCTTTTTAAAAAATCTGTCTCTTCTTCCCAGCTCACGGAAACACTATCTTATAGAATTAGGAGTTACCTGAATTGGCACTTAGTAAAAGCGAAGTAAGATTTTTGAACTAATTGTGCAATGGTTTTGTTTTTTGGGTCCTGGATGTCCACGTAGCAGTAGATGTTCATGCTACCACAGCTGTGGGGTCCCAGCTCTACTTTCTGAGCTTCTATCTGCTCACCCAAGAATGGGGACATGGGATGAGGGGGGTGAAACTGAGACACGGTTAAGAGCTTTCATGGTGCCTGAAAGGTGGGCATCATTAACTATGAGAATATTAATAGGGGCTGGGGGAATGGCTCCAGTTGTGAATTGCTTTCTACACAAGCGTGAGGATCTGAGCTTGATCCCAGCCACTGTGCTGTGATAGCCATTCTTGTTTGCCAGCTCGACTACATCTGGAATGAACTAAAACCCAAGCAGCTGACTACACCTATGAGGGACTTTTCTTTCTTAATTAAATCATCTGAAGTAGGAAGATCCAGCGTGTTAGTCACTGTTCTATGACGGTGAAGAGACACTATGACCATGGCACCTCTTATGACAGAAATTATTTAATCGGGGACTTGCTTATAGTTTAGTCTATTATCAGCATGGTGGTGTGCAGGCAGGTGCTGGAGCAGCAGCTGAGAGTTACATCCTGATCCATAGGCAGAAAGCCCACCTCCAATGACACACTTCCTCCAACAAGGCCACACCTCCTAATTGTTCTAATCCTTCCCAAATAGTGCCACTCCCTGATGACTAAGCATTCAAACACATAAGTCTATGAGGACTCAAATTCTTACTCAAACCACCACGTGCCCACTTTTAATCCAGACTTTTTGTAGTGGCAAGATCCACCTTTAATCTGGTTTCTGCTGGCATCCTAGATAAAGGGCACAGAAGAAAGAAGCTTGCTCTCTTTGCCGGTTGCACTTGCTGGCAAGTCCATTCCTTTCCTGGCATCATTGGATAGAGCCTACTTCTTTGCCATGGTGGCATAATTTGAAGACTAGCTGAGACATCCAGCCTTGTACTTGAACAACTACTGGATTCTTAAGCCTTCCATTGATAGACAGCCATTGTTGTGCTAAATGGAAGACAGCCTGTTAAGTATCCTAATAAATCACCATCCATCTATCTATCTATCCATCCATCCATCCATCCATCTATCTATCTAGATTCATTCTGTAAGTCTGTTTCTCTAGAGAACACTGACTTTGGTTTTAGTGAACCAAACAGACTTTGGTGCCAGAAGTGGTTCTGGAACAACAGAAGTATAAGGATGAAAAATTTAAGACTAATTTGCTAACACTTGCAGTCACTGAAACCTTTTCCAGTCACTGAGACCTCTTTTAGAAGCCCAGAGACTACTGAAAACACATGGCGTGAACTATTCGTCAAACGTACGGAGACCAATGCATTTGATTATCCCGATTCATCAATGGTTAGAGGCAATGGATTTGGTGACTCTGTATCTCAAACCTTTGACAGTTTGTGGAAACATAAGGAAAATGATGGTGCTGATTGGTTGCTCCTAGTGTCTCTGGATAAATTGGCAAAGGAAAAGAATGAACTTCATGATAAAATTAACCAACTTCTAGCATCTCAGAATATGGCAAGGGTAAAAATGAACTCAGTGGAAAATGGACCAACTTCAGATACACAGAAACAGCCTAAAGGTTTCTAAGTTGCCCTGGAAGAGAATCTTCTTTCTAGCAGCCACAGAGTTCACGTTGCAAAAATATCAAACTGAAACCCTTATTTTAAGGTTGGGTGAATTACAGCAAAAATTCAAGTTCCAGGCTCAGAGGATCAGTGGTTAAAGTGGGTGCATTAATTGCTAAGAATGGAATCCTGTAACTTGGGGTGGAAATGGTGGGAGGGCCCTGATGAAGCTGAGAACTTTGAACCCAGATTCTCAAGGGTTTATCTCACCTGCAGAGGCAGTCTCCCCACCTCAGCAGGAGATGTATCCCAACACCCTGAAACATTGCCTTTTTCACCTTTGACTGAGGAAATCAATCCTTCATTGTCTGCTAAGCCTGCAGTGACTTTCTCTGGAGGAGATCCAGGCAACACAACACTGATTCTTCAGGGCCGACCAGGAGTTGCCTGGACCCATAATCAGACTTGAGGCTAAGGAGCTCCTAGAGGGAGCTTAAAGCGTAGTCTCTGAGGAGCTGCACACACTGCTAAGGAGCTTAACTAGTTTGCTAATTCATTCAAGCAGAAGTCTCTGAGGGAATGGATTTTAAGGGTGTGGGGTAACGGTGGAAGGAAAATAAAACTGGATCAGGCAGAGTTTATTGATATGGGGTCCACTGAATGGAGAGTCTGGGTTTAATAGGGAAGCTTGCACTTGTTTTTTAAAGGTGTCAAATGTTTGTTTGAATGATTGGCTCACACATTTGTGCAAAGATGGCCTATTGAAAAATAATTGAAGAAATGTGATATTTCTTGGCTTAGTGTTGAGGAAGGGATTTTATGGCTCAGGGAAACTGCAATGCTAGAGAGGGTTCGCTGTGTAAAACCTAATCCTCCACAATAAGAAGACCCAGAAGGCTTGCCCTTCACTAATAGTGTAAGATAAAAAATGCTGAGAGGGCCCCAGCACATCTGAAGAGTTTTATTCTTGCCCTTTTCCTTGCCAGACCTTAGGGTTGGAGATGCTGACACTCAGTTGGATGAATTAAATGCAATGGGTTTAATCGGGCCCCAAGGTAGCAGAGGCTTGGTGGCAGCATTGACTCACCAGAGACAAGGCGACTGTAGTTATTATAATAAGCAGTATAGACAAAGCATGTCTATAATGGCCTGACCCACAATGGGCAGCACAGGCAAAGTGAATTTGATGGTGGCACGACTCATATAGACCTTTGGTACTGGCTAATCAATCATGGTGTCTCCGGGGATGACACACATAAGAAGCCTACTGCATTTTTTTTTTTTTTCTTTTTCTGGTTTTTCGAGACAGGGTTTCTCTGTGTAGCCCTGGCTGTCCTGGAGCTCACCCTGTAGACCAGGCTGGCCTCGAACTCAGAAATCCACCTGCCTCTGCCTCCCAAGTGCTGGGATTAAAGACGTGCGCCACCACTGCCCGGCGTCTACTGCATTTTTGTTTGATATGTATAAGCAGAAACATCCTAAAAGAAATGAAGAAAGGCTCCACTGGATCATGGCAGAAGGGACTCTTGACCCACGAACCAATTTCCAGCCAGTTTGCAGACCCAGAAATCCCTTGAATGAAGGGATGGCCAGGTTCCCCTGAGGAAGGAGCTTGATAAAATACCTAAGAGTCTTACTGTTAGCATTTCCACAGAGGAACCTATGGCCCTTTACAAAGGTAACTGTACACTAGGGGACTGGGGAAGCAATCAGACTTTCTGGGGTCTATTGGAGACTTGTTCTGAATTGACACTGATTCTGGGAAGCCCCAAGAAACATTGTGGCCCTCCAGTTAAAGTAGGGGCTTATGGAGGTCAGGTGAGTAACGGAATTTTGGCTGGTGTCTGACTCATAGTAGGTCCACTAGGTTCTTGAATTCATCCTGTGTTTATTTCCCCTGTCCCAGAATACATAATTGAAATAGATATACTTAGAAGTTGGCAGAATTTTCCCATTGGTCACCTGGCCCGTGGAGTGAGGGCTTTTATGGTTGGAAAGGCTAAATGGAAATCTTTAAAGTTGCCTCTGCCAGGTAAAATAGTGAATCTTAAACAGTAGCACATCCCTGGGAGAGAAGATTTTGGACCCTCTATTGTTAGACAGCCATTGTTAGTCTAGCTGGACCACAGCCTTTAAAAGTCATTCTAATGTATCTATTCTGTAAGTTCTGTTCTTCTAGAGAACATGACTAATTCATGTAGTGTGCATTTGTAATCCTTGTGCTGAGGAGGGAGAGGCAGGTGGATCCCTGGAGCTTACCAGCCGATCAGTCTAGCCTAATTAGGGACCCTCAGGTCCTTGAGTCTGTCTCCAAAACTAAAGCGGTGGCTCCTGAGGAACAACACCTGTGTTGATGCCTAACCACACACATGCATGTACATCCACACATATGTATCTGTGCATGCACACTGCACACACACATATGCAAAATAAATGATATTAGTACATCCACACATATGTATCTGTGCATGCACACTGCACACACACATATGCAAAATAAATGATATTAGTGTACACAGTGCTGTTGGACTAGGGGTTCCATGGTTTGGAATGGGATTTTTCTGTTGTTCAGAAGTTGTCAGTAGTGCTGAAAGATGCAAACAGAATGTACCGACCCCTTGTAGAACTTCAGGCAAGCCTTGGTGAGCCATGGGAGGTCAGGGTCAGGTGCCTTTGGTTCTGTAAAGATGGCGATGAGAAGATAGTAGTTCTGAATCCTTCTGTGAGAGTTCTCATTGCAGGGCTCAGAGTTTGATATCTGGGGCTTGTCAAAAAACCTGTTTCTTTTTAAAGATAAATTTAGTTATTTATCATGTACAGAGTATCTGCTTGCATATATGCCTTCATGCCAGAAGAGGGCGCCAGATCTCATTATAGATGGTTGTGAGCCACCACGTGGTTGCCGGGAATTGAACTCAGGGCCTCTGGAAGAGCAGTTCATGCTCTCAACCTTTGAGCATCTCTCCAGCCCAAGAAACTTGTTTCTGAAGATATCGGCAAGTGCTACAGACTAGGTCCATCCTTAGGTGGTTACTGTAATGGGGAGACCCTCTATGCTTATGAGAATAAGTCCAGAAGAAGTGAAGTGAGGTGGCGGGGCTACGCTGTGTGTTCAGCCTCAGGTACTGATAATATACCTGTGTGCTGGCTAGTTTTATATCAACTTGACACAAGCTAGAATCATTGGAGAGGAGAGAACCCCAAATGAGAAAATGCCTCCAGAAGATTGGGCTGTAGGCAAGACAGAGGGGTGTTTTCTTAATTAGGGATTAATGTGGGAGGGCCCAGTCCATCGTGGTGGTGCCATCCCCTGGGCTGGTGATCTTGGGGTGTATATGAAATCAGGCTGAGCAAGCCATGAAGAAAAGCAATCTAGTAAGCAGCACCCTTCATGGTTTCTGCAGCAGCTCCCACTTCCAGATTCCTGCCCTGACTTCTTTCTAAGGTGAACTATGATATGAAAATGTAAGAGAAATAAACTCTTTCTCCCCCAAGCTGCTTTTGGTTCTAATTTTCCATCACAGCAGTAGAAGCCCCGAATAAGACAAGCTGTCTGTCTATATCACCAACCTCCATGCCTCCAGACTGGAACCTTTGTGGGTGTGTTGTCACTGACAAAATGCGAAGATTTAAAAAGAGGACATATTTGTTTGGGTGCATGATTTCAGAAGTTTCTGTCTAGTCATCTGCACCATTGCTGTGGGCTTGTGTTGAGGCAGAGGATCATGGTGGGGAGCACATGGTAGAGTGAGCTGCTCACCTCATGATGTCCAGGAAGCAGAGAGAAAGAATACATGCTGTGGAATCAAATATGCCCTTTGAAGTCACACATTTAGTCACCCACTTCCTGTACTGAGGCCACTTTCAGGAATGCCACCAAATTACGAGTCCTTGAAAGCATTAATCGTCAGAGCCCTCACTGCTCAGTTGCTCCCTCAAAAACTCTACTTCTGGACATTGCACTGGGGTCTATATCTTCCAAAGTTGAGCCTTTGGATTGCGGGAAGGTGTACTGCATATCCAAACTAGATCACTGCAGTATAAAAATCTCAGATCATCTGTTGTGGATCTAGCAACACCTTGAAGTTGATCTAAGATCTGAGATTCCACTCCACATAGCCCACAACAGGTACAAAAAAATATAATCAGATCTACCTTGACAATGAGGCAGCCATACTTGAGAACAACACTCACACCAACACATGGGTAATTTCCAGCCAAGGAGAAAGGTGAAGGCAACCTTGAAACGTCATGTTTTAAAGTCCCAGGGAGGTATAGGGGCAAGAGTATCTAAGAAACAGGAGCAGGCAAATACCCGCAATGAAAGACCATCTTTCACTTCCACATCTCCACAGGTTTGAGAATAGACGAGTAAAGCCGACCACAGGAAGGGGGAGACCATGGGGAATGGACCATGGGGAAGAGGTGCTCCACGGGGGCAAGATGCCCAGAGTTGGTGCAGGTGCAAGGGTGGGGGCGGGGAGAGGAAGCACAAGGAGCTAATACATGATGTGAAGAGAGGTGAGGAGAAGCTGGAAAAACAGTAGAGACCAAACAGGTCAGCCCTCACACAGAATGGAGACACCCACAATTCTACCACCGGGATCCACAGTGACTCTCACATGAGTGGTTCTGTTCCCAAGGAGCTCTGTTCAGCTTGAAGATCCTGCATCACAGGACTGATGTAGGCATGTGCTGGTGAAGACAAGAAGGGTGCTCAGCACCCGGAGTCATGGAAGGGGAAACCATAGTGGAAGACCAGCTCTAGATGCTGGCAGTGCCCCGTGGACACCTTACTGTGCAGCTGGTGTGGTCTCTGACCTAGGGACTGGTGTTGGAATCTTTGATGACCCAGGCTCTGGACTCAGTTGAGCTTACCATGGCCACTAGATGGCGTCTCAGACCCATTTGATCAATGCTCCCAGTTTAGAATGCTCTGGAAGCCCTATAGTGTGGGCCCAGACCTCACTTTCAAAGTCTGGACTTAAGACTCCTTCACAATCCTAAGTTTGACATGTGGGTAATTTTGATGACTATTCAGTCTATTAGAAATGGAAGGGAATGTTTTTAAAATGTCTACTCTTGAAAATAGCAACTTGGACAGGAATATAACATTCTAACAAAACCAGCGATGTTTACTTAAACACTTCTCAGGGAAACGGGCCACACTTGGTTTGTATAGAACTTTTTCTCTTTGCTTCTCCTCTGTAGTCACAAAACTTCTGGAACATTCCAATAACACCCTCCGGGTCAGAGGCTACCCGTTCTTTGTGGCTCTCTGAAGGTCTTCCTGAAAGGTCTCTGGACAGCAAAGCACCTATAGACACAACTGAGAATTGAAGTCCTGACTATATAGTCTGAGATCCTTCCTGCATGCCTGGCAATAAGCTTGTGTCCCCCTCACAAGTCCCCACTTTTTAAAAACAGGTTTTATTTTTGTTTGTGTGTTTGTTTGTATTTTATATCTATGTGTGTATGTACCTGGATAAAGTTATATGCACCACATGCATGCAGGTGCCTCAGGAGGCCAGAGGAAAGCATCAGTTTTCCTGGAGCTAAAGTTGTGAGCCAACTGGGTACGGGGAACTGAACTTGGGTCCTCTGGAAGAGATAAGAGCTTAACCACTAACCCATCTCCCCAGCTTACCTTCTCAATCCTCTTGGTTGAGGACAGAGGGGTTGCATATAACTAAATACTCCTTCGGTGAGACTAGCTTAGAGAATCCTGTTTGTAATCAGCATGGTTGCAAGCAAGCATACTTGGCTCTTCTTCTTCTTTTCCTCTTCTTCCTCCTCCTCTTCCTCCTCCTCCTCCTCCCCCTCCTTTTCCTCCTCTTCTTCCTCCTCTTCCTCCTTCTCCTCCTCCTCCTCTTTCTCCTCCTCCTCTTCCTCCTCTTCTTCCTCTTCTTCTTCCTCCTCTTCCTCTTCCTCCTCCTCCTCTTCCTCTTCCTCCTCCTCTTCCTCTTCCTCCTCCTCCTCTTCCTCCTCCTCTTCCTCTTCCTCCTCTTCCTCTTCCTCCTCCTCCTCTTCCTCTTCCTCCTCCTCTTCCTCTTCCTCCTCCTCCTCTTCTTCTCTCCCTCCCTCCCTTCCTCCTTCCCTCCCCCTCTCTCCCTCTCTCCCTCCCCCTCTCTTTGTTTTGGGTTTTTCAAAACAGGGTTTCTCTGTATAGTCCTGGTTGTTCTGGAACTCGCTTTATAGACTAGGCTGGCCTTGAACTCAGAGATCGCCTGCTTCAGTCTACCAAGTGCTGGGATTAAAGGTGTGTTTGCTCACCCTTCTGTCTTGCAAAGCCGTCTTTGGACCTCAGGACACGGTGCCAGAAATCTCCTAGAAGCACCTGTAGGTGGGGCCCAGTTGGGAGCTCTGACCTTGTCTCCTTAAGACTCAACCAGCCCATAATAAGGGACCGTCTTTACATATTGAGGTATGAAAGTCTGTGCTGGCATGGTTATAGGGAACCCTGCTACCCAGGAATGAATTCATAGCTGGCATTAGCAAGACCTTGGATTATAACCCTAGCACCAAAAAATTAATAGTCCTCCCCACCCCTGTGCTGGGGATGAATTCAGGGCCTTGCTTGTGCAAAAAATTCATTTACCAGAGAACGGCAGCTCCAACCTCAGAGGACTCCTCCTTCCCCTCCTCCCTTCTTCCTCTCTTCCTCCCCCTTCCTTCTCTTCTTCTTCCTCCTTAACAGCATTTGATTTACAGAAAAATTGGGTTAGCTCTTCAGGTTCAGTGCTGCTCTCCCGTTTCTCGCTGGAATGATTGGACCCTGACCCTGAGCATCTTTATAAGCTACACGGATTCATCATCATATCCCCTCAGAGGTTATCTGGTGTCATTTCTCCACCTCAGGGTCCCAGCCAGGATACTGCTTAACTGTCAGTAACCAAGCTCCCACAGGGCTTCTCTTGAGGAGGTCCCCAGAAGGCTTTGTCAGGTTTCTCTCAGGATTCAGGGACCCTTTGCCCTCCCCCTATTGAGAACAGGAAGACTCTTGTTTCCAGAGGGAGGGGGGGATGAGAAGGAGAGCAGAGCAGTTTCAGTTGGGTTAGTAGCAGAATAGGCTGAGGAAGAGAGTGGAGCCCTCAGGAGAGTGGAGCAACAGAAGCAACCTAGAAAGCAACTCCATCCATACCACACAGACTGTGTCCCCTTTGCTCTGAGTGGAGCAGAAGCCAGGTGACTGTTCAAAACTGTGTGGCCTCGGCTTCCTCCTGTGACTATCCCAAGGGAGCACAGACTCAGCTTAGGTGCAAGCGTGCTCAGTTTTGAGCTCCAGGGAAGAAGCGCAGGGTCCAATCCCCTCCGCACCTGTTCCTCATTCTTTGGTCCATGTGGCAGGCCAGCTGTCGGGTCTGCCTGTCTGGCTGTACTAGGCAGTGGCACAGGGAAACAAGACCCCTGGAGCCCTGGGCTATCCGAGGCATCAAGTCCTCAGAACACAATCCTCATTTGACCTGACCTACTGGTTGGACTGACACCTCTCCTTCCTTCTTTTCTTAATTAAAAAAATTAATTAAAAAAATTGTGTGTGTGTGTGTGTGTGTGTGTGTGTGTGTGTGTATGTGTGCGTGTGTGCACACGTACATTGGATTCCATAGATCTGAAGTTTCATGCAGTTTTGAGCCACTCATATGGGTGCTGGGAATAGAACTCAGGTCTTCTGCAAGAGCTTTCAACCACTGAGTGGTATCTCCAGCCATTCATTTATTTATTTATGTGTTTATGTATTTATTTATTCTTTCTCAAACAAGATTTTTACTGAGCTCATTGTTAGGTTTATTTGACACTGTTAAGAACAGCACAAGAGAACCCACTGTCCACTATTTAGAATCGGACCCAGGGTATTTTTGTGGCTGTGGGCGACCCTTCTGTGTCTGTGTATAGATGTCTGCAGTGTGGACACTTGCCACATGCCAACCTTTTTTAGACTACAGTTAGGTCCTGGAGGTTCAGATTGTATCTTCAGAATTCCTTTATTAGAAAATCAGAGAAGTTGTTGGTCATGGGGATGCACATCTGAGAGTCCAGCGCTGGAGGCTGAGGCAGGAGGATCCTGAGACTGAGTCTATCCTGAGTCTTCATACCAAGACTCTGTCTCAAAACAAACAAACTAAAACCACCACCTACATACAAACACACACATGCATACACACACACACACACACACACACACACACACACACAAAATCAGCCAACCAACCAATCAATCAATGTGATGAAAACCAAAGGAAACCAGGAGCCAGTGAGACAGCTCAGTGTGTGAGCACTCGCTACCAAGGCTAATTAATGACCTGAGTTCAATCCCTAGGACACACAAGGCAGAGGAAGAGAACTGACTTTCAAAAGTTGTGCTCTGGACTGCACACACACCATAACCTGTGCACAACCCTGTCATACACGCACAGTAAATGTAATTAAAAACAAAACAAACAAACAAACAAAACCCCAAACAAACCAAAACGAGAAAACCAAACCACCACCACCAACAGAAAGCAGGATGTATACATCTGTAATTCTACCAGCACTTGGGAGGTGGAGGCAAAAGGACCAGAAGTTCAAGGTCATCCTTAGCTACATAGCAAGTTAGAGGCTAGCCTGGACTACTTGAGATCCCTTCTCTCAAACAAAACAAAACAAACAGAAACAACAACAAAATCCTCAAAAATTAAAAACAAAAGAACAGCCCCCCTCCCACTTGAAGGAATATCATTGATTGGATATATTCTGTATTTTTCCTTACTTTTCGTTAAGCTCTCTCTTTCGTAATGAAGCTATGCAGGCTTCCAGAGTTCCACAGAGCAGGTCTGGTCTCCAGGCATCTTGGCTGAGTGAGGAGGAGGGGACTGGAGTCCCCAGGAGAGCTGGACAACAGGAATGACATAGAAAGCTACTCCACACCCCACAGACTGTGTCCCCTTTGCTCCAAGTAGGGCAGCAGGCCAGGGGCTGCTCAACTGGCTAGCCTCAGACTCCTCCTGTGACGGTCCCAAGGGAACAGAGACCCAGCTCAGGTGTGTGTGTGTGTGTGTGTGTGTGTGTGTGTGTGTGTGTGTGTATTCGCCTGTGCGTGTGCTCAGCCTTTTACCCCAGCATGTTCCTCATGCCACAGTGTGGTGTATATGCCTGCCATGGACTCTGTGTTCCATTGCAACAAAATGTAACACCCAGGCTCTTTGGGAAGGTGGAGAGGCCTGAAGCTTAGTGGGCTACGCTGTCCTAAAGGTGCAAGTGTATACCCCTGCTCCCCGTCTCTGTCCCCCGATACTGCGGTTGTTGGACCCAGCAGTGATTATTGGATTTCCTGGAGATGTCAGTGTTTTGCACACTGTCTATTTTGCACCTTCATGTGCATGGATTTTGTGGTTTGGGGATTGTGTCTGACATCAATTCCCAGTGCTGATTCCCTGGGTTCTGCCACAGTGATTCTTAACTTTGTGGAACACCAAGTCCCCATGTTGTCTGCCACCTTTAGTGTCAGGAATGACCAGTCCTCTGCAGTCACAGCCCACAGTGTGGGCTTCATCATTTTCCAAGTTATGATTTCCCGGTTTGATGTGCACCACAATTCAGGAAAAAGCTGGAACTCTCCATCTTCTGCCCGTGTCTCGTTAGCTGTCCCTCCGTTGTCTGCCTCCATGTTCCCCGGGATGTTATCTGAGAGAGCAAGGCTTGTGATGTTCACCCTTTTAGACTCAGCTTCCTGGGGCCAGTGGTCAGTGCGGACTGTGTCTGTGCTCTTGTTGGGGCCACCTGCCTTTGGCTACTGAAAGTCTGTCCTGGCTTTGGATAGGAGCTGTGGCCACATCTTTGGGCTAGACTGGCCACAGTCTCTGGCAGAGTAATAGGGACTGGAGTAAAAGTCAAGGGTCAGAGGTCAGGAACCAGAACAAGATGCATGTGGTGCATGGCCTTGGGAGCTTCGGTAGAAGCCAACGAGCTGGGGCTTCATCTCAGGGAGGCAGATCTTCTACTTTGGCAGAGGGTCTCTTGGATTTTGGAGTTGGGCTTTGTCAAGGGTTTAAGTTTCTTCCTTTCCTCAGCCAGTGATGGTCCAGTACCCCACCCAGCAGCACCCCTGTCTGGGCAGTCTGCTTGTCCTTACGGGATCTGCTTCAACATCTGTGGGACCATCGGTTGTCCCTGGGCCTTTCTGAAGGGCATTACTCAGGAGAGGGGCAGTTCTCCAGGCCTTTTTTAGTCTCACGGGCTGCTTTGTTTTGCTTTGCTCCTCGGGGCTCCATCCAGGTAAGGCTTGGAGGGCTCTGATTCCATGGTTAAAGTTTAAAGCCACCTGGGAAGACAGAGCAGGGCATGGGTGGATAGTGGGGCTTGTGGAGCCAGCTCTTGGCAGGTGTGTGGGTGCATAAGATGAGTGTCAGGGGTCTGCACTGGATCAAGAGGAAGGGGCTGGAGGACTGGAGTCCCTGTCCCTTCCCTGTCTGGCCCTCACACCCATTCGCTGTGGGGGAATGTGACAGAGGAAGGCAATGTCCTGCCTAGAAAGCGTGCTTTTGGTTTCTTGCTCACTGACATGTGCTTAGTGTGCTGGCGGAGTCCACTGGCCTTTAACAGACATTGTTAACAATCTCTGATCTCTGTGTCTCTTAGACACAGGCTAATGGACAGGTTTATGCTCCTCTAGTGAGGCTCCATGTAGCTTGGCAGGATGTGGCCATGCACTTCTAGTTCATCTGGCAAGGGTCTCTCTCAGCCCTTCTTCTCTGTGAGCTCCTAGCTCCCTTTAGACCCCCAGCCTGTCTGCACCCACCCATGACTCCAGCTGAGGTAGACCCCCAGCCTGTCTAGTATCTAAAGCAGGAAGGAAAGAAAGAGCTCTGTTTCCTGGGACATTGGCCTTCCTTGGTTTGTTTTTTGAAAACCAAACCAAATGTTGTGCTGGGTTGTCTGGATCCTGTCATCTATGGATGACAGTGTGTAGACACTCACCCTCTTACCTCCCAGCAGTGCAGACACAGATCACCTCAGTGCCCTGGAGTGGCAGGAGAGAAAAGCAAAGAGTCTGCTGATGAGCCATTCCATCTTGGGTGCTCCAGTGCAAGGGTTACCAGTGGCTACCAGGACACACCTGAGGATGCCTGACCTTACCTTTGAGGGTGGAAGGCAGGTGGACTGTAACATAACAACATAATACCTTTTAAAAATTTTATTTTTGCTTGTTTTTATTTATATGTTGTGAGGTGTGTGTGTGTGTGTGTGTGTGTGTGTGTGTGTATCACAGGCATACAGTGAAGACCAGAAGGTGTCAGAGCCTCTAGATCAGGAATTACAGGGTGTGGGCTGCCTGATATGGTTCTGGGAGCCAAACCTAGGCACTCTTAATGTCTGAGCCACCTCTCCAGCCCAGGACATGACAATGTCTGTACTCACTGCTTACAGTCATTGCCCTTAAAACAGAAAACAGATGCTGGGTTATAGATTAGCTGTTAGTGTATGTACTAGTTCTTGGCTTACATCCCCAGAAAAAAATATATATGCAGATAGACAGACAGACAGAGGCAGAGACATGGAGAGACACACAGACACAAAGACAGACAGAGACATCCTAAAGAGACAGAGATAAAAGCAGGTAGAAGCTCTTGCCACCAAGCCTCATTGAATCTGATCTCTGGAATCTAAGACAGATGAAGAGAACCAGAATTGCAAATTGTTTCTAGCCTCTACATGCATTCTGTGGCACACACACACACACACACACACACACACACACACACTTATACTCCCATAAAATAAATAAATACATAAATAAAAAAAAAAAGTTAAAGACGGTGACTGGAGACATGGCTCAGTGGTTAGAACACTTGCTGCTCTTGCAGAGAACCTGGGTTCTGTTCCCAGCACCCACACAGCAGCTCCTGATTGTCTGTGATTCCAGTTCCAGGAGGTTTAATGCCCTTTTCTGATTTCCACAGGTACCAGGGACACAGATGACACATATGAATATATGCAGGCCAAACATTCATACACATAGCACAAACAAACAAACAAACAAGCAAGCAAACAAACAAACGTTGGCTTAAAAATCGTTAAAAAGATTACAAAAAGAAGAACCCTCCCCTCATATATCCTCAGCCCAAAGAGTATGCCAGAAAAAGAACCCCAGGGCTGTGGGTGTCACCCTAGCGTCCTCTTGCAGAGAAGGGAGCTGTAAACAAGGATGGCTGTTCCCAGCTGTGTGTTAGTGGGTTCCATCTTGGCTTAGACCAAACCCTACAACAGGTGGGAGACTGAGAGACTGCTGCTGGGGTCACGGCAGGTCTCACGTTACTGGAGAAGTTGGATTTTCTTTTGCGTTCTTAGGATCAATAATAAAGGGATTTAAAAATAGACTCAAAGACCGTTTTATTAGAATTTGAGAGAAAAATAACAGGGCAGAGAAGAAGCAACTCCTGGAAGCTGCCAGGAGGGCAGAGATGGACGAAAGGAAGAGAGGAAGCTGCCCTTTGAGTTAGGGTCTAAGAAAGCAGGCAGGTTCAGCAAGAGAGGTCAGCAAGCAGTTTACGGTGGGAGGGGCGGGTAGGAGGATGGGATTTCAGAGGATGAGAAAGTCCAGAGTATCAGAGAATGCACACTTAGTCTTGTGGTCAGTATCTGAAAGAAAAAGAAAAGGGCTGGAGAGATGGCTAAGTGGTTAAGAGCACTGACTGCTCTTCCAGAGGTCCTGGGTTCAATTCTCAGCAACCACATGGTGGCTCATGACCATCTATAGAGGGATCTGATGCCCTCTTCTGGCATTCGGATGAATATGCAGCAGAGCACTCATACAATAAATAAGATAAAAAATTAAAAAGAAACAGAAGGAAAAGAAAAAGTTTACCTTTCCCGAGTTCTTACCCAGTAGCCGACTGCCAGGCTGGGACTCTGTAAATGGCTGCACCAAGGGAGGGGCTTTGGGGAAGAATAATGCATTATCTCATTAAAGGGATAGTCACTCTTCCCATCTTTTTTAACAGGTCTTCACATAAATCAGTTTTCCTGACGAGTTGTCCCTTGGCCAGGTGATCGA
The DNA here is from genome assembly GCA_019843965.1 of Rhynchomys soricoides. Taxonomy (NCBI): domain Eukaryota; kingdom Metazoa; phylum Chordata; class Mammalia; order Rodentia; family Muridae; genus Rhynchomys; species Rhynchomys soricoides. Next base: position 15,161,514 of record JADRCH010000008.1, read on the forward strand.
CAGGTCCAGCTGGATTAACTCTTAAGGAGGACGCAACTGTATGTACCATTCCTGTGGTGGGTGCAGGGAATAAGGTTGTCTTTCCACACACGGCCAGAGGGAGGTGGGTTCCATTTTTTCTTTTCTTTTTTTTTTTTTGACCAGGGGGAAGTAGCTTTTCTCTTAATGAGTCTAAACAAGGCCAGGCTATCACTACTCTTTTCTTTAGTAATCTAAATCTTAAGGAAAAAATTGTGCTGTTTCCCTTTCCTAGAGAAATAGGAAATGGAGCTGGAGGCTGCCACTGAGGGATGAGTCCATGCTCAGTAGCCTGTCAGCTTTTTAATATTTGCTTAGCTGCCTAACGCCATGCACTGAGGTCCTCTGACAGTCCTCAGGTTCCACCCACCCAAGGCCAGCCACGTCCCTGAGTTGTCTTTGGACATGGCTTGGCATCCTCCGGAGGGTAGAGTCTCCTGGTTCTTAGTCAAGCCGGGTCCCTGGGTTTTGATTCCTGTTTGCATGCCTTCTCACTAACCAGCTTTGTCTCCGTGTTACCAGCAGCCAGGAGGGTCCTTAGCTGTCCTTGTCTTTGCATCCCACCCCCATTCTCTGAGCTCTTATCATGCACCCAAGAAGGCACTTTCTCTTCAGTCTTGGTCTGCGCCAGGTCATGAGCTCAGCGTCCCATGTTGAAAACTCTGCATGATGCATTAGGACCTTGAGAGCAGAGCTGGGCTCCAGTCACTGTCCCCAGCTCAGCTGTGCCTCCCACTCTCTGTTTCCTGAGCTGGTCAAGGGGCTTTAGAATGGGATTAAAACCTGCCGTCCTGCTACACAGCCTCTCCTTGGCAGGCCTGGCTAGAGTGGGTTTTCTGAGCAGCATGACGTCATCCTGGCAGTCTCCAGGGAATCCTAAATTTTAGGCCCCTGCATGACGTATTCATTAGGTGTTCTCACCTGGAGGAGACGATGGATTAGATCAGGTCTCTGGAAAGAAGCCAGACACAGCCCCAGCCCCCCACCCAATCACTGTGCCTACTTTCCCCAAACTTCCTTTGCTCTCTGCTCCCTGTAGAAAGGTGTCTGAGGATGTTCACAAGACCATTCCACTTTACTCTGTGCATTTGTTCTTGCCCTAACTAGAAGTCCAGGAGGGCTTTTGGTCATGAGTGCATTTTCTGAAGGGCTGAATGAGTGAAAAACAAAAACAAAAACAAAAACAAAAACAAATAAAAAAACTACAACCATCACCCCACAAAAAACTTGTTGCTAAACCTTATGTGAATTTAATTCCAGGATCCGTGCAGTGGAAGGAGATAGCTGGTGCCCAAAAAGCTGTCCGCTGATCTCACAAGCATGAAGTGGCATGTGCAAACACACACACACACACACACACACACACACACACACACACACACACACGAGCATGTGCGTGTTCACACAGGTTCAAACAGAAGCTCAAGGGCAATTGAATTCCAGTTCAGGAGACTCCTCCCTCCCTGAGCAGGCAGTGTTAGCCGTCAGCAGCGGCCATAGGAGAAGATGAAGAAGACAAGGAAGGGCAAGGCCGTGGCAGGGATGGTGATTTAGAAATAAAGAAGCACCCCGAAAAGTCCACAAGTACTTTGTCTTCAGCAAAGCATAGAAACCTGGGAAATACTTTGCTTCATGAAAGAAATTAATCATTTTCCATCTGCTCCTCTTCTCTTCTCCCCGCTGTCTGGCGTATTTGACCTGATGCCACATCCAGAGAAATGGAGTTAAAGCTAGGCATGATGGCACATATCCATAATCTCAGCGCTCAAGAGTCTGAGACAGGAAGAGTCTTGTGAGTTGTATGGCCAGCATGGGCTACGGAATCTTGTCTCAGTACAGGAAGAGGAGGGCTGGGGCCATAGGGCTGGCTCGCTAGGTGAAGCTCTTGCTGTGTACCCATGAGGACCAGAGTTAGATGTCCAGAACCGACATAAGAGAACTGACCATGGCTGTGTACACTTGTAACCCCAGTGCTGGGAAAGTGGACACAGGAAGATCTCTGGGGCTCACTGGCCAACCAGTCTAACCTAATTGGTGATCTACAGACTAATGAGCGATGCTGTCTCAAAGGAGGTAGGTGGTGTTCACAAGGATGACATGTAGCCTTCACCGACGTGTACATAGCCGTGCCTCTCCCCAACACGACCCCCCTCCCCCCCTTAAACAACAATAACAACTAGAATTACAGATCTGCCCTGAGTCTGCCAGCCTTGAGCATGTTCGGTCTGGAGCCAAGTTATCTCCCAAGAGCTGGTGCTCAGAGGCAAGGAAGGCAACCTGTGCAGACCCTGGGTACTACAGTGCAGAGGTAAGGTTAGTGTTATTGTTCCCTCATTCATTGATTGAGTACACCCTACAGGACCAGTTCTCCATTCCGGGTTTCTCTCTTCTGATCCAGAATGTGGAGCCGTGGACTGTGCCAGGAAACTAGGTAAGGTTGAGGGGGTTCAGAAACCCCAGTACCCACCTGAGGATGGTAAGTGTTTCACCTGCTCCCGACCAGATTCCTGGCTTGGAACACGTGACCACAACTCCTCACATAAAGAACATGACCGCTTGTCACTTAGCACAAAACACAGAGTTCTCCATGCTAATGAAGTATCTAGACGGGCCCTGAGGGTTTAGCCAATAAGCTTCCCTTCCTGGACATTCCTTCCTGCAAAAGGTATTTAATCTCTGGTCCACCCTGAGGAAGTGGTATGCACCTACTCTCCACAACGAACAATCAGTTTAGAACCAAGAACTGTCTCTCTCATCAAGAACTGCAGTAGGCAGGGTCAGGGAAAGACTTTTGTCATACAGAGCAGCACCACTTAAGTCTCCCACAGAAGTCCCCTCAGTGCTCCTGGACATTTGCAGCTGAACTAAACTGGAGACACCCCCCACCCCCCCCCGCTCATCCTCACAGGCTTGTGGACATCTAGGAGGTTGGGAACCCCTTGCCCCTCAGCCTCAGCCTGCCTTGTTTCTTATCCAGGTTTGGGCCCTCATCTTAGGCTGCATTCTCCCACTCTTGAGCGGAGTATCAGCACTTCCCACAGGGCAGACATCCACTGGTGGTGTAGGGTGAAATGCAGCCTAGAGCTCTGCATTTTGTCTGCCTGAGGGGAGTTCACACATCCCAGTGGTGAGACTGAATGCAGAACCACACCAGAAGGCTCATAGCTTGTCTCTACAGAATTCATGCCATGTGCCCCTGGCAATGGTGAGAGGCCACCACAGCATGTGGTGGAGGAACCTGGCTAAAGAGGATCTGGCTCCAGCCTCTCATTTCCCCTGGTTTCCCATCTGGTGCTGGTCTTGGTACTGCAGCACTGCAAAGCAACACTTCAGAAAATGCTCTTCTGGGCTGAGTGGGTGGAGAATAAACTTGCTGCCAAGCCTGACAACCCGAATTTAATCCAAGGATCTACACAGTAGAAGGAGTGAACTGTCTCCCAAGAGTTGTCCTCTAACCTCTACAAGCATGATGTGACATGTGCAAACACACACACACACACACACACACACACACACACACACACGTTCAAACAGAAGCTCAAGAGCAATTGGACTCAAGTTTAGAAGACCCCCCTCCCACCCCCAGTAGGCAGCGTTAGCCCTCATCAGTGGCCCATAGGAGGAGGTGGAGAAGAGAAGGCAAAGCCATAGCAGACAGGCATCCACATGGCAGAGAGGATGCTTTAGAGAAAAAGAAGCCCAAAGCATCAGAAAAAGCAGACTCAGGTGCCAGCCAGCATCTGGAAGAGACAGAAAAGAAAGAAAGGAAAAAAGAAAGAAAGAAAGAAAAGAAAAGAAAAGTTGTTTCTTTCTGATTTGGGACTCAGAAAGGTAGGCAGACCCAGCTAGACCTCATGGGTGCTCAGTTTATACTACAGACTGCACTGGGGGCACGGGATGGGTGGGTGGGGGCAGGAATTCTGGGTAGGAAAGGCACAGAATTTCATTAAAGAAAAAAATTGTTCCTCCTATCTCTTTATCATGGCTTAGGGTGAGCCCACCTTCCTAGGAACAGCGCTTGGTCAGCCCAACTGGCATGTTAGGTCTCTACTCAGGCCAGAGACTCTATTCTCTTGGCCAGAAGGAGTTTTTCTTAACAGACCTTGCTGATATATTAACAGTGGTTGATCTTACATTAGGATAGGTTTGGATTCTCTTGGCCAGGAATAAGTGTTTAGTGGACAGTTGTCTCTACAGGGCTGATGGGATAGGTCTTCAGTGAGGAAGAACATCCCAAGGTATCTGTGAGTTGTCCTGGAACTCTGACAGGAGGCACCCAAAGGGTCTGACCTGCGGCCATTTCCCTAGGGGCAGGAGAAAATAGGAGAGGGGAGGGGAAGGGAGAGGAGAGAAGAGAGAAGAAAGGAGGGAACATGTTCTTGAGGGCCAGCTTCAGATAGGCTCTGTCCTTGGGTACCTTTGGTTTTGAAGCTGTGGGTCTGCATATTGCCTCTCCATGACAAATGAGGCCAGCTGAGCACAGTAGGGCAGACATGGCTTGCATCTGGTGCTTCAGTTCAGCACTTGATTGCAGATTTTGCCCCTTTTATTGGGGAAGGACCTAGGATGTCACAAGTGCTCTGCCACTGAAATACATCCACCAGCAGCCATTCCAGCACTTGCCATTTCTGGACGGAGAAGATAAGTAACCAAGGGTGTCCTCTGTCACCTAGAACAGGAGGTGCCTGTGTCTTCATCATTTATCAAGGTGCTAAACAGCAGTGAATGAACCAACAGGGTCAGGAGTTGAGGACAGGAGTGGGATGCACGTTGAAGTCATGTTTTTTTCTTGTCACTTCAGAGGCTAACGTGTCTGTAGGGACTTTGCTCCTCTACAAACTGTACTGCCCATCAAAGCATCTCCCTGTGCAGCCCAGGCTGGCAGACACATCAATAAGGATGAGAGAGAACTCAGGGAGAGTTTTGTGGTACAGCCCTGTTGGGTTGTATCCTTGGCCTCTTAACCAGTACTGTGTCCTGTGTGGGGTGATTCCCTTCAAATGGGATGGGAGAGCCCCAGACTGTGAGAAGTCAAAGGCTGTGCTCAGCACAGTTTGGGATGAGAGGATGTGAGGGACATGTGGAATCAGATGAAAGGAAATGCAGCAAAGTGCAGGAGACACAGGTTGGAGGATGCTCCACCAGCAAGCCTTCATCCTCAATCTTTGATCTCAGTGGCCGGTCTCTGAAGAGGCCTGGGAGACTTCCTGCCTGTTCTGCAGAGCAGCTACTGGCTGCTGCTGCTTTATAGGGGGTGAAACTATAGTACTCATTGGTGTATGTGTGTGCAAGTGCGTGCGTGTGTGTGTGTGTGTGTGTGTGTGTGTGTGTGTGTGTGTGTGTGCATGTGCATGAAAGCCAGAGGACAATCTCAGGGCTCTTTCTCTCTTTTCTTTGTTTTGAGACAGGGTCCCTATCTGGCTTCAAACTTGCCAAGCATGCTGATCTGGCTAGCCACAGAGACCTCCAGTTTCCACCTCCAGAGCACAGGATTACAATTTCCTACCACCACAGTGGAGTTTTTGTTTGCTTGTTTTGTTTGTTTTTTAAAGATGTATTTGTATTACTTTTAATTATGTATGCAGTGTATGTGTGTGTGGGTTATGTGCACATGAGTTCAGTGCTCATGGTGGCCAGAAGAGGGTGCTAGATCTCCCTGGAACAGGAGTGATGGGTGATTATGAGCCGTCTGATGTGGGTGCTGGGACTTGAACTCAGGTCGTCTGCAAGAACAATACTGCTCCTAACCACGGAACCATGTTTCCAGCCCCTGTTTTTGTTTTTTTCTTTCTTTTTTCTTTTTTTGGTTTTTCGAGACAGGGTTTCTCTGTATAGCCCTGGCTGTCCTGGAACTCACTCTGTAGACTAGGCTGGCCTCGAACTCAGAAATCCACCTGCCTCTGCCTCCCAAGTGCTGGGGTTAAAGGCATGCGCCACCACTGCCCAGCCTTTGTTTTTTCTTTTTAAATTTGGATTCTGAGGATGCAACTCAGGTCCTCATGATTGCTCAGTAAGCACTCCACTGGGCCATCTCCATAGTCCATGCATTCACTGGATCAAAGTGAACGATGCCTGGCATTGGGTACATTGACCACTGCACAGTGCCTGCCTTTGTCTGGTCCCAGAACGTCACCATCAACCCAACAGAAAATCTCAAGTTCAGGGCTTTCTCTGGACCCATGAACGTGCGTCCTGCTTGGTACATGCCTAGGGACATAGTTGCTGAGTTATGTGGCAATTCTGCATTTGTTTAGCCTTCAGCATTTCTTGTCACTCTTCTCTGTGAGCCTGGTGACCTGCTGCCTTTTCAGAGTTAAAAGCTTCTTGCAGGACAGGGGATGTAGCACAGCAGAAGAGCACCTCTTGGGCATGTGAAAGGGCTTGGCTTCCGTCCCCAGCAGAGCAAAGAAAAGAAATGGAAAGACAAACAAACAAACCCAAAACAACAACAACACGGCCCTGTGACGTGAGCAGTATCTAAGCTCACCGTGAAGATCTTGGGGACAGGCCCTTCGGTAAGATTTTCTGCTTATGCAAGATACCAGGAGGTTGGCATTGAAGCATCTTAAAAAGATGACCTCAAGGTGAGAGCCCATGAGCGCCATCATCTCTTCTCATGCCTGTAGGCATCCAGGAGCCTGCACATGAGCTGGAAGGGTGGTCTGTATCCACAGAAGCCCTGCCTTCTCACCAGACTCACATTCCTGGGACCATCTGCTGCCAGGAGCAGGGATGGAAGTTCCATTCTTTCCTTAGTTCCATGGCTTCAGAGCAACAGGCAGCACAGGGAAGCCCCAGTTGTTCACAGGCTACGTCTCTACCAAGGACAGCAGGGTGGACACCAAGGTTCTCCCATAGCGGGGGCAACCTTCCAGACACATTATGGGTTAGGTATCTCAGATCCGCTGTTTGGGGTTGCCACAAAGTTAATAACCTGCATGGCTGGATGCAGTCACAAAAGACCGCAAACAGATCTGGTTCTTCAGTTCTGGAAGCCAGAGTCAGGTTGCCGAAGGCAGGGCCTAATCCACCCAATGAATGCTCCCTGCATGACACTTCTGTCCATGCCACTCCACAGCACATCACCGCAGTAAGATATCCTGACCAAAAGCAACTGTGAGGAGGAAGACTTTATTCAGCTCACAGTTGCAGGTATAGCCACCATTGCATGGAAGTCAAGGCTGGCACTTAAAGAGTGTCACATCTACAGTCAAGAGGAGAGAGAGACAGTAGATGTATCCATGCTGCTGCTTGCTCTGATTCCTGTCTAGGAAATAGTACTGTTCCCAGTCATGGAGGGCCATCCCACTTTAATGAACTATCAAGATAATCCCCCTACCAGCCAACTTGATCTAGATCAGCAGTTCTCAATCTGTGGGTCTCAATCCCTTTGGGGGTAGCATAGCAGATATCCTGTATATCAGATATTTACATTACAATTCATAACAGTAGCAAAATTACAGTTAGGAAGTAGCAATGAAATAATTTTATGGTTGGAGTCACGATACCTGAGGAACTGTGTTAAAGGGTCGCAGCTTTAGGAAGATTGAGGACCACTGAACCAGATAATTCCACAACTGAAACCACCTCTTTCTCCTCCTCCTTTTCCTCTTCCTCCTCCTTTTTTCCAAGTCAGGGTTTCTCTATGTAGCCCTGGCTGTCCTTGAACTCACTCTGTAGACCAGGCTGGCCTGGAACTCAGAGATAGACCTGCCTCTGCTTCCCGAGTGCTGGGAATAAAGGTGTGAGCCACCACCACCCAGCTTGAAGCTGCCTTCTAAGGTGACTCTGAGTTGAGTCAACAAGACAGTTAAAGCCACCTAGCACATCCTTTTAGGCTATGACACTCCATCCTGCACTGCCCATCCCTTGCTGTTCCACTCCTTGGGACAAATCCCACACTCTCTATTTGACAGCTCTTGGTGGCTTTCTTCTGCCTCTGCCCCTGGTGGCAGCTTCAGGTACCCCTTGTTTCGTGGCTGCATCACCCCATTCTGCTTCTGTCACCATACAACATCTTCCTCGGCATCTGCCTCTCCCCTGTGTCTCCTACATGGACAAGATTCTCTTATTTTGGTTGCCTTCTTCTGTTCTTTTTGAGATAGAGTCTCCCTCTGTAGCTCAGGCTGGGCCTTGAAAACCTCCTGCCTCAACCTCCTGTGTTCCATATATTATAGACATTTCTGATCTGTTTATTTTTGTTTTGTTTTTCATTTGTTTGTTCTGTTTTTGTTTGTTTTGTTTTTGAGATGGGGTCTCATTGTGTAGCCTTGAACTCAGAGCCCTCTACTTGCCTCTGGCTCCCCAGTGCTGGAAGTAAAGTCGTGTGCTAGGATACTCTGCTTTGTTTATCAGGATTTGGACAGGGTCTGAGTAGCCAAAGCTGGCCTTAACCTCTTGCCTTTACTTCCCCAGTTCTGAGATCAGAAGTGTGAGCCACCATACCAAGCTAAGGGTATCTGTACTTGGTTGTAGGCCCAATTTTAGGCCAGGATGCCTCATCTTAACCTGATCAGATCACATCTATAAGAGATACATTAATCCCCCTCTGACACTGGGGTGGTTATGAATTTGGGGGAGCCATTCAAGTGATTCACTGACTGTAGCCTCAGTCACTGGGAGCAGGGGACTCTGGAATCTAGTTACTATGGGTACAGTCTTAGCAGCTGTCCACTGTCCCCCTCCTACTGGGCTTCCGCAGCCTGGTGCCCCAGGACCCCAGGAGTCTCTGCCTAGTCATGGGGCTGCCAACTCAGCACCTCTGTAGCCGAGCAGGAAGCCCTCCTTCCCTGGAGGGAAACCGCAGGCTTTATTTTTATTCAATCCCAGCCGTTCTGTGGTTTTTGGAGATGGCCTTTAAGATTTGTTTTTTGATTTTTATCTCAAAGAGGATGCTGAAAAGCATGGATCTGGCTCCAGGAAAAACAAGCATGAAGAAGAGAGGAATTGAATTTGGATCCTGCTCAGCAGGGAGTGGCCTGGCTGGCTGGCCTTTGGGGTACTGGGGTCTCTGAGGAGGAGCCTCAGGCTACCCCAGGGAGTAAGAGCATAGCCTTCTGCCCTGAAGGCTCGTGTCCAGCATTTCTGGCAGTAGACATGGACAGCTCTTGTTTTCTACCACGTGGTGTGGCTACCGAGGCTCAGGCCTGTTTCCTAAGTCCCATCCAAGCCATCTTCCCTGTCTCCTCAGATCTAAGCCTCAGGTAGGTGAGTGATGGAGTTAGTCCTGACTGCAGATCAGGTCTGGCCCATAGGGTCATGTATTTGTGGTCATCCCACTTAAGCTCCATAGGCTGCCTGGAAGAGGAAGGGCAAGTCATTGCAATGTTTGTGGGCTCCTTCCTGTGTCATGAACAGATGAGTATCTGGGAAGAGTGAGTAAAGCAGTTCTCCACTGTGGCCTTGCAGGTGGCCTTGGTGCCCCCCAACTCAGTGTCTTGTCTTTTCCTGACAACAGGCTAATGTTGCACTTAAAGTAGAATAGCATTGACCATGGTCAATTTGCTAAAGACACACCTCCAGTGAGGCTTTGCTGAGGGAGAGTGTGTGTCAATTCTCAAATGAAAAATAACAATAACCAACCCTTGTTTCGCTGCTCCTGGTTCCTAGGCTAAGTCCTTGTGCTGAATGCTGGGTGCTAATGCTGATGGTGGATACTGTCTGCTGATGCTAGATGTTGATGCTGGGACTTGATACTGATGCTGGATGCTAGGACTTGATGCTTATGCTGGGAGCTGATGCCAATGCTAGATGCTGGTGCTAGATGTCGCATGCTGGGTCCTGCTCAAGCTCAGGGGCTTACAACTTTGGTGAGTGTACCTTGGTCTCCATCTACTGGGCTCTAGAATGGGATGCTAAGGAGCAGAAAAGGGCAGGGTTGTGTTATCATCCTGTACTCTGCTCTGTGAAGAGTGGAAATATGACCACACTGGAAACCTGGCTCCCTCCAACACAATCTCAGCCCATGGTCCCGTTTCTTTATCTGGGAATCAGGGCACTAAGACTGCCAAACGTCCCAGAGCAAGGCTTTCTGTATAAAGACAGAGGAGATGGCTTCTTTGTGGTGAGTATTGAACACTGGAGTGTGTCTGGGTGTGTACATGCACGTAGGCAGACATGTACACCTGTGTGCATGTATGCTGCAGAGTGAAAACTCTTGTTATTTATGGTAGCAGGCGATGCCCCGTGGCAGCTTGGCACTTGCTTCTGCACCTGCCATTGGGTGGTAAGGCTCTAAGGCCATTCATCTGCCCCTGCTGAGGCCCTTGGGTGAGCATGAGATACTTCCTGGCTGATTAGACGATTCTGCTAGGCTTTCTGTCAAGCGATGCTGTTTGTACCAAGTGGGATTGCTGAGAGTCCTCCCGGGAGCACGCCAGCATGCAGATACTGTTCAAGGTACTATAAGCAGCATAATGGTCTGCAGAGCCTGTGGTCGGTGAGATTTCAACTCGGCCTTCAGCACACCCCGATATACTTTGCACACAGATGTGCAGTGGCGACTCAGTCTTTTCCTTCAGAGTTTCCTGTCTGGCTGTCTCTTCCGCATCCTCTGGGCTCTCTCTTCGGCAGCCCTTTTCTTTCCTTTCCTTTCTGGAGGCCTCCTGTGCATCTTCATTAGCATTTGAAAGAGCCTCATTTACATTTAACAAGCAGAGGTGGCTTCAAGCCTGGGTGGATTTGGGAAGAGCTCCTAGATCTGCTCCACGTCCTCTGGACAGAAGGAGATGGCAGTCATTGCCTGGCTTCCAGTAAGCAGAACTTAGGACCTGGGCAGGCTTGGCTCACAGACTTCGGTTTGTGCTAGCACCATCCTAGGACTTAAGCTCTGAGTTTGTCTGTGTTACTTTTTTTAGGGCTCCCTACTAGAATACTGTGAATGGGAAGCTTAAACAACAGTCTGGCCGGCACACACCTGTCATCCCAGCTGTTGGGAGACTGGGGCAGGCTAGCCCGCCATCTTGAGATGAACGCGCTTGTGTCTTTCTTTGATGGCAGCATTTATCAAATAACAAGTTCACTCAGCCGTTTGATGACAGCAATTTGTCATGTAACCTCACCTACTTGCATTACCCAGGCAAGAATAATGTGGGTTCTTTAATTCTTTTTTTTTTTTTTTTTTTTTTTTGTTTTTGGTTTTTCGAGACAGGGTTTCTCTGTTTAGCCCTGGCTGTCCTGGAACTCACTCTGTAGACCAGGCTGGCCTCGAACTCAGAAATCTGCCTGCCTTTGCCTCCAGAGTGCTGGGATTAAAGGCATGTGCCACCACTGCTTGGCGGGTTCTTTAATTCTAATCTTAATTGGAACAGTGGGGTCCACCAGCACTACTGGTCACATCACACAGCACACAGTAAACACATCTACGTATCTGTGCACACATATGTGCAAGTTAAAGAGGCTGCAGCAGAGTCCATAAGGTTGCAGCAGTGGGCTGAGAGAGGGTCTGTACTGATGAGCAAGACCAGCATTGCAGGGGTGCTGTTGGAAGCAGGGTTTGAGAATAAAGCTGTGATATTCAGCTGTGAGGTCAAAAGTGAAAGGTCAAGAAGCCCAAAAGGTGGATGGCAGACAGGCAGCAGCAGCAGGGACAGTAGGAGGGTTCACGACTTGTCAGTCCTTGAGGAACACACCAGTATCAGTTGGTGTGGGCCATATCATCTCAGTATTCGGTACTCATCACTGACATGGACCTGTGTGCATGTATGCTGATGGACCTGTGTGCACGTATGCTGCGGAAAATTTTGGTACTTACGGTAGCAGGCGGTGCTCTGCTTCCCACCCTGGTCTTGGCTTGGTATGTCTGATAAGTTCTTGGGTTTCTGGGATGTGATTTTTTTCATACACTAAAGTGTATTAAATCCAGTCTCAATCCATTGATAAACCTAGAGGGTGGCTTTTTTTCTCTTTCCAAGTCCACCAGTCTGTGATGGAGACTGGTGCCTGACAGTTTTGGGGTCCATCTAGGGACTGCAATCACCTTTCTTTCTCAAAATGGAGTAAAGGGCTGGGGAGAAGGCTCATGGGTAGAAACACTTGCCATGGAGCCTGACGACCTGAGTTCAATCCCCAGAACTGACATGGTGGAAGGAGAGAACCATCTCCTGCAAGTTGCCTGACCTTCTCATGCATGGTATAGAACCTGCACACTCAAACACACTCACACACAAGTAAGGAAACATAATACATTTTTTTAAAAACCGAGTTTTAAAAAACAAAACCAACTGCTTTTAAAATGGAGTCTTCCAGGGAAAGGCACAGCCTGAAAACCAAACCAAACAAAACATTGCTTCATACAATACAGAGTAACTTGGAGTAGGCATAGCAGGATCACAATTCCTGGGCTACAGAGTGAACTCTAGTTCAGCGTGGGAAACTTAATGGATTCTAAATTAAAATTAAAAATAAAAGGAGGGGCCAGGGAAACCTCTTGGTGGTAGAGTGCTTTTCTAACGTGCAGGAGGCTCTGGGTTCAATTACTGCCACAACAAAACCAAACCAAACAACCAAAACCAGATGAATGCTCTCTTAGTTCTAGAGGCCTTAGTTTGCAGGCCAGGCTCAGCAGGGTCAAACTCCCTCTGAGCCCTCAGATAGGACCCTGCCAGGGCTCTGGGGACATGTTTCTGGAACGGAGTCTCTGGTTAACCAATGTCAATTCATCTTTTTTTAGCTTTCAGCTTAAAAAAATTAAATCCCATTTATTTATTTACTGTATGTGTTCACGTGTGCACTCCATAGCACATGTGTGTCACAGGATGACTCGCAGAAGTTGTGGGTCCCAGGATTCGAACTCAGGTCGTCAAACTTGGCAGCAAGTATGTTTACCCTCTGAGTTACCTCTTCAGCCCAGTTTTAATTTTTTTTTTTTTTAAAAGATGGGCTCTCTCTATTATGTAGCCCTGACTGTACTGAAACTACCTACATAGACCAGGCTGGCCTCAAACTCATGGAGATCCACCTGTCTCTGCCTCCAGAGTGCTGGAATGAAAGGCATGTGCCACCATACCTGGCTTTTCCAGCCCAGTTTTAAACTTTTTTATGTTGAAATAATCTCAGACTTAGACATTACAGAAATAGCATGATGATTTCCCTTGTTGGGTTATGAACCAAACATAGATTATACCAGCAGGGTGTCTCAGCTGCCCCAGAAGGTATGGCCATGGCCTGGCACCTTCCAGGGTCCCGACACCTTTGAGGATATGCCTTTCAGAATGGGCATTCTCCCAGAATCATGTGATCTGCACATTGTCTGGCTTGTCTTGTTCCTCAGATCTCAGGTGACAACCTTTACCCCCTTCTTCTTCTCTGAGCTGGGGTTGTCTAGGGCTGAGCTCTCTGGTGTATAATCATAAAGCTATATGTGTAAATTATATTAAATCCAACCTCGAATTCTTAGTTGTACCCTACCACTAAGAGGGACCCTGTACTGGACAGTGTGGACACGAGAAATACGTGAGTAGCCTAGTCTTAGGGAGGTCCAAATGTGACCTTTAACCTGCAGCCAGTCTGTAAGCACTCACTGCTTCACTTGGAGATTTTAATTTCTTTGCGCATTATGTATACAAGTGTATATATATATATATATATATATATATTACATATATGTGTGCATATGTGTGGGCACATGTGTGTGCAGGTACATGTGCACATACTTACATATGTAGGTGAGGAAGCCCAGAGTTACCATTGGGTGTCTTCTGTCTTCTTCAGCCACCTTCTTGATTTCATTTATTGAGGCAGCATCTATTATCTGGAAGGTGTCAATCCCAGCTAGGCTAGCTAGTCAGCTTGCCCAGGGGAACCCACATCTCTGCCTCCATCTGTCAGATTTTATGTGGATTATGGGAATGCAAACTCCAGTCCTTAACCCCCTCCCCCAGCTCAATTCAGGTTTTAGTTTTTTCCTGATGCCTCTGTATATCCTCCAGGTTTTGCTGAGCATCCATGGGCATCTGTCTTGTTCCTGATCATAGGGAAAACAGGCCAAGGAGAGCTGCTCCTAAAGGCTTAGAACCAGAAGTCTTTCAAATTGGGAGTTGTTTTTTTTAAAATTTGGTCTGTTTGAGTAGACTTCGCCCGCGGAGTCTGAGACTCCCAAAAGTCTGAAAACAGCCCTGGAACGTTTTTCATTCTAGATTTTTTTCAGGTTGGAGACACTCAAATAGCCCTGGCTTCTCTTCAGTCAATGAGGTGATGGGTCTCTTCCCCCCCCCCCCCGTGTGTGTGTGTGTGTGTGTGTGTGTTATTAGAAACAGGCCTGGAAGCCAGGTGTGGCAATACACCTGTCATCTCAGCACTAGGGACATGGAGGCCTTGGTTCTGAGAGCCATCCAGGAGGAGGTGGGAGACCTGTCATGGCCTGCCCGGGATACATGAGATCCTATCTCACAACACCAGCATGGAAAACAGAACCAGGACTAGGAAGTGGCTTTTGTGGCAGAGCACTGGTCTCACAAGTGAAGTCCTGGGCCTTGCTCCCAGCACCATGCCTCCAAGTTCCTATCTTCCTTACAGTTCCTATGTACTGAGACTTATTTACATGTCTGTCCGTACTATGTGCAGTGCCCTTGGAGGCCAGAAGAGGGCGTTGGATCCCCCGGAGCTGGAGTTACAGGCTATTGTGCCATCCGACCTGGTGCGGGGAACTGAACTTAGGTCCTCAGCAAAAGCAGCAGGTGCTCTTAACTGCCAGGCCATTTCTCCAGTCCCTCGTTTTGTTTTTGTTTTTTGTCAATCTGGAGTGGTTATTATACTCTGTTTTTTTCTATGTCTAGGGAGGCAATGCTATGATTTTTCTCCTTGTGTATATCAATATAGTGAACGCTAGTAATACGTTTTATTTGTAAACTGAGTAGGATTTTTGGAATAAAACCCATGTCCTCATGGGATCTGTGTGAGGTGTTGTATTCTATTTGCTACCATTGGCTGCTTCAGCATCCGCATGATATTGGGTTATTTGTTTGTTTGGTTGGTTGGTTGGTTTGAGAAAGAGTCTCACAGATCCCAGGTTCCTTCACATTCACCTCCCTGCCCCCTGCTTGCATTATTGATATGTTTCCCCATGCCTGGGCTCTTAAGCTCGGTAAACTAAGAATTTTTTTTTTTTTTTATAAGAACAAAGCTCAAGCAGGGCAGTGGTGACGCACGCCTTTAATCCCAGCACTTGGGAGGCAGAGGCAGGCGGATTTCTGAGTTCGAGGCCAGCCTGGTCTACAGAGTGAGTTCCAGGACAGCCAGGGCTACACAGAAAAACCAAAAAAAAAAAAAAAAACCAAAGCTCAACACTATGAATTTTTGTACAATTAATGATTTGAGTTTTATAGATTCTGACAGTGTTATTGCTATATTTTAGAAATTCTTCAGTTTCAGTTCTGTTTCTGCATCTATCCAAGTTTATTTAGTGGTTTATTTATGTGTCTAATTACCATTTTTACTGGTGTATACAACAAAATGAAAGTTTTTGGTGCTCAGGATATGGCTCTGTTGGGAGAATGCTCACCTAATGTCCTGGTTACTTTTCTGTTGCTGTGAGAAAACACCCTGACCAAAATTAAGAGAGAAGGAAAGGGTTTATTTATCTTACACTTCCAGGTTATAGTCCAGGAAGTCAAGACAAGACCCCAAGGCAGGTCTGCTTGCTATTCTACACCAAAGAATTCACTTCACAGTCAAAGAGGTGTGGCGAGAACCATAAATGAAGCTGCTGGCTGGCATGCAGGCTCATGCTCAGAGAGATTTTTACTCAGTTCAGGACTAGTTGCCTAGGAAGTGGTGCTGCCCACAGTGGGCTGGGCCCTCTAAATCAGTCAACAAGGCAACCCCACTCCCTGCTTTCAAGCTAATCCGATCTAGGAAACTTCTCAATTGAGATTCCTTGTCAGATAGCCTCAGATTGAAACCAACTTAGCCTGTACGAAGCAAGGAGCTCAATCCCCAGTACACAGTACGTAGGTGCTGCACCCTGAAATTCTAGCACTCAATGGGTGGGGGCAGGAGGGTGGATTTTCCTTGGCTGTAGAGACACTTCAAGGTCTGTCTGGGATACACAAGACCGTATCTCAGGAAACAAGTAAAAGCCTACAATACAATAATGGGTTTCATTATGAGGTATTTAATAGTTTTAAAGGAATTTCCATTCAGAGTGCTTACATACCTGTTGTTTGGTGATGCTGGTGGTGGGTCATGCTGTGTGTTGTGAGCTGAGGTTTATGACATTTATAGCAATCTTTGTGGTGTGATGAAGCTGTAAGTCATGCTGTTGGTGGCTTCTTGGCTGCTCTGATCACAGCTGTATTCTTGGTTGGAGTTGTGGTCCCACAAACTTCTCTCAGTTTCTGTGGCTGTTGGCTGTGGGCTGAGGCCTCCTGAGTGCCTCTTAAAGACCTCAGGAAATCACTGGGCACAGTAGTGCAAGCCTTTAATCCCAGCCCTCAGGAAACAGAGGCAGGCGGATCTCTGGGAGTCTGAGGCCAGCCTGGTCTACAGGGTGAGTTCAGGACAGCCAGGGCTCTGTTACACAGACTCAAAAACCATTCCAAAACATCTCAGGAAATCTTCCAGGGGAGAGTATCATTGGTGTTTGTCTTAGTTACTTCTTTCTTGTTCTGACAAAACATCATGACCAAGGCAACTTATAAAATGAAGCATTTAATTGGGCTGTGGTTTCAGAGGGTTAGAGTTTATGAGGGTGGAGCAAAGCCACGGTGGCAGGAAGAGCTGAGGGCTCAGATCTTGGAGCACAAGTAAGAGACAGAGAGAGAGAGAGAGAGAGAGAGAGAGAGAGAGAGAGAGAGAGAACACACACAGAGACACAGAGAGAGACAGAGAGAGAGAGACAGAGACAAACAGGCAGACAGACACACAGAGAGAGAGAGAGAGAGAAAGAGTGAGAGAGAGAGAGAGAGAACTAAAAAGGGTGTGAGTCCTTTGAAATCCCAAATCCTGCCTCCATCAGGACTCTACACACCTGGAGAGAACACCCTGGGAGCCTTGGGTCTTTCCAGCTCCTTACTGTCTGTCTATCCATCTATCCGGACAATTAACTGTTGTCTGCAAATGGTGAACTGGCCACAGGTGGCACAGACCCAGGTGGCCTCTCCTGCTTAGCCCTGGTATCTACAGAGCAGAGGGATAGGCCACTGGCCTCCCAGGCTTGATGGCTGGGCTCTTTACCCCATGCCTTTGCTTGTCCATGTTAGTCACTTGAACAAGGGGTGGGCAGCCTGGCACTCTAACGCTGAGTGTCACAGGATGCACACTCACCATCCAGTCCTAGAACATTCAACACCTGGGAAGAAATGGTCGCTGTGGTGTCGCTCTTCTTCCCAGGCAGCTGCTGGTCTGCTTTCTGCCTGGAGATTTTTCTTTGCTTGGTGTATCACATGAGTGGAGTCTCATGGCTGTGGCTTTCTGCATCTGGCTTTTGTCACAGACTGTGATGTCCTACAGGTCCACTGAGTTGTGGCACCTTTATTATTCTAGGCTGATTAATATCCCAGTATAGGAGCTGGGCTGGTGGTACACCGTGCCTGTAATCCTAACATGAAGGCTGAGACAGACAGGCCAGCCTCACTGCCCACTGCAGGATAGATCACATTTTGGGTATTCAAGTATACCTAGGTGATTTGCATATTTTGGCTGCTGTGGACAAGTGTGTGCACCTGCTAGGATCACTCTGCATTTTCAGGACACATACTGGGAGTGGGGCTGCTGAGCTTGAGGTGGCTTGGGTTTCTTATTGTACAGTGTCTGGGGCTATGAGGGGCACTTGAAGCTGTAGACAGATGGGATCCACTGAGCTGATTCTTACTGTAGCTTTAGCTTCTGCCCACCCTGTGGCCACTGTCTCCTCATCTGAGGACAGTGGGTCCAGAGTAACTTCCCATCCATGTCCACCCCATGGTGGAAGCTGTTCCCTGAGACTGTAGGAGCTAAATTCCCTCTGGCACTTGTTGGATCTGTCCCCTGTGGGAGACGCAGGCCCAGCTGTTACAGGCTTGTGAGAAATTGGTAGGGTGGAGACAGCTTGGAGATGCTGATCACATCAGTGTCAGGGGCTGGCACAGCCACAAGCCATCCTTTGTGTGTGACTCCAGGGCCTTGGCTCCAACTTGGCACTTCCTGCCACCTTCCCAGGAGCAGCCCCTGGTCTGTGCTGTCACAGCAGTGGGCTCATGTGCAGATGGCCTGGACCCTGCATAGTGCTCTTGCTAACAGAACTTGTGGGGTTCAGAGTACCCAGACAGAAAGGTGAGTCCTCACCAAGGCTGAGGGGAAGTCCAGAGGTGGCTGGAGACGAAGCTGCATTGTACTGCCCATTTGGACAGGACAGTGGGTACATCTCTTGGGACAGCTGTCATAAATGGCCACATCTGTGAGGGCTCTAAACAGCAGGTGTTTTCAGTTCCAAAGACCAGAGGTCTGGGATTGTAAAGTTTGGGGCTGTATACTCACCTGTAGGGCATGAGGCAGGATCTCTCTACCTCCCACGACTGTGAGGAAGGGTCAGGTGTCCTTGGCTCACGGTTGCATCACCCCGCCCTCCGCCTCTGTCCTCACACAGGCCATGTCCCCTCTTATAAGCATGTTGACTCACCCCCACTCCAAGATGCTTTCCTCACACACTTAGCTCAACCAAAGTGCAAAAGCCCCTTTCCAGAGGGGCCACACTTGAGTCCTGGTCAGCACGTACACAGAGGTTTTTGACATTCCTCTGTTCTCCCTACCAGGTGGCCTCTAACCCCCCTTAAAGGACTCTAGTTCTTTAACCCCCTCTCCTGCTCCAGTTGTACCCACAGGCTTTCACAGGTAGGGGGAGGTGATTCCAGTCCTCAGAGTCCTTGTTGGTTCCCCCTCAGAGGTGGGATGTAGGCATTAGTGTACTTCCCAGGTTGGTCCACAGCCTCTTCCCCATGATCAGGTCCCACCTTGCAGGCACACGCGCACCATGCTCTGCCACCTGGGTACTTTTGCTATCTGCTACCAGGGTATCTCCTCAGCTTGGTAGTGGGTCCCCATTGTGGCACCAGGGAAGGGCTGGGGCTGCTGCCCTATAGCACTGGGCACTGGCTGCAGGTCTTTGGGCCCTTCCCGCCTGTACAAGACAGCGGGGTCTCAGGCTGGGTCTCGTGAGCATGCTGCCATCTAGGTCTAGGAGGATAATGTACCCTGTGCCACCAGCAGGCCTGTCTCTGGTTCTGGCCAGCAGCCAGGAGAGCTCAGATCAAAGTTCCAGCTACAGGCAGGGCATGGTCTTTGTCCTGCCAGAGGTTGGGCACAGGTTGTTGCACAGCTGTGGTGACAGGGTCTGGTGATATCCTGCCAGGCTCAGAACCATTTCTGTCACCACAAGTTTAATTCTAATCAGGATGGTGCCCCTACTGCAGAAGGGGCAGCTTGGTGTCTCTGAATCCTGATGGCTGTACCAGCTTCTCCCATGTCAGGCTGCTTCTGCCCACCTGGAGATGAATCTCTCTCAGGTCTTGCTTCCATGAGTCATCCTGGGCAGCGGCCAAAGCCCTCAGGCCCCATGAAGGTAGATTCTGTGGGTACAGGGGTCTCAGTGTCCTCTCTTGGTGAAGGTAGGTGTCACCATCCATGTGGACGGAGCCTCCCCCCATACACATTCCATTAGGAGGTATCAAGGCTGACAAGTGAAGGGTAGAACCCCTCTGTGGCCCTAGAGAGCTGAGGCTATGGTCAGGAGCTGCCACCTGGAGGCCTGCCAGGCTTGCCTTTCTATGAAGCCTTTCTTCTTGTCCCAAAATCTCAGCACTCAGAGAAGACAGAGCTACAAATCCCATCCAACGGCTGGGGGCCCAAGACCTGCATGTCCTGGCCCAGCTGTAACCATCCAGTGCTGCGTTTTACTTGTGTGTAAAACAGGTGTAACAGATAGGGTTGGGGTACTGGATCCCTGGGGTCCTGCAGCTGGGCAGTGCCTTTCTGAGGCCTAGTAGATACTCGGCATCCTTGTGGGTAGGTGCAGCATAGCTGAGGGACTAGCTGGATCCCACAAGGGTGGCAAGATGCCCTTGAGAAGTGTTGCATGATCTTTGGAAAAGGCACCTCTGCCCTTACAAGGCTGTGGTTGCTAGATGCTGATGTGACCACTACTTGAAAAGGAAGTTCTTTCTCTTGCCGAGGCACTTAGCATCTGGCAGCTTCTTGCAGGGACCTTGGGCAAGCCTAGAAAGGCAGGCAGCTAAGAAGAAAAGAGCCTGGAGAGCATGCTTTGTATAGACGCAGGATACGGCCATGGTTATGGCGTGGCTACCTTTGTGGGGTCATGAACAGCCGCAAGGTAGACAACTCAGGCCTAAGAACCTTCCCTGTGTCCAGATGTCTTGCCAGTCAGTAGGAAACACACACAATTGCAAGCTTACATGTGTCTAGTGTGTCTAGCTTGTGTGTGTTTAGACGTGTTTGTGAGCACCTGTCTTAGGGTTACTACTGAGATGAAACACCATGACCAAAGCAACTTAGGAAGGAAAGGGTTTATTCAGCCTACGCTTCCACATTATAAAGGACAGGAACCAAGAAGGGCAGGAACCTGTAGGCAGGAGCTGATGCGAAGGCCATGAACAGTGCTGCTTACTGGTTTGTTCCTCATGGTTTCTGCAGCCTGCTTGCTTATAGAATGTAGGACCACCAGCTCAGGGATGACACCACTGATTATTGGGCTGGGCCCTTTCCATCAACCACTAATGAAGGAAATGCCTTTCAGGTTTGTCTATAGTCCAATCTTGTGGAGGTATCTGTCTGCCCTCGTGCTGACTGGGAGGGTACTTCTGAAGCCACTCAGGGCCATAACCAGATTCCCACTCTGCCTGGACATATTCATCTCCTGGGGCTATGACAAAGGACCACATGTGGGGGCTTTAAATACTGCCTTAATCTCCTACTGTCTGGAGGCCAAAGGTCCAAACCAAAGTGTGGGCCATCCTACCTCCAGGGACTCACAGGATCTGGCACAGTCCCCCCAGCTCCTGGGACTCTGCTGTTTTAAACTCCTGTCTCGTTCCATCTTCAAACAGCTGTCTTCCCTGATACGATGATCTCTCCTTTCCTTCGCTCTCCTCTCCCCTCTCCTTTCCTCTCTCTCTCCCTGCCTTCCTCCTCCCTCCTCTCTCACAGCTGGGGATGGAATCAAGAACCCCACATCTGGTAGTGAATCGTTACCACTAAACTACAGGGCAGCCCCTTTTACTTTTTTTTATTTTCAGACAGTCTTACTAAATTGCTCTCCATCCTCCTGCCTCTGCCTCTGGGCAGCTGGGATTATAGGCAGGCACCCCAGCTTCTCAGGCTGCAGGCTTGGTGATGTGTGCCAGTAACCCCTGCACTCAAAAGGCAGAGGCAGGAGGATTGCAACAAGTTTGAAGCCATTCAGGCTGCATAATGAAAGCCTGTCTCAACTCAAACAAACAAACAAAGAGTGACAAATTAGGGCCACTCTAATCCTGGGCAGTTATATCATATGATCTTTAATTAAATCTTCAAAGGCCCTATTTTCAGAGGTCACATTCTGAGGTCCTTGGTTGGGATGAATTTGGGGACACTATTCAACTCACTACAGTGGCATTCTCTGCAGTGGAGGGACATTAGAGAGTTCTGCCTAGATGGTCACGGGGCCATCCTCACCCTGACTTCTGACCTGAGCTGTCCACCTCTGTCATCAGGGTACAAAAGGGAACTGTACACAGACAGGGACAGAGCCAGCCTGCAGCTGGGCAGCCATGGTGTGGGTTGGGTCAGTGATAGGGATACAGCTGGTCCGATCACTGTCTTGCGTTTCCTCGTCCTGAGCCGTGAGTGGGATCGGTGTGGGGAGCTGTAGCCACTTGATAGAAATCCCCCCCCCCCCCGCCCACTGGGGAAGGAATTAGGCTTCCCCTCCCCCAGCTGGACAGCTGGCTCCTTAAAGATGAATCCCTATCATTGAGATGCAAATGTTGCTCACCCACAGAAGGCCCAGCTGCAGGGCTGGCACCAGTGCCCCTGGCAGCCCAGGTGCTGGTGGCAGAGCCAGGAGGGATTTGCGACCTCCGTTAAGGACAGCCACCTCACTGAGCCTCTGGCCCTGCTGAGTTAGTGGCAAATTTCCTGGCTTTCTTATGGGCCAGGTTGACACCCTGGCCCCTCTACTCAAAGACATGAGTTGGTGCCAAGGACTCAGCATAGATTACAGCAAAGATCAGCACCACAGGGACCCAGAGGGCTGCACCATTAGGGAAATGACCTGGAGAAAGGTCAGACTGATGGGGTTCCAGTTCAGGGCTGAAGTATGGATGATGTACGGTGGGTGCTGATTCACAGCCACCTCTTCCCTGCCTCCAGTTTCCCAAGGAACCCAGAGAAGAACATTTCCAATGGGCAGAGAGGGAAGGCCGGGAAGGAAGGCATAGCCAGCAAGGGCAACAGTGGCCAGCAGCATCAGGAAAGTCATGTGGCCTTCGAACCATCATGGAGACCACAGGGAGATTTTCCTCACAGTTCTTAAATGTCCTCATTGGAAAACACCCACACACCCACCCCGATGTTCTTTATTTTATGATACATGCAGATTTAACACCGAATATCTAAAACAGGAACTTTTCTCTCTGCCTCCTCCCAAGTGCTGGGATTAAAGGCATGAGCCATCATGACCAGCTGGCTGACATTCTTACAGTGAACTCCAACACATGGAAAAGAGTTGGCAAAACAGTGAGTACTGATTCCACAGCTGAACCTCCAAGTAGCCACAGGTAAGCGATGACACGTGACCAGAGAGACCCAGTGGCCTGTCTCCAGGACAGAGTGCTTCCCCTGGAATCTGCATCATCTCCCTGGGCATTAGCATCTTTTTCTCTTGAAGTGGAGAATACCTCCCGCCTCCCTGGTACCCACAGGTACCACAGGTACTCTTGGGTATGACCGTGCTACTGTGCCTGGTGCCATTGGTCCCCTCCACAGCACTGGGCAAACTTCCTGGGCATGCAGGGCTGGGTATCTGCTGCTAATGCTCACAAACACCAAGAGCCACTGCCTTCAGGAAACCTCACCCTCTGTATGCTTTGTGGTCCCAGAAGTGGTGGGGGCAGGTGGTGTGGCACATGAAGAACAAAACACTGGCCAGGTTTGAGAGGTGTGGGGGGTCGCCAGAGTTGAATCACTGCTGTGTGTCCTCAGCAACCAGTATCATATACTGTCGACCTGTCTTTATCACGACCTGTCGGGAGGGACCTCATGTGTGGTCGTGGCTGGCTCTGGCTTCACACTCTCTGTCCTGCCATTCATCACTATGGAGATGCTGCTCTGGGCAGTGTCACTGTGTAATCAGCAAAGAAGGGACAAAGTGCCAATTTTGAAGCTTCTGGTTATTATTTTAAGAGTTTTTAGCGTTAGCTCTTCGGTTTAGGAGCTTCATTCATTTCTATCATCATCACCATCACCATCACCATCATCACCGAGGATAGAGCCTGCGGCCTCATGCGTTTCAGACAAGTACTCTGCCTGAGCCACACCTCAGCTCTAGTGCTCACCTTTTTTACTAAAACAATTTTATGTGTATTAGTGCTTTGAAAGTATACATGCTAAGTGTTCCACATGCATCCACGGTGCACGGAGAGGCCAGGAGAGGGTACTGGATGGTACTGGATCCCCTGGACCTGGAGTTACAGATAGTTCTGAGCTCCATGAGTGCCAGGAACTGAATCGGGGTTCCCTGTAAGAGCAGCAAGTGCTGCTAACCACTGAGCCATCTCCAGCCCCTGGAGTTCATTTTTTTTTTTTTTCTTTTCTTTTTACTTTTTTTGGTTGGGGAAAGGTTTTTATTGTGGATAAGGGAGAGAGGTATCTGGAAGAGCTCAGAGCAGAGAGAGGAAGAAGCAGAATGGACATAGTCAGGGCTGGGGCAGACTTCATCTTTTAAAATTACATTTTCAAATTTAGTGCGCATGCGCTTGCATGTGCGTGTGCGTGTGTGTGTGTGTGTGTGCGTGTGTGTGCGCGTGTGTACATGCGTGCGTGCGTGTGTGTGTGTGTGTGTGTGTGTGTGTGTGTGTTGGTGCCATGGCATGCATGTGGAGGTCAGAGGGCAACTGTGGGAGTTGGTCCTTTCCTTCCACCATGTGCGTCCTGAGGTTGATGGCACCTTCACCTGCTCAGCATCTTGCCAGCCCTATGACTTGCGGAAAGAGCAGCTCCTGCCCTCTGCATGTGGACAGCCACCTTGTCTCAGCAATGCCTGCTCCAAATAGGTTTGGGGCAGCCAGATGGCTCAGTGGTTAAAACCTGTTCTTTCAGGTTCCCAGTGCCTCGATGACTCTTAACTACAGCTTCAGGGGACCCAACACTCTCTTCTGGCCTCTGCAGGTATCCCCAAACATGACACACACTTTTTTTTTTTTAAACACACAAATGGAAAATTCCAGAAACTCACATTTCCTATTAGATGGGATGGGTCATGCTCAGGGAGATATGGCTGTAGACAATATTTATTATAAAAAAGAAAGAAAACCGGTGTGCATGCTTTTAAAGCTCTTGTCAAAAACATTTCAACATACATGCCAGCATTTCCTGGGCATTTTGCTTTTTCCTTGAGATAAGCTGTCACTCTGTAGTCTAGGCTGGCCCCAAATTCATGGATATTCTCCTCCAGCCTCAGTCTCTTTGGTTCTATTATAACACGTGTGTGCCACAATGCCAGACTACCACACTGTTTTGGTCACTGTGGCTTTGTAGGAAGTTGTGAAATCAGTAAGCATGAGGTTTCAAGTTTATCCTAATTTTTTTTAGGATTCTGTGTATGAACATACGTGTGTTGTAGGCGTGTATGTGTGTGTGCATGTATGTGTGTGCACATGGGAACCAGAGGCTGACATTATTGACTGCAGTGATCCCCAACCACCTTATTTTTTTGAGGTAGTCTCTTACTAAATCCGGAGCTCATCAATTTGTCTAGGATGGCTGCCCAGTGAGCTCAGGCATCTGCCAGTTTCCTCTTCCTCGGTGCTGGGGCTATAGACAAGCAGCCATGCAGCCTGCCTTTTCTGGGGGTTCTGGGGTATTGAACTCAGGTCCTCATGCTGTGTGGCAGGCACTTCACAGGCAGTTGCCTTCCAGCATGACACCGGTTTTGTCATTTGCATTTCTACACAAGTCTGGAGCTGGGGGTTCCTGCTTTTATAGAAAAACTATTGGAATTGTGTCAGGATTGCAAGTCAGCCATCATGGGGAGCACTGCCATCCGGGAGTGACATTTTCAGGTGATTTGACATCTGCTCTGCTGTCTTTTATCAGCATGTTATGGTTTCACCCATTTGGTTGTCTTTCTTCAGGCATCTTGCTATTCTGTGATATTGTAAATGGGGATGCTTCCTTTTGTTCCATTTCCTGACCCAGGTGAGTGGGAGCCCTTGGCAGTGGAAGCAGCCACAGAACCTCAGCTGTCTGGGAACCAGTGCATGATGAGGGTGAATCACCTCTGCTGGGTGATGGAGAGGGAAGGATGGATCCTGCTGAGCTCTGGGCTGTTAGGGGACCAATAGTCAGGCCCAGCATGGCACCCCAGGAAGACACTGCCTGGTGACTTTGGGTCCTGAGTTTGTAATCAGGTGTAGACAGAGTCCTGTTTGACTGTCTTCTGTCATTCCAGAGCCCCTGCCCAGCTCCTGGCGGATGTCTACTGTTTGGAAGCCCGGTAGACTGACTCTAACACACTGCCAGGTCACCAGCAACTAGAATCCACTAGATCTGAACCTTGCTTTTGCACGTCCTATTGAATGAAGCTGGGGCTACTCAAGTCACAGCTGCTATGTGCACCCCCCCCCCCCATGCAGGAATTTGGGTAGATAAGTGTGGAAGCATACCCTAATGTTAGACAGTACTGCTTAGTGAACCCGAGTCCCCATCCACCCACCCCAGCCCTGTGCCCAAGCACCCTATGTTTGTCCAAATACCCCCACTCCCAACATGGAAGTTTCTCCCTTGGGTTCAACCATGGAGGGAGCATGTGGCCAGGGGCAGATGGGTAAGTCCTTTTGCATGCTGCAGTCAACCTGGTAGACTCCTGTGGCATGCCTGCTGCACTAAGGGACAAGGACGAGACCCTTTCCACCTGGACAATGGCCAGGGGGCATAGTAAAATCAGTGCAGTACTATGGCCCTGATGTAGCCAAGGCATGGGATTCCCCAAGAATGGCCTTAGAGCAGACTCCTTGGCTGGAGTGATCTTTGTTAATGTAACTGGGGGCACCTCTCTGCCTCAAAAAGGGGATCATTGGAGGCACATGTATAATAGGGTCTACATCTATCAGTGGTAGAAACCTGTGAGTGCCATCTTGATCAGGATGTCAGGTCCCTGTGCTATCCTTAGTGAGCAGACATGTAGCATGACCGACTCATCACTGCCAGGATCCCCCTACCCTGGGGTGAGTGGTCTCACTGAGTAGGGTTGAGTCATCCACAGTCAGAGCTGCCAAGTCTCTTCAGTGGGTCCCTAAGGCCACCGGCTGCATGATGACCAGGGTCTGTGGGACAGGGATAAACCTTGCTCTGTGTTTACCAAGGGAAGGAACTGGCTATTGGCATCCATACCAGCCTGTCCACTGTTACTCCTACTGGGCCCTGCTGGCCTGATGGCTAGTGTCATCAGATGGGAACCCCCTGTACCCCCACTCAACATGGCACTACTGGTGCCCTCATCCCACTTCCAGAGTGGCTCATGACAGCAGCTACCACATGGGGTAAGAATCAAGAAGCAGCTGGGCATGGTGGCACACACCTTTAGCCTCAGCTCAGTTCAAGGTCAGCCTGGTCTACATAGAGAGACCCTGTACCAAAAGAACAAACAAGGATGTCAGCGAGCCTCCAAGTAACACAGTATGACTATTTGTGAGCAAATCCAGACATATGCAGCAGCACAGGACTCAGCATGGCATCTGGGTGGAGGTGACATTCTGGAACCAGCTCTTACCGGTCCTCTGTCTGCAGTCTGTCAGATCCTGTCTCTTTAAGAGGCATCCTGGTAGAATCTGGTTGCCCCAGGGCCTGGCCCCCTCCCACAGCTCTTGTCCCCCCCACAGAGGCCCCAACACTGTTTTTAGCTCTGCTGGACCAGCAGCCCCCTCCCCAGGATCCTTGGGAAGGAGGGGGCACATGGCTGGACCAATGCCCAGAAGCATGTATCTGGGGGCCTGAGGCTTCTCCTACTGAGCCCTGAGACTGTGGTCCTGGCAACCTGGCAAGGGCATGGAGGGCTCACAGTGAGGTCTAGGTGCCACTCTCCCAGGTCACCAGAATACCTAAGCAGCTGCTGTCCATGCTGAGAGCCCCACCCCACCCCCACTGCCTGAGGCATGGATAGGACGCCCCCAGGAAGGGCTGCTGCAGGCTGCAGGCTGCCAGTCACTCCTGTGGTGGTCATGGCAGACTTGCTGGCTCCAGTCTCATTGCTCTGAGGCTTGTCTGTCCCTCACACACACAGGGTGCCCTGTTTCCTTGGGAGCTGGAACACGGGCTCTCTGTTTGCACCTGGGTTGGCAGTCCCCCCCAGACAGGCTGAGGGGGTGCTCTGCACAGACCACACTTGTGCCCCTCTTGACCAACCTCCTCAGCTGAACCTTTTTTGTTGTCCCTTCTGGGATTCTCTGCAGTGTGGCCCAGGGGTGGGCAACATGGGCTCCAGACACCATGCTTAGCAAGAAGGGGGATGGGGAAATAT
The DNA here is from genome assembly GCA_019843965.1 of Rhynchomys soricoides. NCBI lineage: Eukaryota > Metazoa > Chordata > Mammalia > Rodentia > Muridae > Rhynchomys > Rhynchomys soricoides. The sequence continues at coordinate 15,189,235 of JADRCH010000008.1, forward strand.
TCCTAGAGTCTCTGCTGTCCTTGTAGCTGGTGAGCCTGGGCAGTTCTGAGCACTCAGTGAAGGGAAGCCTTAAGCATTGCTGGCCAAGGTTCCCACAGACACGGCTCTGCTTGGCTCTCCACAGGTCACCCACGTGAGACTGGGATATGGCCACAAGCTGGTGACAGGGCTTCTGTCCACGCTTTTCATATATCCTATACTGCAGTGTGCAAGGGATTCCTGAGCTCATGTGTCAGTGTGTATGTGCCTGGGTGGTGTGTAAGGGGTCCTGGGGAGGGATCATGCTGAGGATCAAGTCTCCTTTCCCTCAGGGAGATGGTGGTAATGATTTGGTGCTGCCATACTGGACTTGTGATGGAGACCTGGCCACGGGCTGACTCTGAATGTGTGGTTGGGCTAAGTGGGAACCAGCCTCTAGGATAGGGAATCTGAGCCCCCTCTGGAGTTGCTACCGTAGCCCAGACTAAGAAAGGGTCCCCAAATGACCAACCAACATCCAGATCTGGGCAGTGGCCTCCTGTGACTTGGATGTAGGTAGCAGTGTGGTACTAGAGACAGGATGGGTGGGTTCCCGTGATGGTGGAGGATGGTGAGGAACTGCTGTCCTGCAGTTCTGGTCTGTTGCCCATCAAACCCCACTGTGTGGTCACATGCAATGCATGGGGGTAACTGGGGCTTCTCCCCACAACAGGAAAGGGATAGCAAGGTGACAGTGATAGACAGAGGCAGGAGGCTGACAGCTAGGAAGCACAACCTTTTCCAAATCTCTTCTTGGCAGGACCCATGGGCTGCCTGGTCACTGTGTGGGTCCTGTGGCCACAGCACAAAGGACAGGTAGAAAAGTAGTTAGTCTCTGGTTTTTATTTCAGGGTGTGTGTAGATGGGGGTTCTGGCAGCGGCCACTCCCGAGTCTTAAAGTATTTCTTCAAATCCTTAAGGCGGAGTGGGGGGAAGTAAGGACCAATCCTCTTGCGTATCCACCACTTGCCCTGGGCAGCATGTTGGCCCCCGGGGAGGCTGAACTTGTATCTGTAGTGCTCTCCTCGAATCCACCTGCAGGGCACAGTGTGTCAGTTTGCTGTCCCTCTTCCCCCGGGGTCCTCTACGTCTGAGACCCAGAAGGCAGGCCTAGGCCCATGCGATCTGTGGGTGGAGCCCCATCAGCTTCGTGATCAAAACCCTCTCAGGCCTGTTACAGATCTTGGACGTAAAACAGGTACATTTGGGCTCCATACAGTATCTTGGGACCTGAGGGAGCCCCTAGGTGATGCCCTGTCTCCACGACCCACCCCCTCCAACTTGTCCTACCAGAGTGTGTGTGGAATAAAGCAAACCTTGATGGGGGGGGGGGGCGCGTGAGAGGATATGCTGTCTTTTTGGGTGTGGGTCTTGAGGCATCATCATTGGTTGTGGGTGGGGCTGCCATCCTTCCTTCTTCTGGTGTACAAACCTGAGTGGGTAAGGGTACCTGAGGGAGGGTGGGGCTGGGGAGTCATGAGCAGAGCCGCGCTGGACTCTACAGGTGGCCATGGATAGGGTAAAGCTGTACCTTGGAGACTGCCACCAAGTCCCTCTTCTCCTGAATCTGGGGTCCTGACCCTACATTTCCCAAGGCTGGGGAGGGCAGGGATGCAGGGGCTCTGGGAAGGCCCCTGTTGTGTGATCACCTCATCTTCTCTGATCCAGTCCTCTCGCTTTAATTTCCTTCTCAAGATACAGCTGAAGGCCTAGGGGCTGCAGGGCCTGGACACTACTTTAGCCAAAGGGGGTGTGGTATGGTGTGGGCGGGGGTCCTGGTTAGGGGCCCAGTGTTGGGCCTGGGAGGTCGGGAAACAGCCAGGGCCTGGTGCTTTCCCTGGCAGGTCTGTGAAGGTACTTAGGAAGACTGACACCACCCCTGGAAAGTTCTAGAACCTGGCTGTGCTGGTTAGTTTTTATCAAAGTGACACAAAGTACTGTCATCTGGGAAGATGGAGCATCAACCTCTGAATAGCCTGTATCAGACTGTCTATAGGTGTGTCTGTGGGGCATTTTCTTGATTAATGAAAGGTTTGGGAGCTCAGCACACTGTGTGACGTGCCACTTCCAAGCACATTGTCCTGGGTTGTAGAAACAAGCTGAGAAAGCCATGGGGAGCAAGACCATGGGTCTCTGTGTTCCTCTGTGGTCTCTGTTTCAGCTCTTGCTTCTGGTTCTGAAGCTCCTGCCTTGGCCTTCCCTCAGTGATGGCCTACAACCTGTTAGCTTTCCCTAGTTGTTTTAGGTCATGGTACTCATCAGCAATGGAAAGTTTAAGATGAGACTCAATGGGCAACATCTTCCAAAACTATATGGGATATGCCAGCTAGGACCTGACACACCCAGCAGTTAGGACCTGACACACCCAGCAGTTAGGACCTAACACTCCACCAGCTAGGGCCTGACACTCCACCAGTTAGGGCCTGACACTCTACCAGCTAGGGCCTGACACTCCACCAGCTAGGACCTGACATGCCCACTCCCAGCAGGACATCCTGTCTCATCACCCCTCCCCCACTATCTGTATTCTTTCATTCACTTCAAGAACATTAAGTAAATGGAACTGTTCCTGCATGTGACACTCTGGACTGGCTTCTTCCACTCAACATGGCCTTCTAGATGCTTACAGGAGCTACAGACCTTGTGCTGCTAGGCAGTAAGCAGTACCCAAGGCAGGAACATCTTGAAGTAGGCATGTCCTATGGTCTGGGAGGAAGGATGATGTCTGGAAGGACCATGCCAGGGCCTTCCTAGGAGGCAGCTGTGCCACGTTCAGCTCCTGGCTGTCACAGCTGCTGTGACTGTGTATGTGTTTTACAGGGATTGATCTCGTACTGAGTCAGATGGCTGTCCATGAGCCCTGAGGCTCGGCTCAGCTGGGCTTTTGTTTTCTAGGGCCTGCCGAGTAGTCTTCCAGGGAAAATCCTGACTGTGCTCTGATAGCCTTTCAGTGTTCAAGCTGACACCTCTCCTTGTTTCAGCCCCACAGAGAGGGGCGGTGGCACCTCTCTGATGGAATCTCCTGCTTTTTTCCCTGCTCAGATCCTTCCCACATACCCTGCTGGCCCCACATGGGTGGCACGCTCTAGGTGACTGACTGGTCCTGCTGCTTGGTGGTGCCATGTTTCGTTCAAGCATAAAACCATGCTCTGCTGCTGTGAGGGGAGTGAGGGCTCCCACTGCAGCTGTGGGCTCATGGTGGCCTCTTTCAATGCTCCCATTTTCTTCCTGTATTTCTCAGTGTCATCATGAGGTGTGTCCTTTAGTAAGGGTGCCCCAGTCCCTGCCTCTGACGATCATTACTGTTAGCGTGGCTTTCCCCGTCGTTTTACTTCTGACTGGTCCATATTGGTTTGCAGTGAGCCTGCATGTATGTGTGTACCACATGTGTAACTGATGCCAGTGGAGATCAGAAGGGTGTTGGGTCCTTTGGAACTGGGGTTACAGATGATTGTGAGGTACGTGTGGGCGCTGGGACTCAAACCTGGGTCCTCTGCAAGAGTGGCAAGTGCTCTGAACTGCTGAGCCATCTTTCCAGGCACACCCCCTTTTCTTTTTAGGGATTCTTTTTTGAAGGCTGGTGACACAGATCAGTAGGTATAGTGTTTTAAGTTTGATCTCCAGAACACACACATACAGACACACATACAGACACACAGATACACAGGAGCGCGCACACCTGTGTGTGTGTGTGCATATATATGTCTGAGTATTGTGGTGCACACTTGTAATCCCAGAGATGGGAGGTAGGAAAGAGCAGATCCCTAGGGTTCTCTGGTCAGTCAATCTTGCTGAACTGGTGAGATCTGGATCTGAGTGTCCTTTGGCCCTCAGTGGTGAGGTGGTGGCTCTAGCGCTGGCCACTCAGCCCCTTCACTGTCTAAAGTTTCTAGATGTTTCCTGTGCCTTGGTGTGCATCTCTCTACGATTTACCATCTGGGGGTCCCTTTGTTTCTTGACCTCTCAGGTTGGGGGTCTTCCGCCAACTTTGAGAAATCTTCACTAATGCCCTTGCAGCCTCATGTAGGACTCTTTCCCTTAGGGACTCCGCAGATGCCCACTCTGGATCTTGTTGCTCTTCTAGCTCCACACTCTGCCCGGTGCTTAGCTGGTGGCCTACACAGGCCACTGCTGCCTCCTTCCACTGGCCACGTTGTCTTCTTCTTTACGTCCCAGTTCCCCCACTACTCATCCAGTGCTTCACCCCAGGGACTACGCTTCTTGACTCTTGCTTCTGAGACTTCTTTGGTTCTCCCTCTGTCTTCTGTTTCTTGGCTGACTCCTTTCATGAGTCTTGTGTTGATAATCACCTCATGATTGCTGTGGGGGAGAATCAGCCCTTGTCATCCATTGAGTGTCTTTTCCCAATCAATTCAATGTCTTCCTGGTTCTTGCTGTGTTTTTCTAAGCAGTTTGGGTGTTAGGGATCCCACGTCGGAGTTGAATCTTCGGTTGTGTGGCTTCTCCTAACTCCATACTAGAAGCCCAGACTTTCTATCTGGCACCCTGGCACTACCAGGTAAAGGTGGCAATCTAAGGCCCCCACTGATTACATGAAACCAGGCTGGCACTGCTTCTTGTGGTGTGTGTCTGGACCACCACAGGGCCTTCCAGTGAGTGGCTTCTTCTTTTTCAGAGTGGAGTCAACGTGCTTCTGGCTCTTTCTGCTAAGAGCAGAGACATTTGCTTCACGGCTTTGGCAGGATTAGCCTTGCTGTTGCTTCTGTCTCTCCAGTGGCTCCTTTCTGGTCATTTGCTTCAACTCCACAGACAGGAAGCAGGGGGGCAAGAAGAGCTGGTGCTGTTGAAGTTCCTGGGGTCCCTTGCTAGGCCTCTCCTCCCCCCCCCCCGTTGTTCAAAGCTCTTGTGTTTATTTTATGGGCAGCATCCAGGTTCAGTGCAGGGCAGGGAGGAGTCTGACCTATCCTCTCATGTGGAGACTCCAGAGTCACCACTCATTTGACAAAAGTCACAGTTGGCAGTGGGGGCAGGCTGAGGTCACGTTCATCTCTGCAACCAGGCAGAATGTGATGATGGCCCTGCTGCTGGGTTGTGCTCTGTGGCATTGACTGTATTTCAACTGCCTTACACGTATACTAATAGGAAATATCAACTCTGTACCGAGTCACACAAAAGGCAGCAGGGTCTGCATCTTCACATTTACAGTATCTGCCCGCAGGCTTTGTTTCCACAAGGTACACTTAATCACACCTCTGGCTGAATCAGGTGACCTCATCCTAAGCCTGGGCCTTCCACCTATTTCTGGCAGGTGGGACACAAATCCAAGACGACAGCCAGGAGGCTGGTCACCAAAATGATCTCCTGAGTCTGGAAGGGCACAGAGCTATGTCAGAGATATCTGGTCACCTAAACCTAGAGAAGTAAACCTAGTAAACCTAGAGAAGTGTATCCATTTCAGTGTGTGCCTAGTTCAGATCTCTTGTGGCTGCAGGGTGCTGGACAGAGGGGAGGGGGAGGGAGGCTGGTGGTCCGTGGGGAGGGATGTCCCCACATCCCCAGTGCCACAGTAGGCAGTGTGAGGAGGCACTTGGCTGCCACACTTGCAGCTGCTCACTGCCCCTCGGCACCCCTCCTGACAGCCTCGACAGCTGTGGGTAGCTCCAGGTGCAGCTGTCCTGAGGCTTCTCCAGGGAGAGACAGGACCGTGTTTTCAGTCGGCATCAATGGTGGGCAGGGCACAGGGGAGGGACGGGGCCAGTTCAGGACTTCTCAGTCTTCTAGTCTCTGGCTGCTACTGAATGCCACGTCATGTATCAGAGTGCTTAACCCAGGCCCTAGTGGACACTGTCCATTTATCACAGACTGTAGTGAATAAGGAAACTCTTACCTGGGGGGAGCCCTGCCCTCAAAGGGGTTAAGGGCGAGTAGAGACAGGGCCTCAGCATCACCAGCTAGGAGCTTACCCGCCAGGTGTATGATCCACTCGTTTTGCTCATAGGTCTGGAAGGACAGTGTCTGTGAGGTTGGGTACGGGGACAGCCACTCCCCAGTAACCTGGCACCCTCCGTGGTGTGTCCCTGACTCTGCACACCACCTCTTCTCCCATGCTCCACAGCCTGGCTGGAGTATAACATGGTCGGCTGTGCCAGGACTGGGTTCCTCTGAGGGTCCACTTACTCACGAACCAGGCCTCAGCTGTGTTTTCTACCTGGCTACTTGGCCTAGCCTTAGGTGTGACCGTGAGAGGGATAAGGACAGAGGCTTTGGATCCCACATGATCATAGCACGGACCTGGGCTTCGGGAGACCGGAGCTATCACAGGGACCTTTCCAGGCAGGTCTAGGTCAAGGCAGGGCCTGTTCAGTGCCTTGGGTAGGATGTAACTCTAAGGCAAGGTCCCCTCCTCTATGACCCTCTTGGTGGGAGTCTGAGCACCTTTTGCAAAGAGCAGACAAATAGGGCTTGTCTGTGCAAAGAGGCACATGGCAGGTACCTGGAAAGCTGCGAACCACATCAGCCAGTCCAGGCGGTAATGGTATGGAGAGATAAGGCACGGCCGCCTCCAGGGGTCACCTGGTTTGCACTTGAACTCATAGTCCTCCCATACTGCATCGGGTGCACTGGCATTGGGGCTCGCTGTGCCCTGCAGGATCACCTCAGTCCGCTCTTTGGTGATACTGGGGGAGATGAAGAAGGCCAGTGAGTCCACAGTTCTACCTTCCCCCAGGTGGAGGGTACTGCCTTGAGCCCATGCTTCCCAAAAGTGTGTCGGGATGGACAGAAGGGTAGAGCCCAGTGCCCAGCCAGGATGCCTGGCCCATACCTTCCAAAGGCCCCGTAGGTGTTGACGATCCTGAGTGGGTTGAAGGAGGTGTTCATGACCTGCCTGGAGCTTAGTAGGTTGATAACCACGGGTATGCTGAGCCAGGCCACCAGGATGCCCAGGGAGATGTTGACCACTTGCCGCACCAAGCAGCCTAGTCCGAGGGTGGGGGTGGGAGGATTGGTTCTCACCAGCCAGGCTCCTGTTTCCAGGGCAAAGCTGCACTATCCCTTCAGAAAACCGTGGCTGTTGTTCTGCCATTCCAGGTTCAAAAAGACCTATAGACATACCCAGCTGGCCATGTAAACTGCTGCCCCCCAACCCATGGGCTGGGGAAGGTACCCTGAGCCACAACCTGTTGTGCTGGAGCTAAGAACATCTCCTGAAGCCAATGTAAAAAATGAAGTGTGACTGTCTAAGCAGGGCGCCCTGGGAGTTGCTAAAGGACAACTGACCTTGGCCCTGGCCTGGTAAAGGACCCTAGATAGTAGATGCTCCCTCCTAGGGCCTATGGTACCTACCCTTCTCTTCTGAGTGCTGTGACTTGGTGGCTACCCAACCTTCCTACATATTCATGAGGCATAGGCAGGAGGGTTATGGGGCTGGCAGGGTGGGGATCTGTGTTGCTGGTTTACCTGCATATCTTGGCTTGGGCTGGACCCTTTGTGTCTCTTCCCTCTGCATCTCCAGGACTTGCTTCTTTAGGCCTCGAGGTCCTGAGGGAAACAGGAATCCCAAAGCTGCATCGTCGAAGCAGGCAAGGCTGGGCACGATGGTGAGCCAGTTCAGGAAGCTCAGGTTCCCACTGATGATGAGGATTACCTGTGGGCGCAGAATCACACTGTGATATGCTTGGGACCCAGGGCTGTCTCCCTCTATGTATCTATGCTGGGTGCCCATGCATCAGTAGCCCAGTGAATGTTCCAGAGGGACTTCTGAGCCCCTCTCTCTCAGCTCTGATCCCAAGTCCTCTACATGTGTAGGTCCCACTGAGACCACAGGTGCAGAGCCTGCTTCAGGTGGATGTAGAACCCATACAGAAATTGGCAAGCCCATGAAAGTGTGGTAAGGCTTTGACTTGATCTATCTGTGTGGTGGCCTGAGCATCCTGGGCTCCCTGGGACATACATACCATGGGGGCAGCTCTGGGATAAGGCAGGCCTACTGGGAAGAGCTTGAGGTATAGACTTTGCCTGGAGGTGGGGGCATAAGAACCCAGAGGGACCTGGAGTTCACAAAAAGCAAAACAGGAACAGGAGACAACACAGTGACCTAGGGCTGAGCCATGAAGGACATGGCAGCTGGCCAGGAGTCACAAATGAGAGAGACAGAGACTGAGAAACCTGGCTTCAGCCTAGACCTTTAAACAGACTGAATGGAGACCCTGATCACATGGCAAAACACACCCATGCTGTGTGCAGCTCAGTGGCTTCCAATGAGGCTGACACCATGTGGTTACATTAGTCAAACACCCCTACTCTGAGACATTCTGTGGAGCCTGACAGCAGTGAGCACCCCTCACACTCTGATGATACTGGGCTCTCTTGAGCTTCACAGAATGGGAGCTGCAGGGTGGCTTCTGGGATACTGTGGAGGATCACCCCATAGGTGACATCTACCCCAGAGTCCTTGCTGCAGTAGACACAGCTTGTGCTGAGCCACGAGGTAGGCCTGTGGTGACCCTCTGACTACTTTCCAAGATGGCCGCCACAGGGCTTCACACTCCCACAAGTGTCAGAGGGATAGGGCTGAAGGCCGTGGCTCAACACTACTAACATATGGTGCTGCCACCTGGCTTGCAGCCTCAGGCTGATCACCTGCACTGATCAAGGCCCTGCTGCTCAGAGGTGTCTCACCCTCTTTTGTCCCCCTGGACACTTGGGTGCCTCATTGCAGAGCATGAGCATTTCCTAGCATCCCTTGTTGGCTACATACACCATGATTACATGCTGCCCACATTGTCATTGGGTAGTTGGAAGGTTTAAGATTATGCAGTTCACAACCAGAGTTTTCTACCCTATCTGAAGAAGCCTCTACCCACTTTACAGAGAGACTTCTACAGACACAGGGCCAGTTACTTCTCCCCTACCTCTTTGGTATTTATTGTGGATAGACATGGTCTATATAGTATTTAGACAGACAGGTTCTGTTTAGGTCTACTATGACCTAGGGAGCAAAGAGTGTGGTGAGGTGAGGACAGAGGAGGCAGCTCTGACTTCCCAGGGCTGGTGGGAGATGTATGAGGCTGGCTGAACTGTGCCTGGGAGCCCAGGGGACAAAGAAAGACTTAGGAGAGCTCCTGACCATGGTCTCAGTAAGATTACTCACTCATACCAAGGATGCAGGCCCTGGTTCCCTGGGGTGCTGTGGAAAACATCTGAGCATACCTGTCTGTTCCTGGAAGCTGTACCAACCTGCCTGTTACCTTCTGTGACGGGCCCTGGTCTGCAGTATAAAACCTCACTGGACAGCTGGACACTGTTTCCATATGAGTCCATCTTTTCTTGAGGGCCAGTGAAAGAAGACAAGTGCTTCCAACTTCTCTTTCATTTCTGGCTCTGGATTGATGGGACCATGAAGTGTATCATTCTCAGGCCAGGTGCTTCTGTGATCTGTGCATTCATTGTTGTCCCCAACTAGGGGAACTTGAGGGGGTGACTTGTTTATGTTCCTCACTCCAGGACTCATTTCATGTGGACTGGACGCTCGGGGGAGCTGCATCTCGATGCACAGCCGTTTCCTGCTCAGCCTCAACTCTGTTCCTGAGTGTGTGTTTGTGTGTGTGGGGGGAGATGGGGGGCTGCTGTGCCCACTCTCTCACATTCATCTAAATGTGTTGCATTTGAAATGTCATCCACCAACATGAAACAGTTCTGGAGTAGGGAACATGAACAAGTCAGTCCCTCGAGCGCCTCAAGTTAGGGGTAACGGTGTCAGATCACAGAAGCTCAGAAAACCACGACCAGAACTGGCTTGAAGAGGTAACATGGGTCCCAATCCAATTTCCAAAACCATCGAGAAAGACACATCTCGTGGAAGAGCAGGGACAAGAGTGACAATCAGCCACACAGCTGGAGCAAGGAGTGATAGAAAAGGAGGGAAGGACACCCTTCAGAGGGAACAGGAGGAAGCTGTCAAGTGGCTAGGTGTGGTGGTGCATGTCCCAGAACTCAGGAAGAGGCACAGGAGGGCTGCAAGTTCAAAGCTAGCCTCAGCTACACGAGGCAGTCTATCTTAAAAACAAACAAACAAACAACAACAAACCCCCATAAAAACCAGTGAGCTGGGTGAGGTGGCACATGCTTCTTACCCCAGCACTCAGAGGCAGAGCTCGGTCAGCCTGCTCTACATAGTGAGACCCTGGTTTTTTTTTTTGTTTTTTGTTTTTTTTTTTTTTAAAAGTGAGAGATGCCCATCTGGTAACTGTAAAGAACCAAATGAAACACTCTTCAGACAGAACCTGATTTCTGGGTAAGCTTGGAGCTAACCAGTGCATGGTGCTAAAACAGTGAACGCATATTAAAATTTAGGTCTTTGGAGAAATGGCTCCCTGGTAAAGAGCATTTGCTGCTCTTGTAAAGGACCCAACTTCTCCCAGCACCCAGGTCATGTGGCTCAAAACTGCCTGTAACTCCAGCTCCAGGGGATTCGATGCCCTCTTCTGGACTCGGCAGCACCTGCATGCACATGTGTACAACCCCACACCTACCTTATACACATATTTTAAAAAAAATCTTTAAAAATGTTAAGTCTTTAAATAATACAGAATGTGTCATGACTGTGATCACTGAAACAATGGGTACACAAATTAGCCTGTAACACAGAACTCTGTTTTTGAGACAGGGTCTCTAGGCCCAGGTTGTCCTCAAACTCCAGAACCTCCTGTGTCAGCCTCCCGCAGGTGAGGTTACAGGCATGTGCTGTGTGCTTGGCTTACTTTGATACAATAGGATGAGCATCGTATGTGGGAGCCTGACTTGGCTGAGGTGTATCCAGCTAGCTGACGGAGCACTGTTTCGGGGGGTGTCTGTGCAGGTCCAGAAGAGAAGCATGTGAAAACTCGCCAGAATGATGATGCTCTGCCCAGTGCACTGGACTAGAACTCTGCACTGCAGGAGGTCTCCTCAGGTGCCTGACAGCCATGGTTGCATGCCCGGGGAGCTCTGACTAACATAGCCCCCTGCTCAGCTCATGGCCTTGTTAGTGGGGGCTGCTGGTATGAACCTGTTTTCAAAACTCCCCCCACTAAGGTGGGAACTCCCAGAGAACCAAGACCCACTGAGCCCACTTTGTATGCACCTGTTGTGGAAAAGCCAACAAAAGCAACTTAAGGAAGGAAGGGTTTGGCTCACAGTTCTAGGGTGTACAGTCCTCCATGGAGGGGAAAACAGGGCAGTGGGAACTTGAGGTGGCTGGGCACATTAGGCCTGTGGTCAGGAAGCAGAGAGAGATGGATGCTGGTACTCAGCTCTTTTTTCTCTCTCTTCGTACTTCATTCAGTCTGGGACTCTAGACTGTGGGATGGTATGACCCATGTTCAGGGTGGTGGTGGGTCTTCCCTCCTCAATTCTCTCTGAAATGCCCTCACAGACACGTTCAGAGGCATATGTCTCCTGGAGCAGATTTGTCACCTAGAGTCAAGGTGACCATGCAGGTTAACTGTCACCAGGTGAAATCCTGTTTCTAATAAAGCACTGAGGAGAGCCTGACACTTAGCCCAGGTGGACAGATGGCGGCTGCGCTCAGGGGTCAGGCCTGCTTGGCCCACACAGTTCAGAGTCCCCTCCCCACACAGTAAGACTGGAATTCATCACGCAGCTTGCGCTCCATCCGAGTGCTCCAAAGGGCTCTTATCTTTCTTGTTTTCCTCCTAGAGTCACTGCAGCCTTCTCCTCTGAGAGAAATGAATCTCGTCACAGCCCATCTGTGTTTACCCCTGGCCGGCAGAGTCCTCAGCGAGCTCTCAGTGTGCTCTGCAGATGACCGGCCTGGAGCAGGGCCCTCCCTGTGCTGGGGAGCGGGTGAGGCTCCCGGACGGCAGAGGAAGATGAACGTGTGTTGGTGGAATTTAGCCCCAGAGAGGCTACAGCAGATGTTCCAGGCAGATGCAACATGACCCCAAAAGGAAGAGGGGGGATTTCTGGATGTCCCTGCTGGGCTTGCAGTTACCAGAGGACACACTCTTGCAGGCAGGCTTCCATAGGAGAGGCAGGAGCTAGAGAGGACCTTTCGGAGGATATTCATGTGGTCATAAGGACCTTCCACAGAGGATATGCATGCAGTCCAGGGACCTTCCACAGAGGACATGCATGTAGTCACAGGGACCATCCACAGAGGACATGCATG